>JAAIXI010000238.1:403660-445735 GCA_013403645.1 Heliconius nattereri | reverse complement strand
TGATACTGTTGATTATTCCTTAAATAAACAGGCTTTGTTCGATTATTTATTGTTTTTTATTTTGCAAATAATAGCTTTAAAAATATGGTAACAATTTACCCCGGTTTGTTAACAACTTGCCCCAAGTCGGGGTAAGTTGTTACTTTCCGACTTCAGTCATAAAAAAATTCATAATAAAAAAGTCTTACAAAGAATACCCCAAATTACTGTTTTAATTGGAAGTCTAGATATGTAAGTTGAATTTGATTATATTGTATAAATACTGAAATCAAGTATTCATAGCAATATTTGAGGTTAAAAAAAAATCGGAACTTTTGGCCCCGCTCTCCCCTACCTGAATCAGATGACAAAAAAAATCCTTAGATGAAGACCTTGGTAGAATTGTGACAAATATTGAAGACCTAATATTAAAAGTGTACCCAAATGTAGATGTGTGAGAGGGCAATTTTAGCTGCGAAAAATTCAAACGTTGACGCCATCCATGAAAAAATGATAGCTAAATTACCAGGTGACAGCATCAGTTATGTTTCCATTGATGCTGTTGTGGAACAAGAAGATGCGATTCACCAAGTTTATGCAACGGCACTAGATTGCAAGTGAAATTTTTGCGAAGTAATGTCATAGGGGCCGTAATTTTGACTGGACCAGCCATTGGGCAAACAGTGCTGATTCCACGAATGCCCATGATTCCAACAGATTTGCCTTTTAGTTTTAAAAGGATACAATTTCCAGTTAGAACATCATTTGCCGTCACAATCAATAAGGCGCAGGGACAAACTTTCAAGCATATTGGGATTGATTTAAGGGAATGCTGTTTTGCTCACAGGCAATTATATTTTCCTTTATCTAGATCTGGGTGCGGTGAAAACCAATATATTTTGATGCCTAAAGAAAATAAAACAAAAAATATTGTATATATAGAAATATTGTAATAAAATGGCTTTAACTCATTTTAATTTTTTTTCATTTATTTTGACCCGACATCTCATTTTATTTTTTTTCTTTTATTAAAACAACAAAGGTTCTGGTATTTGAACGAAACGAAGAAAGGACGGAACGCAATCTCAGTGTGATTGGTAAGACATTAGAACAAGTGAATGAGGTGGTATACTTGAGAAGTATGTTCAGTAGAGATGGAAGATACAGGGTTAACGGAGCCTTAGCTGCATTGATGAGACGGCGAAACGTCAGCACAGCTGTGCGTTTGGCCGTACACAATGCAGTGTTGGTACTGATGTTGTTATACGGCAGCGAAACTTGGGTATTACAGAAAAAGCATGAAAGAAATATGAATGCCGTGGAGATGCGATCTCTTCATAGGATATGCGGAGTCAGTTCAGCTCATCGCATCCGAAATGAAGAGATACACAGAATGGCAGGTACTAGCGGGGAAGCGACGGTGAAAATGAAGAAGAACATGTTCAGCTGGTTTGGGCACGTTGAACGAATGAGTGAAGAAAGAATGGCAAAAAAGATTTATGATGGAAAAGTGAGTGGTAAGAGAGGTAAGGGAAGACCGCGGTTTACCTTAAAAAACACAGTATCAAATATACTGGAGGAAGGTCACGTAAAAAGCACGGGGACCCCCCGAAGGGCATGTATGAAGAGGTTGATGACAGTGGACGAGGCGAAAGAGGTATGTAGAGACCGTAGCGTTTGGCGCTCCGTTCTCCCTGGCCACCCCGCTACGCATAAAGCGTGAAGTTAAGTTAAGTTTTGACCCGAACGAAGTCGGGATGGGCCGCTAGTAAGTGTATAATTTTTAACGGTTTAAAAAAATGCGACCTACATTATTATTTAAGATCGGTTCAATATTTTTTCGTAAATACATATATAAACGTTTTTTTTCTTAGAGAGCTTTGCAAAATAGTAATAAATTATAAATTTTTATTTTCACCATATGTAAAAAATTAATTTGAGTTATTCAAGACTTTACAATTGCGTAAAAAGACTTAAAGATTAAATAACTGGCTTAGATAAGGATTTATTCCTAATAGAAACCTGTTAGGAAAATTCACATAAAACCCTGGCGTCCCCCCGACGCGTCGTGGCGAAGGGGCACAATACGTGACGGTTATTACGGCCTCCGTTACTTATAGTAACGAAGTTTCATATACACTATTTACCCCAAAATTACTTCCTTACAGATCGAAATTAGTAAAATTCCATCTTAACACACATGCACAATTGTAAACTGATAGCATTTGTAGTTTCATACATACTATCAACCGCAAAACAACCCCTTAGTGGTTGAATATCGCAAATACCCTTCTTAGCCCATGCACAGTTTAAGGCTCCTATAACTAAATAAATTTGATATCCATTATCAACCCCAAAATCAACTCCTTAGTGGTTGAATATCGCAAATACCAGTCTTAAGGAGCATATAAACAACGTCAATGCAAACTTCGAGACTCCTAACGTGTAGTAACAAAGATTTATAAAAATTATCAACCCCAATCCTTAGGGGTTAATATATTGCGAATTCCCGTCTTAGTGATCACTTAAGTCCTGTAAATAACGCCCATACAATATTTGAGACTTAGCATTTGTGATAACGAAATTTCGTACAAATTATCAACTTTTAAAATCAACCCCTTCAGAGTTGAATATTATAGATACCCATCTTAGCGTCACATGCGACCTATCAGTAACGCCCAATCGAAATTTGAGACTCCTGGCACTTGTAATAACAACATTTCAAATAAACTATTAACCCAGAAAGTACACATTTAACGGTTGAATTTAGAAAGATCAATGCCGTAATTAGCACCTACGTTCTAGAAAGTACCCCTGTGTAAAATTTGAGACTTCTAGCACTTGTAGTAACGAAGTTTCATACAAACTATCAACCCCGAAAACCCCTTTAGATATCGAATATTGCAAATTCCCGTCTTAGCGAGCGCCTACGTCGTATAAATAACCTCCGTGCAGAATTTGAAACTCCTAGCTCTGGTAGTTTCTGATATTTCGTGATGAGTGAGTGAGTGACCTTTCGATTTTATATATATAGATAAGTTATATATTTTTTTAAAACAATTGGAACGTCCTTAATGGTATAAGCAGTGATTAAAATGCAACCTTAAGGTTTTAATAATTTTCACATTAGTAATTTTAAGTGCTAGTAATATATTAAAAGAGGAATGTAATTCAGTGTATTACTTTAAATCATTCAGTAGTTAAAGTAGGCGAAGCCGCGAGAAGGTCTCTAGTTTTTCTGTAATTACTTCTTACAACCAAACGTAGAACACTGTACGTTTCAGTGTAGAAAAATTAGAAAATTGTTAAAATTAATGAAATCGCTATTATAACCTGGAAGCGTTATATTTCCAGGCCTCAGGCCTCAGGGACAGTAGCATGGGAGGGAGACTGAGACATATCTTCGTAGTCGTACTCACAAACACATCCGTGCACGTCGATATGCGACGCGTGGCTCGACGCTATTGAGATTTGAGAATCACTCGCGGGACTCAATATCGATGCCTACGAATTCACTCACCATATCCCAACATACTTATTTTTTTAAATACTTAGGTGGTCCAAAGAAGCCGCCGGCCCATTTATATTTTGTCTGTACATTTCTTTTTTTTGACTAAAATGGATAGAGGGACGCTTAAAAAGAATAGAAAACAAAAATATTTTTTTTTAATTTCTTGTCTGTCTGGCTGTATGCATGGTCACGCTAATCTCCGAAAGTACTGAACCGATTTGCTTGAAACTTTCACTATTGCTTTGTTTCATCAAAATAGGTTCATTAAAAAAAGTTATAGGCATTTGAATGAACCCTAGGTCTCATACCTAGGGTTCATTCAAATGCCTATAACTTATTTGCCGGCAAATATAAAGCAATTCATATCTATACTTATACTTATAATAAATCTGTATTTGTTTCTGATAAATTTATATTTTAACCAACTTTCAAAACAAGGAGGAGGTTCTCAATTAAATATTTTCGATTCGATATTCGATTCATTTATTCGATTAATTATTTTGGATTCGATTTCGATAATGGATTATTGGATTCGATTTGGGTATGTTTTGTAATATGCAATCATTACAGTTATTTTACAAATAATATTATAAATTTTACCCAAATCAGTAATTTAATATATAAGGCTGTTTCTGAACGACTAAATTAAATTATTCATTGACATCAACACATTTGACTGTCAGGTCAATTCTGTTTATTAAATAAATAATCACGCGAAGGCGCGGGAGGGCCGCTAGTATTTCAATATAATTATAACTGTTTATTTAATTCAAAGTTACAAATATACATTTAATTTATTGAAATTTATGTATAAATATATTATTAATATATTATTAGGCTATTGGAAATCTTTTTTTTGTCATGGAGTCAGGCTATAAGACACTAACGAACAGTACAGCTAGCTGCTAAGAACATAATATGGGAAACCTTTAGCTACAAAAGTTATATAGAAATAAAAAAAAATTAAACAAACTTTGACTAACTTTGTTTTTTGTTCACTTTTTGTCTCAAGCTCATATGAATAGACTATAAGAAAGTTAAATGTAATAATTGCTGCAGAGTATAATAAAAGATAAATTATTTTAAATACATAATATATTATAACCATTATTAAATATACGTAGAATAATAACTTCAATTACGTTATTAAAATAGGTACTTTGTTTTTATAAATGTAAAAAATATTTGACATAAAATACAAATAACAGCTATAACTCCATTAAAATAATATAAAACTGATAATATCTAGCAGATGAAATAAGGCTCATGTGCAAATTTAAGCATCTTTTTTTATTTTAATATTAACATTAAAATCCTAAGTAGCTAAAAGTATTGTCTCTGCCAGATATATAATCAGATACATAGTAGAAAGAAATAATTATTGCATCATTTATAATTTTTTCGACGGAAATATTAATATTTCCGTAAAAAGTTATTTAATAATAATTATATTGTAGATAGACTCCGTTACATGGGACCCAATACTGTCACGATTAATAGCAGTTCAACTGTTATCTCGTTTGATTTCATCAATCAATTTTTATTTTAAAATTATTTACAACTTAATTTTATCCTATTATCTAAAATTATAAAGCTAATTAACGAAAGTTTAATGATTCAGGTTATACAATGAATAATAAATTAATGAATTTGAATTGAGTGGCACATCGACGGAGAAATGAATGGATACAAACAAACTTTTATGTACAGAAAAGAAATATTATTATTACTTATTAATAATGACGAAGACACATTTTGGTGAAATCTTGACATTAATGATTTTCAAATATTTACAATAATTACAATGCGGATTTTATACCGAATTGACCGACAAGCCAACTGTTATGTTCTAGGTCATTACGTGGATTCAGTACCAAGTTTCTTATAGTTTAAATATATAGCACAAGAAGTTTAGACAACTATAATTTATCAGTAACTAACTAAAAAAGTTAGGTTACTTTAAACGTGAAGATTTAATGGAAATGTAGAAACATATTTGAACCTTCCCTTTTTATATTTTAATATATCATGCCAAATTATAAAAAAAACTGTTAAAATATCAGTGAACGTTATTTTGTGAAATATTCAATGCTTGTTATTTAAATCTTTATGCTGAAAAAAAATGTGAATACTGTTATACTATTCATAAGTTTTTATGTCCAAAATCCACGTAACAATTGAACAGAGGCCAAATAAGAATAAATTGTAGGAGATTTTCCTTTATTTTCATGTGTTGGGCTGAAGTCCTTTAGGTTTGATCATCATAGAAGCTCTTTTTAGTGTATAATCCCAGCCACGCCAGCGGAACCACACTATACCTACAAAACAAACAAAAATGTTATTATATTATAAACAGATGCGGCCAGTCGGGGCGCGGGAACTCTTGAGAAAGAAATATTTATTTACTAGTGGGCCCGGACGCGGCTACGCCCGCTTGAACTATATGATTATTTATTAAATATGTTTATGAAATTATTTTCGGTTTTCAATAGAATTTGTAAGAAAATATAAGCCTAAATAATTAAAATAAGTTAAAAAAGAATAATAAGTGTAGATTTATTATTAGATAAAATATCGGAGTAACCGAAATGAACAAACAAAAGAAGTAAAAGTAACTAAAGGAAATTCTTAATATTAGAAAAAGTACCTAAAGTTTGCCGTGCGCGCGTACTAAACATTTTTCTATATTAAATAATTAAATAAAATCCCTAATGATTAAAATTACGATATTTTAAGTGTATAACATCGGTATAGATAACCGAACTGAGATAAATTAATAAGTAGTAGTAGTAATAAGCAGCAAATAATTACATAAAAATTTACAGTAATTCGAACATATATAAAAATTTACCAAACCATCAAAGTCAGCTGCCGGTTCGCGTCGGTCATACTATTCCTACCACTCGTAGGCTAGGTCATTCTGAATCACTGACATCCCCTTAATTATTTATTAAATTGTTATACAGTAAACCATCTTACGTATAATTTCCATCTAGATGAAATGCTAAGAGTGACTATCATATTTATTTTCATAGGGATAAATGTCAAATTATAGAAATCATATAATTTTTGTTAATGCAAATACAAATCTATATCTATAGTATATATCAACGCGGACTTTTTTAAACAATATTTAAGGGACAATATTTTTGGAGAATATTGTTTTTGTGTCTCATAAGGTTGAGTCGGCGCGCGCCATGTATGCGTTAAGCAAACTTATTTTGGGTGACGTTTTCTAACAACAAACTTTGCAAATCGTTGCTTAGCAACGGCGGTTGTTATAAACATGGCGGAATAAATTGCATGTCAAATTAATAAGTATTTTAATATATTGGTATATATCGAAAATATTACAAATATGAGAAAAAAAGTATCCTACGTTCATCCCGAGACCCTCAAGTATCTCTATATGAGTATTTTATCACAATTATATCTATATATCATATTACAATTAGCGGTTTGGCCCTGATTGTGTAAAAGACAGACAGACAGACAGAGTTACTTTCGAATTTATAATATAGGTATGGATGGATATTTTGCGCAATGCGCAAGGCTTCCAGAATTCGGTGAAAAAGGGGTACGGGGTGTTTTAACAGTAGGTTCCCTCTGCCTACCCTACTGTGAGCGGGATTATAAACCACACAACAACATAAAAGCTAAAATTACAGAAACAACTGCAATAGTAGAGGTCACTCACAGCTGAGCCCATTTTAATTTTACAGGACTCCTTAAGAACATAAGATTCGCACTGTGGTATGTTTTGATCAACTAAATTTACTGATAATTTTTATTCATCTTCATCGATTTGTCTGTCCTTAGGTGTGTCGCTAAATACATATTTATTATATTGACTTTGATTTGTCTTAAGTAGCACACACAAGGTTAAACAAATCGCTGTAAGAATTATCTTAAAACTTTTTAATAAAAAGTGAACCATCAAAAAACTGAAAGCATAAAATAATAAACCTTTTAAATGTTAATCTTAATAACGAAATTGCTCGTATTTTTAACCGACTTCTCTAAGAAACGGAGGTTATCAATTCGACTGTAATTTTTATTTTAGGAATTTTAATGTATCGTTGAAGATTTCACGTTATATTTCGTTTGGTTCTTTCCATTTAAATAGTTATACAAGCTGTTACTTATTTTTTGTAAAAAAATGTTCATCACAAAACGTTGTGCTTACAGTAAGAGTATATTGAACGTACCTTGACGAGCTGTAAGATCTTGAGGGTCGTGCAGGTAGAGACCGTTTAAGCCGCGTCCACATGATTTCCACCACCAACCGCCTTTTAACATAGACGCGCAATTCAACGACGACCTGTCGTTGTCTCTATAATCATAATATAATTTATGTTTTAATGAATATTTTTAACAGTATGTATATTTAAATATGATGCTCTTGTAACAAGACAAAATGTGGCGTTGACTTCAGTCACTCAACACGCGGTCTCGAGTGGAGTGGCTAATCACTTAACACCAGATTCCCTCTGTCTAATTCCCTGTGTCTAACCTGCGGGATAGTGAGGTATATATACACACACATCGTGTTGCTGTTAATTTTTGTAAATAAACAAAATATGTAGATTCAATTACCTGTTATAAGTTGAAAAGGGACTATTGTTAGACCCGTACCAAGGGTCGTTCAGGGAGTCGCCTGCGTTGCCTTCGTATCCATCTATTTCCAATTTGTAATATTCCGCTTCTGAATATATTTTGAAGTGCGAATACTGTGCATACCTATATAAGGAGAATATTTATTAGAACATTAAAAGAGAGGATTATATCTGAGAATTAGTTTGTATACCTTTTTCTCCAAAATATCGTCAATTAGGTATAGGAATTAGTTAATTATTACTATGTTCTCAGATATGAAGACAAAATATAATAAATAAGACATTGGATAATATATACCGTTGGCACAGATCATTTGCGACAAGTATATAAGTCAGGGTAGCGTTAAAATTTAAACTAGCAATATGTAAAATTTTAAAAACCCCTGATCAAACCTATCCCTATCTCGTCTAGGAAAAGAGTTTGTAGCTTTTAAACTAATTTTCCGATTTTTATAAACATGGCTAAGAACTATCGCGATGAATGAGATTTTAGAAAAAAAAAACCACACTCAAATCGGTTCTTTAATTCAGGAGCTACAGCTACAGCGGAGCTACACATCAAATTTATAACACTTTTTTCTCTCTCTGTTATCTCTCTTTGCGTCAGGGTGAAATTTTACAAATTAATTATATTTAAATTAAAAATATGTCAAGATATACACATTTGTAGTACCTACGATATTTTTTTATACCTTTTATTACCATCAAAGTCTTCCAGCTCAACTCTTAACATATAGTCATCATTATTAGTCAACATATAAATGTTCTCATTGCCCAACCAGAATTCTTTGCTGGGGTCACCGAATCCGTTTTTGTAGTCACTCCAGTCTCTGTTGAAATTTTCCGCTGGTATCCCATAGTCATCACGCCGATGAATTACCTGCATTACATTTTATATTATTTATTTGTATTTTTATCTATAAAAATGAGTATCATCAGAATGTGAGTTGCAGGAATTGGTTACGAAGAAGAAGGGTGTGAAAATAATTATCTAAGCCAGAATGCAAGTAATATAAAGTATTATTTTTTTTTTTTTATGGAAAAAGGACAAGGCAAACGAGCGTACGGGTCACCTGGCGGTGATCACCGCCGCCCACGACCCCGTGCAGCACCAGAGGTGCTACAGGTGCGTTGCCGGCCTTTGAGGTGGAGATAGACGCGCTTCTTGAAGGCACCCATATCGTACCGACCTGGAAACACTGACGCGGGTAGGCCATTCCACAGTTCGGTGGCGCGTGGAAGGAAATTTCTACGAAACCGCACAGTAGTGGAGTGCCACATATCCAGATGGTGTGGATGATATTTAAGTTTGTGACGTGCTGTGCGGTTAGAAAATTCGGCGGCAGGTAACAGGTCAAACAGTTCCTCAGAACACTCACCATGATAAATGCGATAGAGAACGCACAGCGAGGAGACGTCTCTACGCAGAGCCAAAGTGTCAAGCCTTTCACAGCTTACTGGGTCCTTAATGATTCGAACAGCTCTACGTTGTATGCGATCAAATGGGTCAAGCTGATACTGGGGTGCACCAGCCCAGAGATGAGAACAGTACTCCATGTGTGGCCGAACCTGGGCCCTATATAGGGCCAATCGGTGTTTTGGCGTGAAGTACCGTCTCGCTCTATTGATGACCCCCAGTTTCTTCGAGGCCAACTTGGCCTTGCTTTCCAGATGATCGCGATACTGGCAGTCATTCGAAACATTAAGGCCCAATATGCTGATACTGGGCGCGGCTGAAAGGGGAGTGTTCTGAAAGACTGGCGATACGATAAATGGGGTTTTTTTAGTGGTTAACGCGCAAACCTGTGTCTTTAGGGGGTTAAATTGGACCAGGTTCTTTTCACCCCATGAAGAGACATTCTCGAGGGATGCCTCAACAGAAGACACAAGTTTATTTCGGCTCTATTCAGCGTTTTCCCGAGAAAGATTTGCGCGGCCGGAGTAAACAGCGTCCACCGTGCTGTCATCTGCATAACAATGAATGCTAGAATCTTGTGTACATTGTGTACAGCAAAGCGTCCACAAACCTGGCCGTTTTGCTGTACACAATGCAGTGGTAGTGGGAATTATAGAAGAATAAAAGAAAGATAAACGCTGTGAAGATGTGATCGCTTGAAAGTGTCTGCAGCATCCGTTTAGCTAATCGATTCCGCAACGAAGACGAAGACAGATACTAGCGAGGATGTCACGGTATGCATGAAGAAGAATGTGCTTAGGTGGTACTGGAGGAAGGTTATGTAAAGAGCATGAGGACTTTCCGGAGGGCATGTATGAAGAAGTTGATGATAGTGGATGCGGCGAAAGAGGTATGCGGAGACCTTATCATTCGGCTCTGGGTTCTCTATGGCTACCTACCCCACTAGAGACAAAGCGTTAAGTTAAAAAAAGTGTTGTAAGCTTGTAACTATTGAACTTCGCAACGGTTTTTAATGCAGTCGTGACTAATATATTGCAGTCAATTCCAGGGGAAAATAATATACGTATAAAAAATATGCATTTTATATAGGGATAAAACCTGTTTAAAATTATACAAAAAATGTTTTATTTGCTTACATTGTATGCGCTGTCTTTTATAATTACTGCCTTACGAGTTTGTTCAAAATAATTAAAAAGATTGTCAAAACGTCGTGCGTTGGACTATTTGAACAATGAACCATTTTTATGGTTTATTGTGAAAACGGGGATTCATTGAAGGATTTGCAATTACTACGGGATTCGAACCCGCTTTCACAATCAACTAACAGTTATTTGTAACTGTTATTAACTTGGTTGATAATATTAACGAAATTCAATAAATATACTTACAACATTCTGGACCTATTCTTCAACTAATTAAAACTTCACAAGGGGCCCAATAAAATTTAATTAGGCCCCGATTGTTAATCTCAACGAAATTGTTCAGAAGGATTGGCTTTGTTTTTCTTTTTAGTTTAATGCAGTTGGGTTTTTAGTTGTTTGTTAATTATTAATTACTTGATTTATTGTTTTTTTTAAACTACTTATACACAATGTAGTTATTGGAAGGAACATGAAGGAGTTATAAAGTCCACGCAAACGAAGTTGAGGGCGACTACTAGTATTCTAATATGCTCTAGCAGAGTATATTATTTATTCAATAGTTCAAACTTTGGTGTCACACTTCTATATTACCCATATCCATGCCTATATCTATCCTAATCTATATTAATATAGGAGAGTTTGTTTGTTACTTACGCTACCGTCAGGAATCACTATTGGTTTTAATTGAAACAATCTCATTGTTTAGGATAATCTATTTAGGGAGGAAGGTTAAAGGCTATATGTATTACATCATGTTAAGACCAATAGGAATGGAGTAACTATAAAAAAATTAAAAATAAATTAGAGAATTTTTGTCTTAATTTTGAAAGCATGAAACTTCTATTGCTGTTAAAATACTTATTAAACTACTTTTTAATAAAGAATATTTATAATCGAATAAAATGGGCCTTTTAAATAAGAAAATAATAGAAATCGACATCCGGATAAAGATATTGGCACATTTTTGTTTTAAGTTTATTTTTTCTTCTGGCAACCTTGTATTTATTTATTTATTACATTTATAATTGCATCTAAAATTTAGCAATAAGTTAGATTAAAAATTTTGTAATCTATATTTAAGAAATTAGGCGTTGTTACTTGTTTAGCGTCATTATAGTTAGTCTTATTATAAACAACACACAACAAAGTAGACAGAGGGCTAGTGTTAAGACACTCTGTTCCCCACTTTCTCCCGAATACAGGGGGCAATGCGCGTTGAGTGAAGAAATGGAAATAGAAATTTAAATAAATATTTTTATCGAGCCCACAACCAGTCGGTTTTACAGTCACACTTTGTGCCTCTGGGCCACGACTGACCTCAAATTATTTATTATAAAGATAACTTAAAAGAAACAATGTCCTAACAAGATCTCTGTCGCTTTAATAAACATGATTGCGTACCGTCCATCCACCGTCAGCGACGTTTTGTTCACAGTAGACTTTGAGGAACCAGTACGTGGTGCCTCGTATCTGCAAGTAGTAAACGCCAGACTCTCGCATGCCGGCGTTTAACAGATCAACACAAGAGTAACCCTGAAAGGATAATAAAATTTATTGTAGATAAAAAAAATATGTGTAGATATATTGTTAATTCGTAAGCAATTACATTTCGCTTATATATTTTTATCGTAGCTTAGTAGGTGTGTGTGATTTATAAAATAAAAAAAAAAAAAATCAAATTGTCGCCGTACCACGCGTATAGCGGGGTAAGCAGAGTTAAGCTAGTGTTAAAACACTCGGTCCCTCACTTTCCTACTAATAAACAAAATATATGTACTTAAATAATAATAATAATATAAACATAAAATTGTACACATTTCCACAGAATTTACAAAAATAAATAAAGTTTACAGTAAACTTTACTACATACATATTAATATATGTACTTATCATTTGCTCATTATGTGTTCAATAGTATATTATGACGTAACTTAGCACTCAGTGTTGAACGCTCGTTTTACGCTGCGCAATAATAGACACGAATAATAGACAATTTAACGGACCTTAACGGAACTTAACGGAACTTAACGGAGTGTCCGTTCCCCACTTTCTGCTGTACTCCGGAGGCATTGCGTGTTGTTGCGTGTAGTTGGGAACCCACAACCTTCGCGTTACAGTCACAATATTGTACCGCTGCGCAACGACGGTCTCTACATAATTATATAAGGTAACGGTAACGGTAACGGTAACTCTACATAATTATGTAGAGTTACCGTTACCGTGTGTGTTATATACAATTATATATAACTCGTAAGTTCCATATGTCAACAATAATGCTGTAATCATTGGTAACAGTTTCTCGGTGGGAACGGCTTTTTGCTCTGACAGTCGCGAAAAGCACTAAACTTTGTGCTAAATAAGTGTATTGAGAACGAACCAGATTTACGTAACGATATCAACTTTCCTTGTGCACAGTTCTTAGCACACTGCTTGTAGCTCTATTTTCAATACCTATATTAAACTCGCTTCGTAATTCAGTAAAATTGTTTATAACACGCCAGTTATATAAGATGACAATGAAAATACATTGGATTTTTTAAAATATAATTATTTTAACTCGAAAATAACAATTAGCGTAGGTAGGTATATTAATTAGTAATTTTTGGATATATGAATACATAAAAATTATCATTCACTTTACGCTTAACATTTTACGCATTCATTAACACTCCACCCGACTACGCTATGCAAAGGGGGTAATGTATTTATCAGTGTATGTACTCGTACAGTCCACGAGGCGTAAGCTACTTTTTACATTTGGATGAATGTACATAGATTTTTCTACATAGGACATTGCATCTTCATAATTTTCATTCTCGTCTAATGTGTGGTTTGTGTTAATAATTAATCCTTATTTTATATCACGAAGAACAGCGTTGAAAATTCGCATTTCTTTTCCTTGAACTACTGCTTGCACAAAAATCGTGTCCGCTTTTTTTTCCACTTTTAATGAAATGAACAAAAAAAAATGAAGTTGAAGACACGTGCTGGTATCGGCTCGTACAGGAGGTATAGTTACGTCGAATAAGGAATAAGCGTTTTAAATCAAGCAAGGGATGCGCAGTGCTTCAAGTCGTCGTTACACCTACACTATCCGTTACACAAATTTCAGTTTAGGCCTCACGAGCCAATAAGTATACCGATTTTGCAGATTCTTACTTTAATCTATTCATCTTAACCATCTTAACCTTACAGTTGTTAATAAGATGAGAGAGATATTTTTAGTATCATATAGCAATAATCAAAATTGATCAGAAGACAACTGAAGGCCATATTATCAAAATGAAAATAAATAAAAATCGAGGAGCTCCGTCAAGTGCAAGTATCATTTAAAAATAAAATCAAATAAATAAAAACGAGGCAAAGCGCGGCGTTAAGTTCTGCCACTTAACACGCAATGCCTTCAGAATTCAGCAGAAGGTGGGGAATGGAGTGTCTTAACACTAGGTTACCTCTGCCTACCCTGCTGTGTGCGGGATACAGCGTAAAGCAATATCATTGAATAAATATTAAAAATGATTTTAAGGTTCCCTTCATCATTTTTAGGGTTGTGCCTTTTAAGGAAAAAAGAAACCCTTATAAGATCACTTTGTTTTCCGCCTGTCTCTCTGTCTATCTGTCTGTCAAGAGTACTTATCTCAACATCGCTTGGATATATTGAAATTCAAATCATATATCTAGATTTATGGCCCCATAAAAAAATATGTCTACATTTACTTAAAATAGATATTTATTATTTATTTATTTAAATAGTAGGTTGATACAAAGATTACAATTGCAAGATGCAATCATAAACACAATTAGAGTTTTACCGTGCACCAGAAATATGCAGATATGGCCGTTTATATCGCAAAATAAAACGCGTATTTCGATACTATAAAGGGAATCAAAATTAATAGAGTACTTCTTGTTGACCTAGAATTAATAAATTTGGCAAATAGCAGCTAAATGTGGTACTAGTTCAGGAAAAAATGTGAAAGTTGTACATTTGTGGTTAAATCCGAGAAAATAATAGCTTTAAAAAGTGGGCATCAGATGAAAGAGCTTTGGCTAAGATAAGTCTGAATTTTAGAATAAGCTCGAGACCTCCAATTTAACTACGGAACCCTCGGTGGGTGAGCCCGAGTCGTGCGTGTCCAGTTTTTTTCATTCTATATATGTATAATTGCCTAAAGTTGTTTGATTACTATTCTCGCTATTTTTCATACTTATAGAAGATAATTATATAATTTATTAATAATCACTCTCATTTTCCCTTAATATCCAGATATAAAAGAAGTGATAAGTCATTTCCAGTGGTCTGCTAAAGCAGTTTAAATACCATCAACTCCCTCGATGAAATAGTTGAGAAATTGCATTTTTTAGCTTCATGCTGTATCTTGTAATATGTTTATGTTGCATTTTGTATAAAATTCGTCACGTAATTTAAACCTATAGGACACATTCCGTGAACCTACAATTATGAAACTCTTCCGTTAGTGAAAAGTGAACTTATATATTGTATACTTACTAACAAAAGTAAAAATCCAAAAAATGGAAATGTATATATCAATATGCATATCATGAAAATAAACATTAAAAGCTTATATTGGTAACTTATATTTTAAACTAAACTTAAGTTTGTAGTGTATTTTTTTATAGATCCAGTTGACCTACAACTTGCACTTGACAAGTTTTTTGAACTAATAGAATATAATTAATATAAAAACTTTACTGCATATTAACCAAATGCATTATGTATACAGAATATTTATAAACATATTAAATACATACTGTAGATATAATGATATTGAATTCAAATAATATTCTAAATTTGATACGCATTAAAGTTGGTCAATAGATTGGCAAGCGACGGGATTGGGGCAATAGACAAGTGTATTAAATTAGTTGTTTCGGTTTTAATTATTCATTTTCCAGTGGTTACCAGGATGTGGTCGAGTGAATGGATATCTATACACAGAGTTTTGCATTTTGTTCCTTATTGCAACACCAAGGGGCTTAAATGGTAACTGTAGTGCGTACTTGCTGCAGTAAACAGATTTGGAATGTGCAGCTTACAGTCGCTCTATGGCCAACTAGAAACGGCATTGATTAAAATTCCGACAAAACACCGTTTCATATGAAACGACCGACGTGGGTTAATGTATATTTGACATATTTATATCTTATATCAAATTTAGATAAATTCAATAGTATTAGAAAGATTGCATATTTCAATTAATAATTATTACAGTACGTTTACTTTATGCAAATACGGGCAAATAATAACTGTAATAAATTACTTAAATGTATACTAGTTATTTATGAATTAAATAAATCCAGACGTATACAAATAACGTTGTCGTGACTTTTGACTACTACGATAACATATAATTGTGAGGGGGAGCTCGGTGGAGTGTTTGTAGAGTAAATGTTTCTTCACTAGACTAGATACATAAAAATTCACAAGTAGTGCGAAACGAATAGTGATATTTATAAGTAAGTAAATTCAATCATGTGTTAATTATGGAGAAGTAATGGCCTAATTATAAAATAATACGCAAGCAAGTTTAATTGACATATTTTTAGCTGAAATAAAGAAGTTTTGCTTATAATTATATATTTATAATGTATGTCTCAATGCAATATAACAATTCAATACAGCGTATTCGCATGGCCAAACATTGTTAAAATATTTTTAGAATCGCTTTCGCCAATTAATTTATCTTAATGACATTTATATCTCCCACTTACTTTAACATCTTTATAGTTGGCGACAATCTCCGATGCAAAGGTATTGTTGCCAATTATGGGTTTGTTCTTGACGCTAGGGAAGATGATGCCACCTTTGCGGCTCGTGGGGCGCGGGCTGGTGGGACCGACACTGCTGCCCGTACTTGTTGGCGTCACTGTCACGGTACCACTCGTTGGACTTGTACTCGAATTGCTCGGGATGCTCGGGATGCTCGGGCTGAATGTGATATAATTATTAGACTTTAAATGCACCTGAGTAAATAGATATTACAGATAGAAGATGTTAATTGACATTAAATATGATATTTAAAAATATTTTAATAGTAACTATCGTAACTTCGCTGCGCGCTAGTATTAGATATATATCGTCGCAATAGAAAAACATTCGCAAGAAATCATAAGCTTTACATAGATAAATTTTTCACCTGTTATTAACAGTTGAAGTCGCAGGAGTAGTGTAGACGACTGTGGTTATAGGGTCAGTTGAAGGTTCATCCACTCTGTATCTGTTGGGTGCATATTCTACAAGTCTATCTATAGTGGGATCCAAAAGCAGTTCTGCTGGAACTGGTCGCTGTGCAAGAGTCGCCACATCGTCTTCTTGTTTTTTTAAACGCTTCTCTACCATGTCTAAATTTTCAATAATAAGATTTGTTTTCACACGTAAGTCATTATGAATTTGGCCAATTGCTCGTTCTTGTCGTTGAGTTTGTGTAAGAAGTTCATCAGATTTAGGGACTAGGTCATCAACCGAACTCTTTGTACCGACAACCACATCCCAGACTTCATCCATTTTTTCAGAAACACTCATCATGGGAATTATTTTATTAACAAGATTGTCAATTTTGCTAGATTTAGATACAGGGGCAGGAGTGCTGGATGCTGTACGATTTTTAAATAAGTTGTTAACATTTATCGAGGCAGATTCGGGCTCTACTATAGCAGCATGTACATCGGCCATCATATAAAGAACTTTTCCTAAATTTTCAGATACCAGATTTATGTGAAATTGTAGTTTCCGATCGACTGTTGACATTGATGATCTTAGTTGATCAACTTTTTTGGTGATTTCATTTACCACTTCTGAATTAAGCCCCTTCGCAATTTCTATTACATTTAGATTAACAGGCTTCTTTTCACTTGCCTCGGCATTAATATCGTCAACTGGTAGGAAATTTGTATCTATTTGTGTTTTTATGCCAACTAACTTAGAATCTATATCTGACACTTTTTGATCTAATGATTCTAATTTCTTGTCTAACAATTGTGCATTACTAAGTTTATTTTCACTTTTTTTGTTGACATTTTCAGTTACAACATCTTCTTCGCTTTGTCCTAACTGACTAAATAGTTTGAAGTCTAAATTTCCTAATTTAGATATAATGGCGTCGGTTTTATGAATATTATCATTGACTCTTGAATCCAAAGCTTCTACTCTTCTCATAAGATGTTCCACTGCCTTGTCAAGATTTTCAATCCTCTGTAACTTCGTTTCAAGCGTACTAACGATCACTTCGAATACATTAAAAATGTATTGTTCCCTGTAACAATATCAAATAATATTAATATTTTTTTAAATAATTTAAATATAATAAGATATTTTAATGTCAGTGTTAACCATGATTCAAGAAAATACGTTCAATCTTTTGAAGAACATCATCTCTTTTTATAGATAAAGGGGGTTCTATAGCAATATATAGGGTTTACCGGCAGCAAAAACCACATTTGTACCCACCTACCGTCTGTCTACTCAGATAGATAAGAAATAACTAAACATTTTACTATTCTTAAAATCGAATAAGATCTTAAAAGTTTTGAATTACTATTTATTAAATGCATAACAGTATAGATAGACATTAAAATAATTAATATATTCTTTAAATACTTTAAATAATTCATATAGATCAAGCGGGTGAAGGCGCGCAGTGCCACTAATATTTCATATAATTATTACTTTTGTTGTAACTTTAGACAATGTTTTTTTCTTTAGTAATTTTAGACCATTAAAATTTAAAAAAAAAACATAAATTTATTATTGCTTCACGCTGTACCCACAAAAAGCGGGATAGGCAGAGAGAACAGTTGGCATTGCGTGTTAAGTGGCAAACTTGATACCGCGCTTTCCCTTGCGGAAATGAAAATATTAAGTTATTCATTCCTCCCAGTGGGAATCCAAATCACAACCGTCGTGTTTACAGTCACACCCTTGTGTGTGGCCACTGTGCCACGACAGAATGCCAACCAATTAAAATGTACGACCAATAAAATTAATTAATTAAAATAAAATTATAATTCCCTTTCAGTTAAATAATTATTTGACTTGGTTAATATTTCCTTCCTTACGATATTACTGTCACTTGCTCCAAGCGCAAATAACAGGTATCTGTAAGGTTCAGCTCGCTAACTATTACGCAAATCTGATTTAAAATTATATGAACTGCTCGTAATGTGAAGTGACTTGAAACATTTAATCGAACGTTTACAGTAACAGGTCCTAAATGTTTGTTGGTGGTACCTATACGATATAAGCCACAATAAATGAGCATTTTAGTTTAAATTCAAATTCAAATTCAAAATATTCTTTATTTAAATAGGCAATTATTATAAGCACTTTTGAATCATCGAATGAACATATGAACAAAAAGCTACCACCGGTTCGAAAGGCAGTTCTGCTGAGAAAAACCGGCAAGAAACTCAATAGTTGCTCTTTTCAAAATCAATGGTACAACCTATAAACATTAGCTGGCAGCTATCCTGTATTACATTCAATAGACATTAATTCCATACATGCTTATCCTCTACATATTCTTGAACAGTGTAATACGCTTTACTTGTTAGAATTTTTTTTACAAATATTTTAAATTTTGGTAGTGGCAAACTAAGAATACACTTTATTTATTAAAATAATAATACTTATAATTTTTAAGAAATGAAATATACGCGTATATTATTAAGTTATCCATTAATTGTGTTATTAAAAAATAAACAATATTTTAGTGTAAATATAAATGATAAAGTGCTTTTAACAAAGTGAAGTGATATCGTCCACGAGACGGCGGCACTGCTCGTGCGTTAACGAGTCGAATGTGGCTCAGGGCCTCTGTATTGTATCGCCATCACTACGATTGCGACCGCGCAATCCAAGCCATTATTTGTTATCCAACTTTCGGAAGATAATATTCTCTCTATATTAGTTGTCAATTTTATAGAACACACTCGTATATTATATTTGTATTCTTTTATATCTATCTTTTATGAATTGAGTTAATTTGCTATTGTATAAAGAAATAAAAATCTCAGCTCACGATTATGTAGGTATTTATTATATTTTTTTATCCGACTGCGGGACGCTAAGAAGGGTAACGTGTTTGTTAGTCTATGATAGATGGAAAAGGATTTTTTTATTTAAAGATATCGGAGAAAATTTAAAATCACTGTATTCATGTTTCTAAAAATAACACAAATATCATAAATTTGTTAAGCTTTTAAGATTATTTTGAAAGTAAGTCAAATTTCTACAAGGACAAAATTAAGTGGGCACTTCAAAATAAAGTAATTTAATATTATGTCTGGCAATCTTTATCTAAATAAACCTTATATGTACAAGATTTGCTCTTGTTTGATAAATTCTGATCAAATTATTAGGATTAAAAAAAGGGTTTATTTAAATGAATCACCACTTTAAATGCATCCTTTAAAATACTTAGGATTATAGTTCTGTTGAAAAGAATATATATATAGAACTAACAAACATCCTATGACGATAGCTACAGAGAATAGAGAATACAGAGAATAGAAGAGAATATCTTATTATTTCCTTGAAGGAGCTAATATTGTGGGGATTTAAACCTGCTTTCACAGCTGACAACTAAAAGTAGTTCAGTGACTGCTACTATCCTCGCTTAAAAAGGGCAGGCTAACAACATACCAAAATTTATACCTATTGAAAGAATCGTGGTTAAAACAACTTAAAATTGTTAAATCTAAAACCTAAACTGTTACTTAGTTAATAATAACAGAAGAAAATTAAAAATATTAGAAAGTGTGACTGATATTAAAGTTTGCATAATGGAGTATTTAGTTAAATAAGTATATAAATATATACAAAGTTTATTTTATGCAAGACCGTTGCTGAATGAAAAGTAGAACATAGAAATTATCCTGCCAGAGACCAAATTAAGTCATTTTAATTATCTTGTAAACATAATATATGTATGTGATTTTAACAAACCGGACGTTATTTGGTAATTATAAAACGATTACTTATAATATTACTAGTAGTTACTTTAGTAATACCTAGTTTTTTTTTTATAATAATTTATATTTAGAAATGTAAAATTGATTCACTAGTTTAATAAAAGTATATTCACTTACAATTTTTGTTACATTAACAATAATAGTATAAAGTAAGTCTGTTTGTCTGTCTGTTACGTTTTTACGCCTAAGCCACTAAGATATTTCATAACGAAATTCGTAAAATGTAGAGAATATATAATGTGTTCACCTAACTCTTTGTTATTTCCATTGGACAACGAAAGCGAAATCGCAGGTTAAATATAGTATAAAATATAAATAAACGAAAAAATATATAGAAGTGTTAGAAATGAAACCAAGACTTTACAACTTCGGTACACATTTGATGTATTTCACTCTCTCTTAATTCAACAATTCAAGTGTAAAAAATAAAAAGCTTTTTTCAAAAGTAATTCTGAGCGACTACGTTATTGTAATAATTTTATAGTCGTACTTATATACAGACATAAACAAATTGAATTATTTATGCAAAATAAAAGATTTAAAAAATAATTTATATTAATGCTTGTAACATTTACTAAAGTCCATTCATTTGGTCTTGAGACAAAAGGGAAATAAAGAAAACAACAAAACGATGAAAAAGGGTAGCAAGTGGTCTAATATTCAAACAATACAATTTATTTATAAATTTAAATAAACTACATTTGACATTTCTAACTTTGAATTAGGTAAACGGTTATAATTTTATTGAAATGTAATATATATGTATATATATTTACTCTATAATTTGTCAGTATTGTATAGTGTTCGAAATTTGAGAATAAGATGCTTTCGATTTGCGTTTGGGTATTTGAACATGTCAAGGTAATCATTACTAATATAAATTATTAATAAAAGTTAAATAAATAATTTAATCATTAATGATATTTGGTAGCGTTAGCTTAAAGCGTTATAGAAGTTCTACAGATAGTATTTACGGTGCTATCAGTATATTATTTACATAGTTATTTTTATGAAACATATTAATCTATAAAATAGAGTATAAAGTAGAGTAACATTTTTCTGGTCTGTTTACCTTTTATCTCACGGCTCCCTGAATAGAATATAGTACACTAATAGCAGTATAACTATACCCATCATAGGTTAGGTAACGTTATTCGTATGCTAAAAGCAGAAAAAAATTACAGCACGTAGAGCTTGGTAATTAGACACGTTTCGTTTTATCTCTTGATTACATAAATAAACAAATCAATTCTCAAGGCACTTCACATTCCTTTACAGACAAGACTTTCTTATGAAAGTTTACATAAATGAATTAAGTAAAAAAATATATTGAAAAGGTTTTATTGTAATAAAGTTTACAAAATAGTAATACAATAAATAAACTAAACACTTTGTTTCATTTGATACTCATGATAAGAGTGTTTTAAATGAATATAAAATTCGCCATTTTGTAACAGCAAAACAGATAGATATAATATGACAAATTTTAAAATTGTTTGTTTTTGTTTTGGTATCGTGTAAATAAGTATGCCTATACACATAAATTGTTATTTATTTTAAAATCACAAGCAGACTCTTCAATTTTTATTGTACGCAGGTATAAGTAGATAATTACATCCAAAATATAACAGAAAAAGAATATATGTCTTAATATCAACTTTCAAATTTCGTTAATGAGATCGGTTCTATATAAATAAGGTAAGGCCATTTTTTTCATAAAAATGATAATTTTACTAATTATTATTATGCCATTGCAAACAACAAAACAACCAAAACTAAAGATATCGCCAATTCAATAAAACAGTTGTGTGAAATAACTTTTTTTGTAATTTGATTTACCGACCGATTGTAATAAAACAAACAATAAATGTTAAGCGAAGCTTGCCAGGATCTAATAGTGAAAACTGTATTTAAATCGGTAAAACTATCGGTTTCTGAGATTAGAGTGAACAAACCTATGTCCCCTGTACCCAACTGTTACACAAATGAAAGTGAAAATTTAGAAGCAAGTTCAATATATTTAACGTACTATGAGATTTAAACATACCCAATATGCTGTAAACTAAAGCTAAAGTTGACAGCTTGAGAAATTAATCGCATAAAGAATATGTACATTAAAATGAAAGTACTCTTTGTTTTTCTATTTTCACAAGACTTTACTAAAGTAATCACACTTTTTATCGAGATTAATAAAATAAAGACTTAGGAAATGGATACTTTAAATGAGGTAATTAAATCGAATGGCTTAATTAAAATAACTTTTAAAAACTGATTTTAAAACTATAGCCACCCATACCGCGCGCAGGTACCCGCTCGATGTTAGGCGAAACAGCGGGCAGGCCGCTAGTCTATTATATTATTATAAATTATATGTTTAAAAATACCTATATATAAACATATGGTTTATATATCTATCTTAATATTTGTGATTTTTAAAATCAGTGCTAAATTGGTGTTAAGCTAAGAATTTTTTGCTATATAAAAATATATATTATATTTTTCCTTTTGCTCGATGTACCCTTTATATTATGTCTTCTAACTTTATATGCACGTGCAATTTTTTTTTATTTTTTAATATTTGGTTTGAATCTGATATAGTTAAGTATTACTTATATCCGTTGGTCTGTGTCAACGTCAGTGCGGGCGTCCGCCATCGCGCTTGGGGAAAGGCGTTTACGTAACATGTCATTAATAACATGCGACTAAAACATAGCTGCAATCAATATCACATAAATATACTAGGACTAGAGCGCTCTAGAAACATTTCATTAAATAGTAGTGTTTCTTGACGTACTGTGAATCAGTACAATTTAGACGATCACCAGAAATATTTTTAAGATCCTAAACCTAAGTACCAAACATAATAACTAAGTCCAAAATAATCAGTTGAGTATGTAAAAAGAGTCACACAAATTGCACACAGCTGGATAGATAGAGAGATAGAGGGAAACTAATTCAAATTAAAATTCAAAATATTCTTGATTGAAATAAACTTATAATAAGCACTTTTGAATCGTCGAATGAACATATGAACAAAAAGCTACTACCGGTTCGGAAGGCAGTTCTGCTGAGAAGAGCCGGCAAGAAACTCAACAGTTGCTCTTTTCAAAATCAATGGTACAATCTATTACATTAGTTGGCAGCTATCCTGCATTACATTCAATAGACATTAATTCCATACATGTTTGTCCTCTAAATATTTTTGAACAGTGTAATAAGCTTTACTTGTCAGATTTTTTTTTACTGATATTTTAAATTTTGGAAGTGGCAAACCTAGAATACACTGCGGAATTTTATTATATACACGTATGCTCAGATAATGATAATGTTAAAACACTACGATGATACGATTCCCACTCGAAGAAATGAAATATCTAATATATTCATAGGAAATGAATATATATGAATAGGCTCTGGTAACTAAGCAAACCGCGGCGTTGAGTTCCCCCATTTAACACGTTATACCTGAAGAACTCGGGAAGTGCCAAAGGAGGACGAACTGGCTTTGCCAGAAGGAGCCTGTTCTCCAGCGCTGCCAGTTTGTAGAGGCTTTTAGAGAATATAATTCGTTTTTATATGGCAGAAAAGCTTGATTCCTTCATAAGGCACATTTGCCTTAACCACGAGCGTTCTGTGTTAAATAAACTTTTCAGCGTCCGCACATTACGTCCTATCCTATCAACGAAGATTTGAATTTGTGTAATTATGTAGCATATCAATAAACAAAAAATGTTGATACTTTTAATTAATTTCATAATAAGCGGTCTCAGATAAAAGTATGCAAAATTAAGTAATACAGAAACACGTGAGAAAATGCGTGCGAATGAGGGCTCCTTTTTTAGTTACTGTTACGTGTTTTATATAACTAAAGCTGGAAATGTAATTGTTGGTTTGAAACAAGTTTCATCTTAATATGAATATCTTACGTTTGTCGTAAAATAGTCCATATTATAGAAATTGGTAATTTACTATAATATACAATACATGTCTAATGTGTATAATGAAGGAATTACAAAATATTTTATACATATATTTCAACAAAATTGCAACAATTTTTTTATTGAGTTGTCTAGGCTTGAGGCATAGCGGGTTGAGTGGCGAAACTCATTGTCATCCTTTGCCTCGGCAGCAGAGCGAAGAAATTAAAATGAAGAAGATGAAGAAATAAATGAATGAAAATGAATGAAAATGAATGAAGAAGATGAAGAAATACATTTAAATAAATATTTCATTTCCTCGAGTGGGGATCGAACCCACAATAAGTCGAGATTACAATCACAGTTTGTGCTGCTGCTCCACGACTCTGGTGTTGAGGCAATACCACAGCGTTGAGTTCCGCCACTTAACACGCAATGCTTCCAGAATTTGGCGACAATTGGGAAACGGAGTGTCTTCACTAGATTCTCTCTGTCTTCTCTGCCGTGTGCGGGATAATGCGAGAAACAGATTTAATTTTTTTTTAAACCTTAATTTGGATTATGCTAAGGTTTAGGACGTTGGTTGGTAGGATTGTAAGACGAAATCTTATTTTTTCCTTGAGGCAGTTAATATCGTGGGGATTTGAACTCTCTTTTACAGTTCACTAACAGAAGACTATCACTGCTACTATCTCTGCGTAATATAGAAATATCAAAATATATAAAATGTTATAAATTTGGAAATTAGCAAGAATGGTTGTTAAAATAACATTAAATATACTAGCTTGTCAATTAAAATGAAAAATCATGTAAATAACCTAATAATTGTTATTGAATACCTAATTTGTACCTACCTATTATATTTTTGATACTGTCGTGTTTTAATTGTTTTTTTTTTAAATAAATAAATATTATATAGGTATATAAAAATAAGTAAAAATCCTGAAAATAATCAAAATAGGTATTGACCTATTATATATCGCACCAAGTGTATCATTCACCGTCAGACGATAAAATTATGGAATGAGCTACCGCAGTTCATTAGGCACTCGACATCTATCAACATTTTCAAGCACTGTCTTAAAGAATATTACCTGTCGTTATAGAATATTACTGTATTTATATATGTATGTTTGTACGTATATATTTATTGAATATATATATATATATATATATATATATATATATATGTGTGTGTGTGTATGATATATATATGTATGTGTATATGATATATAACAAAAATATCTTTGTGCAGCGTCCGCCAACTATGGTCTCTTGTTATTAGTTTCATAAAACTAAAAACTAAAAAAAAAGGTGTCCAATAGTTAATTAAGATCAAAGGACTTTACAGGGCTTCTTGTGAACACTTCATTGATTGAAAAATAGGTTTTGACATTTGCTGACCATATATATATAGGAATATTTTTTATGTTCGCATGACGGATCTAATGAATGATCATTAATCAAATTTATGATTTAAATATTAAACCAACCTTAATGATTTTACAGAACTTAATTTAAATAAATTATAAATTTTAAACGACCTATGAAGAATATATAACATGCAGTTGTGCGTAATAAATGATAAATATGATGATATAAATTATTTATACGAGTTGAATTTATTTGTACTTAATGCTGTTAATTAAATAAGTTAAATAGTTACTACTACTACTGTGTTTCATATAATTTCAATCAATAGTCATATTATATTGTCAGTTCAGTATTGTCATCCGATGATAATACTGGGCTGAGGATGATGATAAATATAATAATATACAAGAAAAAAAAATATTAAAAAAAATAAAAACCCCGACTGTATAAAAAGTGCACTAAAAAGAAAATATATATTTTTTATTTTTCACTTTTTTGTTAGGATTCATTATGGTATCCTTTCAAAATCCTTTATTTTCACTAAGTCCAATGGCGTTCCATTATTTTTTTTAACGTCACCCATGCACTTGGGCTGCTAAAACGATACTTCAATTATGTAAATCCGTTCAGCGGTTCTGGTGATATGAGGTAATAAAGACATACATATATATATATATATATAAGATACGCGCGAAAAACATAACCCTTCCTTGGCAGCCGGGAATAATATTAATAATTTCAATATTCAACCGACTTCCAAAGAAAATAAGAACGGTTTTTATAAAAATAAAAAAATATAATATATAAGTACAAAGACGATGCTTTTGTATAGGTACTGACGTTATACCGAAGAATTATAATTTCTGTTTATTTTAATGTTACAGTAATTGTAAAACGGGTCATAATTGTTCAGTGTCAGCCAAGAAAAAAATTACATTAACAGATAACTACTAAATACACCGAGCAAAAGCAAAAAAATATTTTTAATATACCCTATATACATAAGCTTATAGAAGGGCAGGTTTATAGTGGGCATTCTAATACATGCTGGGCACAACCAAATCTGTCACAAGTGAACTTGGCACCCATATGGATCTCCTATTCTTTGGCCGATGACGTAGAGAACGACGCACTTAACATTTAACTTGGCTCTCATTTGACATTTGTGTTTTTGTAGAATAATACTAGTAACGAAGATACCTAATAAATAGTAACGAAAAAATTTAATTTAATTAAAAAAAAAACAAACAAAACAAACAAATTTTAATGAACTATTGGGCTTGTTTTTATGTGTTTCACAATATTGTTTTTTTATAAAAGTGCGAAATGATTACAATAATGACTTTTATAACCAGCAATATTTTGGGTTATTAGACAAAAAATATAATTTTATTATATCTAATAAGGAACACGTATTTGAAAAATTTTTATATTTAGTCATGCTAAAGCATATAAATGACTGTTGGAATTCTTGTAACATTTAAGGTTTGACGGAACGATATTGAGCATATTAAGCACTGTATCCTTATTTAAGCTATTCTTAGTGTAATTTAACATTGACAAGTATAATAAACTATTAATACCCATAATAAGTAAATATAAAAGGACCCATAATAAGGTAAAGGGTAGAGTAAGTATTATTATAAAGAATAGGTACTCGTAAAATTAATTAAATACTGAGAACTAAGTACTCAATAGAAATGAATAAATTTTGGCATAGCTGAAGCTTACTTAAAGCCTAATAAAATTAAATTATATAATTTCAACTAAAATTGTTAATTAAGTAAGTAGAATAAATTATTATATTTCTATTAAAACATTTATTGTAGCATAATTATATATTACCTCGTGAATTTTTATATTAATGAGAATATTTAACGTATTGTATTTTTAATGTAATAACTATTTTTCGGTGGTCTTTAACTCATTTTTTTTCAAAACAGGAGAGTTTATATATTTATGCACTATATGTTTTTGTGTCCTGACTTTTTAAGTTGGTCTTTATTTAAAAAAATAGGTACTGGATTTGTATAACTAATAACATTCTTCAGGTGATGATTAATTTCCCCCCTTTATTAGACTACTCCAGCTCTCCAATTTGTCGTAACGTGATGTAATTAATATCTATAGTTCAATATTAGAATAATTTTTCAAATTGAGTAGTTCCTGAGTTAGCGCATTATAATATTATTATACTATATTATAACGATATAGATATTACAATGGTACATACTATATGAATGTATTATTTGTATTCGCTTGTCCAAAGCTGAAGTTAAGGAACAGGTTTTTAAAAGTGGTTTTCTTAATAAATAGGACGTTGAACTTATTGATAAAAATTATGTAATTAACTATACAATTTGTTTCCACTCTGTCATCAGCTACCTATATATATATATACACACACACACACACACACATATATATATATATATATATATGTGTACTAGCGCCAAACACACTGTAGATATATCTGGAATCTCTAGAATATCTAAATTTCAAGCCAGTTCAAGTTACAGCCATTTTTGTTTTGCTTACATATGATTATATTTAATAGTTTATATAAACTAGCAACCTTCTCGTTCACAGTCAGACGCTGTAGCACTATGCCACAAAGACCTCAATTTTCAATATGCATGCTATTTTCTTATTTCTTCTTTTCTTAAATTTTCTATTATCTGGACTATTATGGTGTTACATGAGATGTCTTTAAAATCAACTGTACCTTAGATCCTGCCCAGCCTGTCCCTCTAGTAGTTAAAATTCATAATTTAAAAATTATTTCATTCATTTTAAAATTAAAAATCATATTAGTGTTTTTGCATCTTCGTATATAATGTTTTCGCAAACATATCCAATGCAAAGACGATTTTTCTTCTGTTTTCTTATAATATAGTCGGATAAGTGAAACTTATTGCATAACACCACAGGTGATGGTTTAGGTTTAAATATTTTTTGACAACCTTATTTTGAATGAAAGGCAAGTAAAGGCAGGTAAGAAATGAATAAGATTGATTATTGTATTTGTTGCAGACCTCATATAAGACGAATGGTGTTTCAAATATTATAATATATG
This sequence comes from Heliconius nattereri, assembly GCA_013403645.1. NCBI lineage: Eukaryota > Metazoa > Arthropoda > Insecta > Lepidoptera > Nymphalidae > Heliconius > Heliconius nattereri. Next base: position 416,713 of record JAAIXI010000238.1, on the reverse strand, counting down.
ACCAGAGTCCATTACGGTCCTGTGCGGCTAATGAGGATAGTTGCGGACTGCGGTGACATGACATTGGCTCGCCGGACCGCTCGACGACCGTGTGCACGTTTTCAGCCATTCTTTTTATTATACATGTGAAACGTATCTTATTATTATTCAACTATGTATTTTAATAATAAAAAAAACATATTTAATATATACGAAATAATATGTAATATGTACATACTTACTACATACTACTAAAACAACTACAGTTAACTTAAAATGGTTGTGATGTAATGACGAATAAAGTAAAGCAATATTTAAGTGTCTGTATTAAATAAATGATATTAACTTCTCGTTTATAATAATAATCAGCTTCGTGCATACAGTAGGGTAGGCAGAGAGAACTTAGTGTTAAGACACTCCGTTCCCCACTTTCTGCCGCATTCTGGAGGCATTGCGTGTTGAGTGGCAGAACTTAACGCCGCGCTTTGTCTCGAACGAAGAAATGTAAATATAAACGTAAATAAATATTTCACTTCCTCCAGTGAAAATCGAACGCACAACCGTCGCGTTAAAGTCACACCCTTGTGCCGCTGCGCTGCGGCGACTCGTTAACTCTTTTATTTTATAAGAATGTTAAGCATAACATTAGTATTCAACTAGAAAGGTTGTTTAATAGTTATAAAAATTACATTTACTACTTTACATATATTTAACAATTCATTATACATTATACAATTATTAAAATTATTTTATTAGGTAAACTTGCAGTAACAGTGTAAAATCAAACAAACGGTTACAAATAAAAACAAATTATAGAAATTGTTTATAATAATTAGTGCTATTTATATTTGATATTTCTTTACATTATAAGTATACATACTGAAGAAAATTTATAAGTATAGACAATGACGTGGAAATATAAGAAGAGTTTTTCACGCGGTGAAAGTGTTAAGTTTACTCAAGGAGCCGCCCAGTATTGTACAATGTAGCGCATTACTCTCAGTGCGTTTCGTCATAAAAATACTTAACAAGAAATCCAATTTGTTGAATAAACCAAAATATAATCAAATTGAACTAAATTTAAAAACGACAGCAAAAACCGTTTTAGTTACAAGGGAAGCGGAACGTTTTTAAAATACAATATTATTATTAAATTACTGGGGCCTTATCGTGATTGCATAATTTGGACTATAAATTAGCTTTTTTTATGTTACTTGAAAAATAAAATGTTGAAACTAGGTATTTGAAGTGGGTTAAGAAGATTGACTTAAATATTTTTATATCGATGATACCAAGAGATTTTATTGAACTGCTTAAATATTTTAGTCTTATTATCAAATTTAATCAAATTTTGATATCCATAATAATGCTTTCAATTCTTTCAAAATAATGCTTTCAATTTTCAAATTCAGGAGGTTTTCAAATTTGATAGACCGAATCACGGTCGCCACGTCGATTATCGCGCTATGCCTATGCGCGCATTTTCAAAAAACTAACCGAAACGAATAATCCATTAAAGAAACGGAAATACTATACCTACCTACATTTCTGGTGCTTGCCATACTTAACAAAAAAAAACAAAATCACATATAAAAGAAGTGCCTTTAAACACAAAAGCATACGTAAATTTTTTAAAGCACCCAAAAAACAAAAAAAGCACAGTCTTCAAAAAAACCCGACAGCGAACTGCTGTATTCTACATAAAATAGAATACAATAGTTAAGAAATAAATAAAATTGTTAATAAACAAAAAAAAACCAATGTCCGTTTTGAGCTGAAAATAGAACGATCATGTAAGTACCTACCTACATACATACACTGTATACCATACGTATTTTCATGCATATTTCATGAGTAATAAGTCACAACCATATGAATAAATAAAACATGAACTCGCTCCCTAATTAGATGCCGTCTAGAGCATTACATCTAAGTTTGTCATAATAATATGTGCGTATTATACAAAATAGTTGTCCATGTTCCACTTTGATTCGGAGGAGTGCTTTAAAAAGTAATTAATGTACTTTAAACAGTGTCAATCGCCGTCGACGCCCGAGGCTGTCGGCTGTCGGTGGTACTCGTAGTTGTATCTGTAACGAGGTGGTCGGCCGTCGCTCTAATCTTTCTATTTTCGGAGCACGCCGCGCCGCCCGCCGCCCGCCGCCGAGCACAGATCATTAAATCGGAACAACCGAATAAATAATCGTGAATATGTCAATGCGCGTAGGTTCTATACATAATCTGTATTTCGATGTCAATCAAAGTGCGCCTGGCCCGTTGTGGCCGCTGCGTGTTTGTTTATAGATCCATTACGCGTCTGTTTGTGGTTTATATGTATATATATTTTTAAGGCCAGTTGTGTGTGGCCATAGGGTTTGACTCTAACCGTATCGGATTGCGGGTTCGATGATTCGAGATCCTATTCGAGAAAATGAAAATATTTAATATTCTTATTTCTTTGCTCTGATGTCGAGGCAAAGCGCGGCGTTCAATTCCGCCACTCAACACGCAATGTCTGCTGAATTCGGCGTGGAGAGCGGAGTGCAGTGTCTTAACACTAAACTCCCTCTAGGTAGAGTTGTGGGAGTTTAGTGTTAAGGCTCTCTCTCGACCTCTTGTTATATAATACTATGGGATAATTTATGAAGTTGGATGATATGAAATTTAAAATTTTGTAATGTATAAAGTGTTAATCATTTAAACTATTAAAATATTAGTTATGACTCTTATTAAGATTAATAATATAATGCTTGAATTTCAATTTTATGTTTTCCGTTGTGGGAAAAATATCATAGTGTAGGTATTGTCAATTCCAAATATTTATACAAAGCAATTTCATAGTAATATGAAATTAGGAATCTTGTGAGAAAATAGTTTCGACTTGGACTCTATGTTATCTGAAGGCATAAGAGGCCTTGGCAGTAGATATTACAATAATGCAATTAACGGTTCTGGTATCGTTCGCTTACTTGCTTTTAAATACAATTTTGTACCTTCCGCCCTTGTTCTGTGAAAAATGTGAACAATAGACGAGATAGTTATCCAACATGGCGACGTCACGGCCTGCAGGGTCACGTCGCTTATGCGGTCAAGGAAGACATACAAAAATTGCCAACTGGTAACCAACATAGAGGTAGTACTTCGTTATTTTTAAACGTATGAAATGTCACATTGCATTAACTTGAGGCTTTTATCATAAAAGTATCTCGTACTTGCATCATATAATATGAAGTTTGAATATTTTTAAATGTGTAGCGTTCGCAATTACCATATTTTAAATGTTATACTCGTTGTCCGAACGCGGTAAAGCATATATTTGATAATAATTGACCTGCTCCATTTTACAGAAACACAATAAGGTTGTTATGTATTTTACTGCAATATTACGGAAAGACCAGCATTACGAGCGGTGAGCCGAACGGTATTCTTTAGTCAATGATCGCAAATTAAGTAAGCAGGGGTCAGTGCTATAAAAAAAATTAACAGATTTTAATATATTGGCTTTTGCACACTTTGAAGGCCATGTTAATGTAATAAATAATCTTTATAAAACATTCATAAACATTCATAGACATTTATCATCCAGTACACATGACATCGTTATAAAATTCAACTGGACCACTAAAAAGGAAAATACAAGCCCAATAGCCCATTATGATTTTATTAGAACACGAAAGTTGTTACAGCGGCCGAAGCCACGTGCGTGTCGCTAGTCTTCAATACACTCTGCCTTCCGCATAAGTAGGTACTGCATGATAATGAAGTGGATTTAAAACTGAAATAAATACATTTTTCCTTTGGATTTACTCTGAATATTATCATAATATTGTACATAACAAAATGTATCTCGATATAAATAAATAGACAAAGTAAACTTAAAATATTGGTTTTAAATTTGAAAGGTATGAAAGGAGTCACTAAGTTTGTGAAAATTAAGTTGCAAGTTTTCACTAGGTTGGTCAAACTGTAAAAAGAAGAGAAGAGAAGATAAAAAGAAGAGTAAGTGATAGGAGATGCAGAGGAAGACCTCGGTTGCACTTAGACACAATATCGATTATACTGGAAGATGACGTAAGAAATAGAAAGGGCACGAGGCAAAAGAGGTACCTATGAAGATACCGTAGCGTTCTCTCTGGTTTCCCCTCTAGGGAAGCTTGAAGATAAAAAAAATCCTTGCGATATAAACCCACTGTATTGATTAAAGGCGTTTTCTCAACTAACAGTTCATTTAACTGTTGTTTATGCTATTATAGTTAGGTACTTAATATATTCAATTATTTTAATTCAATAAACGAAAGTATGTCACTTTCCTTTTCAATTCAATGATTGTAATAGCTATTATGAATAACGTCCTGCAAGTCATTTGAATCGCAATTGTTTATAGTAGTATTCGACTAGATATTATATATGTATTAGATATTTATATTACTGCGATAATTAGGTACTTATTTAAATCATACTTTTAAATGTTTGAAATTATAAATATGTGATTTTTAATCTGTCTATAGTTTATAAAACGAATTTCAAGAAAACAAATTCTATCAACAATACTTCATTAATTAATTTTTAATAAATATACTTATTACCTACACATAAAGTCTTTGCCACAAATTAATGAAATATAAATAATACTTAACATAGGCCGATATCAGAGTGGTCAAAACAAAATGTAAAATAACATTATTTTCACATTTTTTAATTCTTTGACATGACACCTTTGACTTCAACATATTATTTAGGTTGACAAAATATTTTTTTATCTGTAAAAGTGTTAATTAAAAAAAATACTAATTTTCTATAAATCATATTTTAACTTAGAACGTTATTAAATAAATATAATGTGTCTAATAAATATTTATAAAATATATCTTTTAATAATTGTATAAAATATATCAATTGTGTAAGATCTGAGAAATATTTTTTATCAATTACAAATAGAAGTAAACAATCGTGCGCTATTTTGCTCGTAGCTGGTTACAGTCATGGCAATATCGTCATAAAATTACGCAATTAGATATGCATTATAAGAACTCTTCAATGATTTTTTTATAACTTATAGGAAACGGATATAGATCGTAATAGTTACGTTAATTAAATAATATTTTCTTAACAGACCATTAGCTACTTTATTTTCAAGTGTTAGAATAAGTAACAGAATTTATTGTTATTGTTTTTATAATAATTATTACTTCCCATAAATACAACTTTTAATTATTAATAATACAATATAATTATCCAAAGAAAAAATATCTTGCTTAAAAACAAAGTTAAGCACAATAACGCCGTACAGTTCAAATATTTTTTTAGCTTAATGCAGTTACTTAAACGAAATTACGTACGCGCGTAACTGTGTTAACTGGAAGATGGGACCCTATTGTAAAGACACTCCGTTCTCCATTTTCCGTCGAAATCTGGAGGCATTGCAAGTAGGGCAACTTAACCAAGCGCTTTGCCTCGTTACATAAGTAAATATTTACAACTGAAAAAAATATTTACTTATTTTTATTATTAGTTAGCCTTATACAACACGGTAGAATAAATCGACATATTATTTTGTACGTACAATGTATAATTCTCGAGGCTTAAGGTGAGCTTTGCATTTGGGTTAATCATTATAAAATAATAAAATAATAATAATTAAAAAAAATACAGTCGAATTGATAATCTCCCTTTCTTACAGAAGAGAAGTCGGTTAAAAAGAGTAAAAATTCAATCAATAAAAAAATCCACGATAAAATAAATTTATCAATTCTTTTACACTGGATATTGTATACTTATAATTTTAACTATCTAATAATGAGTAATATTATCAAGAAAAACACGATAATGACGGTGCTATCTTTCACTCTTAATAACGAACACATCAATAAAATATTAAGAATTACGTTTGAGATGTTCCTATCAGTACAAGAGGTGTCAAAAAGCAACATAAATCGGTTTAGGTCAAGCACGTGACGTAACACCCAGGGGCGTACTAACCCCGTCGGAGGCCCGGGGCGGTGTCGTTGAAAGAGTAAAAAAATGTAAAAAAATTTTTTAATATCACAATTTTTTTTCATGTACACATTAGTGTGTATGCTTATTTAGTTTACATGTAGTAGAATTTAGCAAAAAAATCCTCGTGTCCTCGAGATAAAAAAACGAATTGGGATAACAATGGAATATGGATATGGATGTATGGAAGAAAAGAGGAATTTGTATCAAAACCAAAATAAGAATGGTACGAGCACTGATATTCTCTATTACTACCATTTGATAGATAGGTACAGGTAAAGGCAGATCATCTGCTCTAGATGTAAAACCTGATCATTCCCAATTCATAAGCTTAGTTCCAATATAGATAATAATTTATCATCATGAGCTAATTCACACGTTATAGTAATATTAGTTCCGCGTATAAAATAAAATAGACTGAGAACCCAGGACCCCCAGACCTACATCATTTTAGTAAAGCGGAAATTTTGAAGATTAATAGTCTAATAAGTAGATAAGAGTGTATGCGTACTTACTAACTTGAAAGTGAGGTCCTTTCAAAGATAGCGCCGAGATTTTAGAATTACTCTTTTTCGGACACGCTACAGCGGCGCAAAGGCACTAATTTAGTTTGCAGTTACGCCTTCAATTAGCACCCTTATACGCATCAAGCTATTGCGGCGACCATCAGCTTCAAGAAGCCAGTTCTGAAGTTCTTCAGAAAGAACTACTGCCACACCGTTTTTACCTGACGGTGACCCGATGTATATAAGCCGGTAACCCTGTCCGTTATTGCGGGACTTATTGCCCTTCCAGCAAGCTTCCTGGAGGAAAGGAAAGAAATAAGTACATCTGCAAGTTCTACGCATCCTCCGGTTAGAGAGCCAATATTCCACGTTGCAAAGCGGAGTTTCTGTCTGGGAACTAGCGTTTTAGGCAGTGTTCGTACTTGACACATTGTTGTGTTCTATATTAGCGGCGGATGGCGGTTTTTAAATGGAGCAACTGCCATTTAACTGGCAAAACACTTTGAAAAAGTACGCTATAATTTAACATATATTATTTATGGACTATTTGAAGGCCCCTTATAAGCACCCAAACCGATCTGATGGCCCAATCATCCCACCCCAGACACAGATGTACCTTTATTTTGCGCTACTTCTGGAAGGGACTTTCAAGTTAGTGAATACGCAAACTTTTATAAAATGACGTCGGTCTGGAGGCCCTAGGAACTTGAAGTAAAAAACTACGAAACTGGAACCACATGCAAACTAAATGGATATTAGAAAGATAAAAGTAATTTTAATTAATATAATGTAAACTATCGGTACAGGCTGCACTAATCCTTGTACTTATTTGTTTATTGGACGCCCCTCAAACCCTAGCTTATTTAGGATTTGATCAAGGGAATTTGCACGATTTGGAGGCCCCCCAGGACCTACATATATGTGAACACTCAAATATATGCAAAGCTCAGTTAAGACCTCGCGGACTATGAGCAGTTATTTAGTAGTGTGTTATATTTTATATTTATGAAAACACTCTTATTAATATTGAACCAAATTGGACAAATATTACCATTGTTAAATTTAATATAATGTATTTGCAAAATGTACTTAATAGTTAACTAATACAATTGCATAATTTTCTGAAGGTGGATATCGACAGCGCGGTAGTTTGAATGTGCTTTTATTGGCCGCTACAATCATTCGCAACAATTATTACAGATAATAAAATGTACAAGGTCTCATTCGAAGAATTCTTAATCGTAGGTAAGTATATTGGACTCAAAAAGACCTCGCATTTATTTATTCTTACGTTAAATAATATATCTTTAACATTTATGACATTGATAATTGTGAGACATATATGTACTTAGACATTGGAAAAGACAGTATCATTCTTAAGAAAATGCTTTTACAGCACTGGAAGCGAGCTTACTAACATAAGCTGAACATGGCTTTTCTATATGGAGGCTTATTGGGCAACAGGGGCACATGATATTTCTTGTTGTTATATAATACTTATGATTTAGAAAAATCTAAGTTATGTATTAAAAAATTAAATACATTTGAAAAGATTCATATAAAATTATCAAATAATTTCCTAATCTAAATTTAACCTTATATATTTCCTAACAGCTTTAATTAACGCCAATAGATGAAGTTTCCAAGATTTAACGACCAGGTAGTACCTAAATAATGCGTAAATGTTGAGTTTTCATATCATTAAAGCAAATATAATCCAGTCATTATTATATTTTTAAATTCAATATTTCATAATAATGTTTAAATACCTACAGAAAGGTATACAAATAAATATATACTTAGTATATCCCTTAAATATTTTTTGTTGGAATTCTTATATGTTGAGGAAGTCGTGGCGTGGCATAAGCGTGTAACTGCAAAGTGAACAATTTTAAATATATCTACAATTGTTATATAATAATATCGTAAGCTGCAGATACCTATATTTTTAAATTTTCTATTTATAATAATGGCTATAAACAAAATACGCTATAACACGTTTATTAATAAAAAGTCGTTTAATATAGATTGTATGATATATGTAGTTATTAACTATATATAAAGCAAAACTCTTTATCATCACCTTGAATATCACGCTCGTAATACCAATCGCTGCCGACTGCTGTTGACTGCTGAGGTGTGACGCAACATACCATGCCGAACTGTTACGAGTACATCTCATGTGTCGCACAAATTTAAATTACGTCACAAATGTAATATGCCTAAATTAAGTTAAATATCGCTTATTCAGCAGAACCACACTGAAAATAAATATATATAAAATAAATATAAATAAAATATTTATGATATATAATTGTATATATTTTGAATATTACAATTTTTTGTATCGCGATCTGTAACATACAAAATATAAGAGAAAATCAATTTATTACTGGGGGCATTTATCCCTAAACAATGATTTTTAAAATTGTCGTCTGTTTGTCTGTGGTTCGTGCTCGCTAATCTCGGGAAAAGCCCGACCGATTTTAATGCAGTTTTCACCATTGTATTTTGGCAAAGTTTTCGTAAAATGTAGTGTTAGTTTTACTTACATAGGTTCATAAATAAAAAGTTATATCAATATAAATACTATAAAATGAGAAAGAGAAATAGAATAATAAAATGGCCGAAACTTTTGTTCTCAAATAATCAAGTTATTAGAACACGAAAGTAATTCAAATTAGTAAATAAATAAATGCGTTGTTCAATGACGCAGTTGTAATATAGATGACACGGACAAAATATCTGTAAAGGTCATGAGGTCAAACGCACCACGCAAACTACCTTCCTATATTAACATCATGTGGACGAAAACAAAAATGTAAGAACTTATAGCATTATCTGCAATTCATCTCTGTTCCAGTAGGAAATATTAAAAACGTTTTAATGCAAACATTGTCAATTTTTATAATTTCATCTCAAATTTGCCACACTTAAATTATAGAACGTAAATATGATTAGAAAATATACTGAAATAATTAATTTATTGATGAAATAATATTAAAAAATATTTGTGGCATGCAAAGTGATACAGAACAGATATATTGGGTCCTTATTAAATATTATAAAATTGACTTGAGACTTATTATAAAAGTACAGCAATATATAAGTTTTATGTTAAGCAAGTACCTATGTAATACATGTTTCATTAGGGCACCTGTTATTGCATCAGCAGGTACGCTTTATATGTAACGTTACAAATATAATGTTGACTTAAGCATATCTACTTCTAAAGCTTATTTATACATCTAGTGCACGCCGAGCCCGCAATCTAATACTCTATTTGGAATCAATCAAGACTCAAGTCTAAGTCTCTGAACTAGATACAAATCATAATGTATTAATTGTAAATTGAAGATAAATGGATTCAATCTATTTTTGGTAATATGGTGCAGCAAAGAGAGAGAGGGACAGAGAGTGCGTTGTATGTATTTTTATTTAATCTGTTAACTATTTGTGATTCTACTTAAAAATAAAATTTATTTTTTAGCGTATCACACTCAATATTATTTTTATATTAAAGGTTGATTGTAATATGAATATTTATTAGAATATAAAATGGTCTGATAATTTTGTTATTTAAATGATATCATCGGAAATAACTGTAAACGATTTATATTATTCTATAAATAATTTATAAAGTTTTTGTGCTTTATGATTATAAAATATCCTGTTATACAAAAACAAAGTTGCTTCAAAGTTTCGTAGGCGTGTAAGTTTTAAAATAGGCAACGGGTTTTAATGCGGCTTTCTGTAAACGCTGTACTTTGACGGTAATATATACCTAAAGCAGGCATTAATATTTATGATGTCATACTGATAATAAATAAATAAATAAATAAATCAGCTTCACGCTGTATCCCGCACACAGCAGGATAGACAGAGGGAATCTTGTGAGACATTCCCCGTCGTGGCGAAGCGGCACAAGGGTGTGACTGTAACGCGACGGTTGTGGGTTCAATCCCCACTCGAGGAAGTGAAATATTTATTTACGTTCATATTTCCAATTCTCCGCTCTGGTGTCGAGGCAAAGCGCGGCGTTGAGTTCTGCCACTCAACATGCAATGCCGCCAGAATTAGGCCGGATGTGGGGAACGGGGAGTGTCTACTGATAATAGTATGTAGCTATATTAACATTATAGTATATACTTATTTAATAGTTACTATACTATATATATAAGCCAAAACTATAATTGTAGGAATTATATTCGTATAGTATAAGATAATTATAAATATATTTTAAAATATATATGTATCTTATAGATAGATAAATATATTTCTATATTAAATAATTATACACTATAATACTAAGAAGCAATATATTTCTTTTAGAATTGGACTTATAACAGCATCGCGCGCGCCTTTCGCACCGCAATATTTGTTTGCTCAATAGAGATTATTATGACACTTAACGATTATAGCAACAAGCTCGGTTCTTATAGTCTCTTGGCTGAACTGACCCCGCCAATTACCTACGAACATAGCTAGCTCGCCTTTTATTTTTACAATATTTTTTTTATTCTTCACGCTGTATCCCGTTGTAACAGGGTAGGCAGAGGGAACCTAGTGTAAAGACACTTTGTTCCCCACTTTCTGTCACTGTTCTTCACGTCGCATTCTGGAGGCCTTGTTGAGTGATGGAACTCAACTCACGCTTTGGTTCTACACCAGACCGAAGAAGTGATAATAGAAAATTTGAATAAATATTTAGTTTTCTGGAGTGGGCATCGAAATCACAACCAGTCAATTTTAAAGTCATACTTAGTGCCGCTGTGCCACGATGACCTTCTACATAGGCCTGGCCTTAACTGTATAGTGAGTAAATAACATTTATTTATTTGTTTTATATCGAATTGTAGAAGCAATACGTGTTGAGTGGAGGATCTCTACATCGCGCTCGACACTAGAGTGAAGAAATTAAAATATTAAATAATATTTCATTTCCTGTAATGGCAATCTATCGTGTTTACAGTTACAAGTATTTGCCACTCTAAATAACATTCATTCAGAAGTCCACGACAATAGTAAGATATTATTTGAAAACTAAAAAGTTAAATTAAAAGCAGAAATTATTTTCACTTCTCCAAACAAATTTACTAGGCTAACATGAACAACGTTCAGTGAAGCTTTGTAAGGTATTTATGGTCAATTTGGCGCTTATTGTGTATTAGAGAAAAACTCAAATAGTCATTTTAACATCACTTGGCTTGTTTGTTCAGACCAAGGTCAATCTACAAAAGGTGTCGTCTTCATCCTATATTAGGTAACTTGGTTTACTGATTCGTCTATTGGAATCATTTTATACAATTTGTATAAACGAGATGTACAAATAAAACAAACTACGTCTACAGTATTCATTTTATTCCTTTTGATATCTTCATACTCCTTCCTCTATGCCTTCATAATTATCTTATTACTGCGACGTATAAGTAGGTATGTAGGTATGTTTATATCTTTCAATCTTACCATCTATACAACCTTGACCTGATACATATACTATCATCTGGAATCAGTACCATACCCAACTCCTTACCAACTTACAGCAAAGGTATCATCAGTGTTTGAGCTCATTGTAATGGCCTCTTTACTTTTATTACTGTTGCATTCTTCTTCTTCTTCGTGTCAATGCTTGGAGAATTCTGAACATATTTGACTGTTGAATTATCTATAGCATAGATAAAAAAACAACCTATGAAAGTCTACAAGCAAGTTATCGCTGTGATAAATTTTGATGATTGTCATGTCTTTAGAGACGCCGTTCATGTCAAGCCGTTTGGTCTCTACAACGACATGTAGGAGCATGTTTATTACTAAATGCCGATAAAAACTTTAAAAATTTTGAATCAACCGAATCCTGAACGGGCTCCTCAGCCCTCACCGCCCATCTACTTCGTGAACTCGCTCGCAACACTAAAGTACAATTGGGCGCGATGCTGATTGTCATTCCCTACTCCAGATTGTATATAACTCCTCATCTTCCCCCTCTTCAATCCTCCTCATATTGAATATTATGCTAACGACTGTACATGCGAGCTTTGAGACTTATAAATACCACACCATAACAATTATTATACTTTTTGTGTCACGCAGGTGGGTAAATAATAATAACATAATACTCAAACATTAAGTATATCAATTTTTCATTTTTTATTTCGTAATTAACAACTAAAGTATTTGTTAGAATATTGCTTTGAGAAAAATTAAACATAATCGTCGTTTATAAATTGATCAATTTGTCAAAATTATTAAGTTTCAAGGTGAACCCATAAAGAGTGTAGTATAAAATAAAGTCAAAACATTTTAAATGCTTAAATATATAGTTACGACATATGTATATGTCTATAAAATGTATACATATATGTGGGATAGTTTAGAGGTTTTATTAGTTTTTGGAGAGGTTTTATTAAATTAAGATAATGTATATGTCAGAATTAGAAGAATAAGAAAGAAGCTGTCACGAGTCTTCTTCTTCCTGGCATTAATCCCGGCTATTACCAGGGTCTGCCTTCCTACTCAACCTACTCCACTTTGCACGGTCTTTTGCGTCCTCGGTGGTTAGACCATTGGCTCTCAT
>JAAIXI010000238.1:341889-402948 GCA_013403645.1 Heliconius nattereri | reverse complement strand
TTGAAAGTTTGTATGGAAAAATTCTTAAATCGCCACCGATTTTTATAAAATTTAATATTTAGACTCTTAAAAATATTTAATCGAACACATGTTTCATGGGTTATTAGAATTCACCCCTAAATACGCAAGCGAAGCTGCGCGCGTCCGCTAGTATAATATAATAATCATTATACGTTGAATTATTTATAGCATCATAAATTTCCAGTTGATATATATGTATATATAAGTATATGATTATTTCGTTTGTATTAAGATATTTTTATTGGTATATATAATTTATAGAAGGCGATTTTCCGCAGATTTTATGACTATTTCCATATTACTTCTACTTACCGAACAGTTATTATTGAAATTTAAAGCTAAAAATAAGGGAAATTGCTTGTTGAGGTGAAATTTTTTACATGTTAATCATTCCCCCAAATGGGGTATTTACAAGCATGTCCCGTTATCCCGTTTACAGATGCGTATTATAGTACACTTCGAATTACAGAGAAAAATAAACTACTAAGTCAACATCGAAAATCGAAAACAAAAACTAAACACCGAATGACTAAAAATCCCACTTCATGTGACTACTACATACTTAGCACAGGTCTTATACAGCCCGAAAAACACCACGAGTCAATCTCTCGTATATATTTATATATATATAGTATAGTCGGCAGGAGTGCGGCATCACTCTGTGTATCGTACTGTAAAATAGAGTTGTGACCTGGCTTGCACAAAATTAAAATAAACATTCAGCACAAGTTTCCATCAGTACCACCGATAATTATTGAAGTTCTTTTCGGGGTATACAGGCCTGAAGGTTATTTAAAATTAGTTATTTTACTAAACATTACAGTGCTTAGAATACCTACTTTAATAGGAACACAGAAAAGAATGTAGAAGTGAATTATAAAAATTTCAAATTATTCATACAAAAGAGATATCAATCAGTTATGTACTTGTTCGTGTTTCAAAAGTAGTATAGCCTTTGAGTATTATTTTATTTAATGTATTTCAATGTAAAGAGTTTCATAACGGGTCAAGGGTGGTACCTCTAATTGTATTGATAAACTCTATATTCAATGTTTAAAACATAATATATGAATTACTAAGAATCTTTGAATACTGTTACTTAATTTAGATATCATATATGTATGTATGTACACATGAAGCTTACTTTGAATATAAACACTAATAAATTGGTAAAATATTTTTGTGGATTTCTTTACACTATTTTTTAAGTGTTTATTTTAAAAAGATGTCCAAAGCCTTTTAAATCCCTAATTTACTTTATTTGTCATTTTAATTTATTTTTGTAGGTATCAAAAATATACAATAATTTACACAACGGTCGCCTGTGTGATTTATCACCTTGTGGCTATTATATATTTTTAAGTAAAAATAGCGAACATTGATCTCAAAAGGTCTAAGACCTAATATATCTGCCACAACTTGTTAGCGAAACAAATTGCAGAGATCATTTAGCTAATATAATCCATACGTATATTATAAATTCGAAAGTAACTCTGTCTGTCTGTCTGTCTTTTACGCAATCAGGGCCAAACCGCTAATTTAATTGTGATAAAATACTCATATAGAGATACTTGAGGGTCTCGGGATGAACATAGGATACTTTTTATTTGATCATATTTGTTATATTTTCGGTATATACCAATATATTAAAATACTTATTAATTTATCATGCAATTTATTCCGCCATGTTAATAACAACCCTCGCTATGCGACCGTTGCTAAGCAACGATTTGCAAAGTTTGTTGTTAGAAAACACCACCCAAAATGAGCTTACTTTAACGCATCTCTCTATTGAAAACTGAAAATAATTTTATATATATATTTAATAAATATTCGTATAGTTCAAGCGGGTGAAGCCGCGTTTGGGTTCACTAGTTCGTAATATAACAGTCAAAAAGGTTTGATATTAATTTCTATTAGACTGATATTCATGAAAAACTCATTCAGTCTAGACTAGATTATTTTAGTGACTATATATATAATTCTAGTGGCCGCCGGCACCTTCGAAATATTGCCTGTTACTGAACAGGCCTTACCTTCATGCTTTGTCTTAAAAAAGTATATTTTTTTTCTAAGAATTACGAACCATCGCAATTACAATCGAACAAAGACCCACTGAGTTCTCAATTTTCTCTTATTTTCATTTGTTTTTTAAAGTTTCTCACCATATTTTTGTTCATTTGATATTACATTCATTTATCTGGCTCTTATAGTTCTGTCGTTCTATTACAATACTTCTAAATTTTATATGGTAATGCAAAATACCTATCAACTTTTGCTCAGAGGGCATTTCATTAATTCTTATAAAAGATTGCTATTAGCTAGGCTATTATAGTCGTACACCAGATGTTCCAGATCTTTAAATTTATATACCAACAGAATGTTCATCAGGCTCAACAACTTTTATTAACGCAGCAATTTTTTTTTTCTATGGTTTATCTGGACTTTTAACTCTACATCAGACGTGCCAGTCTTCAAACTGCATTTTGTTTTTGAACTGATCTTTTGGTGTAAATCTTATTTTTTTAATTTTCAGAGACAATTTTGGTTTTATCTGCCTCCTCCTGGAGTCATCCATCCTCACACAGAGTTGGTACCCACTTTGATAAAAAAACACTATACGCAGATAAAGTTTACTGATGATATTTATTTATTAGTAGATATCTATTTAAAATTTATCTATTTAAACTATTACAAAAGTAAACTGAAAGTATTCAAATGAAATTGTGGGAATTAAAAGATCAACATACTATTATTACTAATTTTACCAACCAATTAACTCTCTACTTTATCAAAAAATAACACGGTCAGTCATAAAAGAGAAAATTGTCTTTGTCCATAATGTAAATAAATGACTGTACTTGCTTCCCTTACATTTTAATGGTTCCAAACCGAAAAAAGAGAATTTTAATACAATCCATTATCTAGACTTTATTACACATCTGTCGGTCTGTTTGTTCGTCTGTCAAGTTTATTTATCTCGATTTAGTTATAAGAAAAAAAATCCAAGTCAATGAAATTAAAATATACGAGCTTTGTTTTTTCCGTATATCGTATGAAAATCGCCGCGTAATCAAAACCTATAGTTTCCATTGACCTAGATTTATGAAATTTGGCGAGAGGTGAGAACTGATAGTATCTACAAATTAAAAAAAATCCGTAAATAGAAAAACCTTAGTCCTAACACAAAAATAAAATCATTAGAAACTTATTCTTCACTCATACAACATTCGCCCGCAAACTTAAGTTTATCAACTTTTATATATTTTTTTATCGTTGACTTACAATCGTGAAATCGATGGAGAATCGTCTATGAGCGTATGCGACTCGCACTTGGTCGATTTTTCATATATTAATATCTATTTTATAATCTATACGTACATAGGTACTAAAATTGTAACCTATCGCTGTCTATACATGTAAGATATGAGAAAATCTATTATTGAGGACAAAACAATGTTTTTTATTTGTTTTGTCTGTTTGTCTATGCGTTCTTGCATGTTAAACTCAGAAACGGTATTACCGGCTTTGATGTACGTAGTGATCACTATTGTATTTTGACAAACTTTCCTTAACATTTACTGTTTATTTTATTAAAATCAGTTCACAAATAAAAAGTTAGGTATATCAATATAAAGTATTTCGTTCGACATAATGGTTTTATATACTTATTGGCTGCAACTTTAGTTTTCATAGAAGTGATTAACTAACTAACTCTAAATCGTTCGAAGCTTATTTATTTAATTCAGTTGTTTAATACTAGATGTTGAAGACAATATTTTATTAACATTGCGCCACATTGACTATTTAGGGCAAACTATTCAAACTTAGAACTCAGAAAACAATTATTAGAACCTACCTACCTACCTGCAAACGCAATACTAAATTCTAGAACATATATTTTTTTACTTTCACTACGTTTCATGTCGTAAACAGTGGGACCGCCCAGTCCACCCGTTGACTGCACCCAGCAGGTTAGCTAGGTATATATTACCATGAATTCGCTTCCGCCCTATAATCGGGTTAAATTGCGAAAACTCAGCATTGCTCAAATATACATTAAGTTATTTAGAACTCGATGAACGTATCTATTGATTCTATTACTTCCATTCGACCTTATACAGGTTAAAATTGATACAAGCAACTCTGTTTGCCCAACGACACTGCGCAAAGGAAGGTAGTGTCAACTCTTATCATTTTTCAGAATTTATGACGATTTAAAGAGTTTCATAGACAAATATTCTCGCTACTTTTCATCCTTATAATAGCTTCACGCTGTATCCCGCATCCCGAGACCAGAGCGAAGAAATGGAAATATAAATTTCAATAAATATTTCATTTATCGAGTGGGGTTCGAAGTGGTCCTTATAACTGATACTTATAATGCTTTATTAGAAATTACTAAGATTATTGTATATAGAGTTTAATAAGGCTATTACAGAGACTATTACAGGTACTAACTGTATCTACAAACAATATCCTTTTATTAAATCCTTGTATAGATGAATGTCCTTGACAAAAGGACAAACGCCCTGACTCTCTTCCTGTACTGTCGCAAGTCGACATTGACATTTAAACGGAATACAATGCGAGCAAAATATTGTATATAGGATTTAACAAGTGCGAAGGGGACGCCAATATTTGAAAAGGCCTCATGCACTGGTAGCACTCGTTTTATATTCATCTAAGTTAAGGTATTTAAGCCATACATTCGACTTGTGTACTTAGTGTCCTTGGCAGAGCTAGATTCCCTTCCAAATCATTGATTATACAATTTATACACACACATCTATATGTCTTTATTGGGTTTATATACATACATTAGGGTGGACCAAAATATATTTTTTTAATTATAGTGAAAATATTGTTCTGGACTCCAAAAAAATATGTATGCTAAAAGGGATACAAAATTCTCCTTATTATTTATATCGGAAATCAAAAATCGCGATAAGATACCTCTTAATATAAAAATTAAGAGCTGCACTTTTAACAGGTTCATTTTTTCGCTGTCCAGAAATATATTTACACTATAATTAAAAAAAGAAAATGTTTTTGTCCACCCTAATATACAAATATGCATATGTATATATTCAGTTTCATGCTCTATCCGTCCACACTTTCTGCCGAATCCCGGAGGCATTCCGTGTTGAGTGGCAGAACTCAACGCCGCGCTTTAACAAAATATATATGTAAATAAATATTTCACTTCCTCGAGTGGGGATTGAACCCGCAACCGTGAACCGGGATTATATTTTGTAATGAATATTTTAGAACACCAGATTTTTTACTAAGTTTAATGTAGAGCAAATGCTTTTTATTGATTCATACTTATTACCCGACTCTGCAGCGCAAAAGAGGTTCTTGTGTTTATCGGTCTGTACATAATGTTCAGAGACCGTTAAGTACATGTACGTACATATGTATGTATGTATCTATATTTATATGTAATTCTTTTTATTTTAACTAACACCTTAGGATATATAAGTTGTTTCAACAATTCTTAACTTATATATACTTTAATATTTCTTTATTACGTAGGGACTGTAGGACCACAGACTACGAAAGCAGGGGTTGGGTTCAAATTCCCACGATATTAACTTCTTCGATAAAACTATAAGTTGCAAGCCGTCTTATAATCCTATTAACAAAGCTAATAAGTCCTAACAACAAAATATAAAATTAAAAAAAATATATATTTAATACAAAAAACAAGCTCTAAAACAAAATCAAGGTGTGCAATTTTTGCGGGATATTTAATATTTATGCAGTTGGATTATTACGTTTTATTTATAATATCTTTTTTTATTTTAATAATACGATTATTGATAACACGGTATTTAACATTTTCTAGAGCAGTAACAATAATAACACTTGACCTTGTTCTCATTTTCAAACGATTGGCATCTACATGTTGTCTACTCTATGCACCTGGTTCTAAAACTATAAGATTTCTTAGGATTAATTCAGCAGGGTAGACAGAGGGAATTTAGTGTAACGACACTCCGCATCCACTTTCTGGCGAATTCTGAAGGTTGAATGGCGGAACTGAACGCCGCGCTTTGCCTAGATACCAGAGCGAAAAAATTAAAATTATATTTAAGTAAATATTTCATTTCCTCGAGTGGGCATCGAACCTACAACCAGTTACGTTTACACACTTCACTTTGTGCGTTTACGCCACGACTGACCTTGTTTATAAAAGTGGTTTATAAAATTAAAACGAAAAATATATTACACTAGCGGCCCACGCGCGGCTTCGCCCGCTTCAATTACATGATTATTCATTTAATCAGTATCAGCACATTAGAAACTGAGGGTCATCAGTAGAGGGAGACAGTAATACACACCTAAACACCCCTGTACAGGGCTCAGGCTCAGGTTCGGCCTTATGTGGAATAGTGTCTCCATCTCAGGGCTGGTGCACCCCAGTATCTGCTTGACTCATTTGATTACATACAACGTAGAGAGATTCGAATCGTTGTGAATCCAATGATCTGTGAAAAGCTTGACACTTTGACTTTGAGTAGAGGCGTCTCTCAAAAGCTACCTTAAATGTTAAATTAATTATTGATTTGGGTAAGAATTCATAATATTCTTTGTAAAATAAGTGTAATGATTGCATATTAACTCCTCTACAGTTTTAAGTTAGTTAGTACATATATTTTTAGTTAAATATACCGTGTTTTAATCTATAAATAAAGGTATAATGAAACTCTAGGAAAAAAAAGAAAATCTAATATGAAAGAAAGAACCCTAGCACTCCAGCTAAACCTTAAGAAATATGAATATAACATCTAAAGAAAAGTTGTTCAATGTTATGAGCACTTTCTAATGACACCTACTTATTATAATATTGATGATTTATAAAACACGCCATGTGAAATCCTATCAACCCATCTAATCTATAGAAGATATTAATCACAATTAAAACGAAGGTCTGATGTGGAGGCCTAGCAGCTCAGCAAAATCTTAAGAAATAGAGAAAAAAAATTGATGACATCAGAAAATCAAAGGTCTAGAACACTTGACGTGAAACCCCAGGACGTCGATGGAAAGTAGGCAAAATTGATTTATACATTCAGCCACTCGCTGTAAATATACCGCTATCTAAGTAATTAAAACACTAACTCTAATTAAAATATTAACTATATATTTTTTTAAATGACATTTATAAAACGGAACTTAAATGGAAGTAACCTGGCTAGACCAATCAAACAAGCCCGTGCAAACGATGGTGCGGGACGTCCTACTGTATAATATAATATAATATTTTTTAATTTTATTTCCGGTGTAAGATTTAACAATAAAATAAAATTAACGTTTCAGTATAGGTACCATTAAAATATCAAGGAAGTGTAGCTAAGTGGCCGTGAATATTTTCCACTCCAATTCATTAGATATATATTTACTTATATTCTGCTTACGTGTATTCATAGATATCTGTGCAAAAATACACGATATCTTTACTGTTATTATAATAGAAGAATGTTTCGGTGGACGGGAAAATGGAAAGCGATCAGAAGCGTGTGGCGTGCGCTTAGGAAATCTGAGATGATTACTCAGAACACGCAATTAAAAATATGCTCGACAAATACATATTTAAAACTTATAAATATTGACAATTTAATGTAATCACTCAGTTAAATCAGTGTGGGGCTAGGCCCGCTTGAAATAGAAATATTAATAAACAAATTGAAAACTAAAGATTCAGTCAATTCAGTAAAACAGTTGTATAAAAGCTATTTTCATAGTATTTTATCTTATGGAATGCTGCTATGGGGCAGTGCTGCAGATATCAATTCAATATTTATTCTCCAAAAAAGAGCCGTGAGATATATTTATAATCTAAGAGCTCGAGATTCTCTGCGAGATGTTTTCAAAGATGCAGGTATTATTACAGTTGCTTCCCAATTTGTATATTATAACATTCTCTTTGTCCGACAAAATATACATTGTCATAGCAAAAATAGTGACAGTCATACGATAGGAACGAGAAATAAAGATAAGCTTGTTACACCAAGTTTTCGCCTCCAAAAAGTTAGTAAATCCTTTATGGGTCTGAGTATACGTGTATATAATAAAATTCCGCAGTGTATTCTTAGTTTGCCACTACCAAAATTTAAAATATCTGTAAAAAAAATTCTAACAAGTAAAGCGTATTACACTGTTCAAGAATATTTAGAGGATAAGCATGTATGGAATTAATGTCTATTGAACGTAATGCAGGATAGCTGCCAGCTAATGTTTATAGATTGTACCATTGATTTTGAAAAGAGCAACTGTTGAGTTTCTTGCCGGCTCTTCTCAGCAGAACTGCCTTCCGAACCGGTGGTAGCTTTTTGTTCATATGTTCATTCGACGATTCAAAAGTGCTTATAATAATTGCCTATTTGAATAAAGAATATTTTGAATTTGAATTTGAATAAAATAACCGTTACGGCAATTAACAAATTTGTCGTACTAAATACTTTAAATTAACATAACTTTTTTATGTATTAACCGATTGTAATAAAATAAACCCTAGATGTTTTCGGAAGCTTGCCAGAATCCCAGTGAAAGCCGCATCTAAATAGGTTCTGAGATCAGAGATAACAAACGCACAGACAAACGGAAAAACAAACAGAAGTTTTAAAAATCATTGTTTTGGGTTCTTATAGGTTAATAAAGGTTCCAATAACATTTTTTTCTAAATATCCTCCAAGTACAGACACGGGTCTGTGTCTTACGATTTTATTATAAGTATAGATATAGATTATTTATCCACTAATTCTTTTAAATAAATAAACAATAACCAATACCGAATCATTAATGTAATGCACAGATTTTCAAATTCAAACCGACGAACTGACAGTTTACATCAGGATTCAGGGTTTCTCAAACTGTTGTTCGATAATAGTTTTTTAATTAAAAAAGGGACAAACGAGCCGAGGGACCACTAGCTGGTAAAAAAGCTAGTCTAATTAACTTACCGCGAATGTAAAAGTACGTATCCTAGATATTTATAAATATAAAGGATATTTACAAACTCGGAGCTTATGGTAGTTAGGTTAGACATACAAACATAGTACTAAATATCGAGGACCCGGAAACGGCAAGCATGTAGGTCACGAGAAATATATGCCAGACAATATGAACATTTGTTGTACTTGGAGTTTGAACCCACGAGTGTCAAGGCTTATCGTAATCACAGCTACACAGCACTAGCGTCAATACCGGCATTTTTTTGACTGAGGTTAACAACAAACACCTTCGCAAATGACAATGAATGAACAAATGGACAAATCAATATTATACTTTATTTAACTATTTACCTATACAAACGTATATAGATATAAAGTACCCACATAAAAAGCTTTAAGCAATACATGCATATTTTTTAACATAACGATATTGTTATGTCAAACGAGATTACATGAAATAATTAATTAACTCTACACCAATGACTCAGCGATTATATTTTGAAAGGGAAATAAAAAATAAGTCAAATTAAGATAAATATTAATACCTACGCCCAAAGTGAATGGTCTACATCCACCGACCACGGTCTACCTACATTACGTATAATAAATATGATTATGATAGCCGTTTTATATAAGATACTTTAACATTTTAAGTTTTTTAGCATTCAACGTTCTGCAATATTTCTGTTGCTATATTTAGTTTAATAAGTAGCTCTACTGTTGTGTTATTTTAATTTTTTACAATTTTCACATTTACTAATATTCATTTTTTGCAATATTTTAGAGTTTTAGTTATACAATTAGAATGAAATGTATTATGAAAATACTTAATGTAAACAAATATTATGTAACACACTTAGAATTACGTGTACTATATTATAATTTCATTTCAATTATTAAAATAATATTTCTTGATCTGGTGTAGGTAAAAACTGAAGTTGGTATTGTTTTAGGTACCTTACGATGTCTGTGTGCTTTTTCATTATATAACTTTAGTCAATATATGTCATATTAAATATTTAAACATAAGTAATTAATTAAAATATTTTCTAAAATTGCTTTTACAGATACCATATTGTTAATAATTGTATATCTTTAGCCCAAATATATCTACGTCTAATAATGGCTAATGTAATTTTTTTAAGTTGGTAAGTTGCTTAGTATAATTTTAGATAAATTAAAAGCTTTTAAACTATATTTTGATAAGCCTAAATACTCTCATCTCATCTATTTAGGAAGACAAAGATGAAAGAAGGTGAAAATTTAATGTCAGACACTGTTCACCAAGTCGACATAAGTCAACATAAATATTAGCAGCAAATATTTGTAAGGCCTTAGTGTCTTATCATACTTTGCGGTTGTACATGAGGCAATAGCTGATAAAAACCTGTGTTCAGCACGAGCCGTTCCAAAAATGAAGGTAGAACAGGCGACAGTGTATATTGACTGACCTGTTTCTGACGGAGGATCGGGAAGATATAGTAAAGTTCCGTTGCGGCAGACGAGTCGAGGGCGCGGGCGAAGGGCCAGACGTGGGCGAGGTCCGCGGCAGACGGTTGCCTGCCGCGCCCGCCACCAGCGCCAACACCAACCACCACCTGTACATTACGGGACCGGACACGAACGCGACACAACCTACGGTCACGCTAGCGAGTTGCCGACTATTCGCCAGATGCAGTATACTTGCTGCCGACCACCTTCACTTTTGTTTTGCGCCTACGCCCCACCACGATGAAAGCGAAGGCTTTCACTACTTCGACTGCTACTAGCTTGCAGAGCACAGCCTGCAACTTAGTACTACTACGATTCTAACATTAGGAAATTATTTTTATAACTATCTGAAGCACCAACAAGTGCGTTTATAACTATTTTAGTTACAAATTGTAGTTTACATATTAAAGATGGGGAGTCTCATACAAAATCGGTACGTGAATTATCTCTGTGAACATTTTTAAATAACGCCTTGGCCATTGAAGTCGTTTTAAGTAAGCAAACAAGTTTTTTTTTGGTTCTCAGTTATGTGCCTTTCGCATATATGTCATTCATGTTTCGTTTGGTCACATTATGCATTTCAAGTTAAATCCTTATGGTTTGATATATTTTATTTGAAGCTGTACTGGTTGAAGAATCTCTTGTTGCTTCTTTAAATGGCGGTGTTGTATAAACTGCATCGACCACGAACACATACATCTTGGGATTCGAGAGATCTTGGGATTGCAGATCATCAAGCATTTAATTATCTCGTATAGTTTAGCTGGACGACGACAGTCTTCGATATCAAATATAGTCTATAGCCCGCCCTGGCCTAATCCAGTAATTCAGAAAATGTGCATGTACAGGTCGACCACACATTAGAAAAAATAAAAAGTCATGTTCTCATATATTAAATATTTAAATATTTTTTTATAACTCTTGAATATGAAGGATTTTCTTGTACATTTTTTTTATACATAATTTTTAAATGTTATATTATAGCGTAAATTACTATTAATGTAGGGCCAAGCAAAATTGAAACTAGTTTGATCTTCAGAATTTAAACAAATAGTGTCGTCAAGTTCTTCGATAAATAATATAATAAAATAAGACTATAATACTATTATGGGAAATGGAGTATCTTAAAACGAGATACCCTCTGCTTGCCCTGCTGCGTGCGGCATACAGTGTGAGGCAAAAAAAACCATATGCTAAATTATGTCTAAAAATATATAAGCAAAAGGAAACGTAAAACAAATTATTAACTATTTATTCATATTTAATTTTGTAACAAAAACATATCTTCACCTGGAATTGAAACAAAAAAACATATCACATTTATTTTAAATGCACTGATCAAATATTAAGAATAAACAAAAACATAACAATAGAACACAAATGTTATTCCGGTTTCGGGCAAGGCGTCTTCTTAAGATACGTTTTGCCTGAAGGCAGGGGAACTACCGTAACTCCGCGGGGAAATAATTTCGACATTTCATCTTCTGGTACAGTTGGCAGCACCATACAGTCCTCGCCCATCTGTAAAGGTAATATTACATACTACATTCTACGCAGAAGCTGTGTCATGTTTTATCGTTTCCATCTTATTATGAAACAAAAACGTTCAAAACTAGTTTGTAAAAGTGTAATAGATAAATACTTTTTTATGTCATGGTGAGTGGCATTCATTAGTTTTATTTCCTTTATTACGGATTCTGTTTAAAGGATGCATGATTAATTACATAAATAATAAAACGGTTAAACAACGCTGTAACACTTGCAATATCTGTACAAAACCTTGTGATACACTGTGTGATACATGTTGAGCACTCGCAGGATACCAAATTCTTAAAAAAACATTTTATAGTTTTTGTTAGTACCTAGTAAGTACATAACCATAAACCTTATTGGGCACAAGTCATACCTATTATAATATATGGCATACATTATATGGTATGTGGAACAGAATTACACCTATTACTTATCTTTAGATATTTAATTACATCAAAAAATTATATTACTTTTAGGAATTTGTTGCGTCAGTCCTCATATTTAGCAGTTACGTAAAATTTTAAAATTAATCTAGTTTTAAGTCGTTACCCCATAAAAATAAACTTTATTTGAACGCAATATATACATTAATAATAATGCTATTTCTTATATATCCACGACTTGAATAATTCTTGCAGGCGGAACTGCGTGAAACAATTAACAGGGAGGTATCCCTGTGCCAGAATCACGACTAAATCTAATTGGCATTATAAGAGCCCACTCTTAATATATCATTGATGACATTTCAATCTGACTTATCCCTATTTTTTCGACAGAGTCCGTTTAACCCGAATATATTAACACCTTTTCCACAATGACACACAGTATACGAAAACTTTTGTAGTCCAATAGGGACCCAAAATCATTGAGAGTAAAACGAGACGATCTTCTAGGCTGATGTTCAATTATTATAAGCTTTTTTAAAATATCAATGATAAAGAGGATCCTGTCATAGGTTTTGAATTGTCTACCCACAGGTGTCAGCATTTATGCTATAAGTTACGAATTAGATTATTGTGCCTTCTTTGCTGTATGTATTTCCACCCGAGGGAATGCTAATTATCTATTTATATTTTCAGTTTTTTACACTCGCTTTGTCACCAAGGTAAAAAGCCCGGCGTAGAGTTCCTTCCGCCACTCAACACTCAATTACTCGACAAATTCGGCGAAATGTGGAAAACGGACGGCAGTGGAAAACAATAGATTCCCTCTGCCTACCCTGCTGTGATTTTATTGTTTTTAAGCAGAGAATAATTTTCTATTAATAATGACCAAATGTTTTATTAGTTAAAATTCCTAAAATATGTCATTAAGATAAGATGAGGATGAAAAAAGCGTAAAAACAACCTAGTTTCGGAGTCATATTATAGATGCATATTAACTAAGTAACCTCTTATCAGTGTTATAATTTTATATAACTTATAAAATAATAATTATTATTTAAATACTATAGAAACAAATAGAGCAAGCTCCATTCATATTGTTATTCTAACATGCAATAAAACATATTTTGGTTATAATTTCTGAAACACTAATTTGTAGCAATCTATACTTATAATAAAATCGTATCATAATCGGATTGAATTGGAAGTACGTGGAAGATATTTAAAAAAAAAAATATTCCCAATAACGTAATAAAAACCAAACCAATGATTTTTAATTTAAAATATTTGTCGTTGGTCTTTTGAATTGTTATCGCTAATCTCAGAATCGGCTAAACCGATTTAGATGCGGTTTTCACTGTTGGATTCTGGCAAGCTTCCGAAAACATCTATGGTTTATTTTATTACAATCGGTTCATAAATAATAACATTATGTCAATTTAAAGTACTTATAAATTTATAAATATATTATAAATTTGCTAATTGCCGTAACAGCTATTTTATAGAACTGTTTTACTTAATTGACTGAATCTTTAGTTTTCAATTTCTATATTAATATTTGTATTTCAAGCGGGCGTAGCTTCGCACGGCCCGCTTAGTATATAATAAAACAACCACTGAATTATGCAAAAAATATCAAAAAAATATTGAATGTTAGTTGACTTTGGATATTGCTATATTTGCTGTTATATGATTTGTTTTTTACCTTCCAATTAACTGGTGTTGCTACCTTTGCTTTGTCAGTAAGTTGCATTGAGTCAATTACACGCAGAATTTCACTACAACAAAAATATTACATTATCTATATATGTAAGTAAAATTGAAGCATATATTTGTGATTTTAATTATTTTAAATATGTTTTTTAACTGAATACAGTTACTTACACAACACTAAAACACATACAAACAATTCTTAAATTGTTAGTCTGTGTGTATGGCTTTCTGTTTGTCTGGGATTAGAACTTAGAACATTTGCATTTCTTCCTCTGGTAGATTTGGTATATCTCAAATTCAGATAGAGAACAGAGATGGGGAACTTTGACCTAGTTTTTCTCTACCTATCAGCATGAAATTTTGCTACAGGGCAGCATGAATTTTTTTGCCGTTAATATGTGATCTTGTTATTCCAGATAAAATGCTGCCTGTTTCAATTTTATTAACTAATACCAACTGTGCTAAATGAACAACAAAAAAAACAATATTCTTAAGTGCAAAACTTGTTATTTATTCCTTCCTATGAAAACTTTATGCATCTCAATTTTCTAGTAAGTATAAAATTACTAAAATACAAATTATAATAATATAATAATCTACTCACTCAAAATTTCTACCAGTAGTAGCTGGATATAGTAAAGATAATCTAAACTTTTTGTTTGGACCTATTATAAACACAGCTCGAGCAGTGAGGGGCATGCCAACAGAATCTAGTTCATCTTTATCTATCATTCCTAACTTCATTGCAATCTTTCTATCCTTATCTTCTATTAAAGGATAAGGAAACTTTTGATCTTCTGCACAACCTGTAATAGGAAAAAAGCACCTTCACATTTTTTTTCTGTATGGCAATGTAAACAGATGGAAGCTACAGTTAAGATACTCCATTCCCTGATCTGAAACTTCAGATAAGAAACAAAAATATTTAACATATAGTCAATAAATAAGCGGAGATGGAACTCATGGCCATCACATTTACAGTCAGATCCCCACTACAATACAATATCCTCAATAGAAATATTTCAACAGCAAATAACTGAGTGCTTGTCTTATTTTTTTATTTATTTGAAGCGTTGTTGTTGTTCTTTAATTATGGCGATTCAGCAGAAGTGTTAACTGACTGCTTGAAAAAGAATATATGAATGTCATGACATGACACTTATATTAAAAAAAATATATATTTTACTAATTGGGAAGAAATTTTGTGTTCACAAAATTAATATATATTGCAAAAGGTGATAATATTTTAAATATTATAGTAAAAGTATAAACTAAGGAGCAAACAACAACATTTGTATATTTTTAATTTATTTTTTATGTATTAAAACTAAATAATATAAACACATTAAGTACATACCTTCATAATTTTTTATATCTTTACACCATTCCTCATGTGATATAATAGAATCACAAGACAAACCAATAGTTTTCACATTACGTTTTTCAAATTCTGGTTGCAAGCTAATTACTTTTGCAAGTTCAGTAGTGCATACTGGTGTAAAGTCTGATGGATGTGAAAATAGTATACCCCAACTGTAATTATGTTTTAAAATATATTTTTAATTTTTACAATAAGTACTACTAATATAAAATATTTAACTATAAGTTCAGCAATATTTAATCATATATTTATTTTAGATATTTGAATGTTTAATACTAAAGAGACTAGTAATGTATAGACTAGAAATTTAATTCAATCTTAATACAATGTCATTATATATATATACGTCATAGTTCTGACGAAATGCATTAGACAAACATTTTAAATTTAATCAAAAAATGATCAAGATAGATGAGAACTGCATAGAATATTAAAAATAAAATTAAAAGTCTATAAAAGACACTCACGAATTACCAAGCCAATCATGAAAATCTATTTCACCATCTGTAGTAATTGCAGAAAAATTTGGAAAAATATCTCCAAGAAACAACATGTTTAATTGGGAAGAGAATATGTTTTATTTTAAGTTAATATGTTACAAGCTCTAAATATTCTCAATTACATCGGCTATAAAACGAAAATCTAATGCCAAATAAATTTTCCTATTTCAAAAATCTTCGAATAACAACGAAACAACAGGTTGCTGCGAACAGATACAATATTGAATACAAGAAGCACAGGTTAAAAAGAAAATAAATGTCTTTATTAAGATTGATTTAAAAATTTTAGTTCTAATTGCTATTTGCTATAGTACAATGTTATACATTGTATTGTATTATATGTCATTAAAGAAGACATGTCATGTAGATATAGCTTTTCTTTTCTTTGTAATAAGAGAATATATTTCTTTTAAATATAGTACGGAATCTCATTTATCATCCAAGAACATGTAATGAATATAATATAAATTAAGTGTATACCTCGAGCCGCCACTGCTATAGAGTATTCTATTTAAATGAATATGGCAATCTTAACAAAATTTCGTTTGAGTTTGACAAAATTTAAAAACTTAGTTAAACGAAGTTACACTGTGAAATGTAAAACTTTGCATTGCATTTTCTGGCACGCCCTGGACACCATAAATTAAGAACGGAACTGAACGTTGCATCTTTATAATCTTTCAAAATTCATTCATACAAGATTAATGATTTCCTAAAGATAGAAAAAAATCACCTTCGTGAATATCTTTAGGATATCT
This sequence comes from Heliconius nattereri, assembly GCA_013403645.1. Taxonomy (NCBI): domain Eukaryota; kingdom Metazoa; phylum Arthropoda; class Insecta; order Lepidoptera; family Nymphalidae; genus Heliconius; species Heliconius nattereri. Next base: position 386,208 of record JAAIXI010000238.1, on the reverse strand, counting down.
CCCGAGTGAACCCACAATCGTCGCGTTACACTTTTATTAAATACTAGCGGACGCGCGCAGTTTCGCCTGCTTATTAACACCCTTAGGGGGTGAAAGATTTTTCAACTTTCAACCCCTATTTCATCCCTTTAGGGTTAAAATTTTTCAAAACTTTTTCTTAGTGGATGTCCAGATTAAATTCAAAATATTCTTTATTCAAATAAACTATTAAAAGCACTTTTGAATCGTCGAATGTACATGTCAACAAAAAGCTACCACCGGTTCGGAAGGCAGTTCTGCTGAGAAGAGTCGGCAAGAAACTCAACAGTTGCTCTTTTCAAAGTCAATGGTATATTTTACTATTACATTAGCTGGCAGCTATCCTGCCTGACATTCAATAGACATTAATTCCATACATGTTCATCCTCCTCAAATATTCTTGTACAGTGTAATAAGCTTTAATTGTTAAAATTTTTTTACGAAAACGATTACGAAAATAAACATCTGTCCAAATTTCAAGTTTCTATACACAGCGGTTACGGCTGTGCGTGCGTGTTACTTCAGTCGGCATTTTACTTATCTGTGGCTGAAGTCGATATCAATGCTTTAATAATAGACTGTAGAATTAGACTAGTAGTTTTATTATCTATGATCAATGGCTTCACCGTCAAGAACCCAACCCGCTGCTTCTATATTGTGATTTTAAGTGTGTTTGTTATATTTGAGTCCATATTTTAGCGTCTATTTATATACCAAGTAATTCAAACGTGAGTAAATATCATTTCTAATAAAATGTACTCTATACTAATTTCTACTTATTCTTATGACCCGACACAAAATGGACGTCAGATTGTATTGTGACGTGATTATGTAAATTATATATAAGAAGTCTAAATTATTTACAAACGTAAGCATAAAATCTGAATTATCGCTTTTAATAATCACATAATCGAAATTAAGTTTATAAGAAGATGATTTTATCTATAGCTGTCGTCAATCAATTTATGGTTAATGCTAATGTTTCCTTAGCATAATGAGGCCATGGCGATGACTAGGATTCCATATCAACGGTCGTTCACCTCCAAATGCTAGAAATTTTCTTTAACATGATTAGATTTAGACATAAAATTGAAATAGTATCACATTGTTCTATTTACAAAGCTTCAATGAGGTTATTGTCCTCTTTTGCTAAGTACTTTTATTTTTGTAATAGATATATGTTTCATAGTTAATGCTGGTTGTAGTTAGTAATATAATGTTCTTATGATTTTGCTGTGCTTTGTTTTCTTCTTGCTGTGGCAGTTATATTATTTTGCGTATTTAAAATTAACACGCAAATACCTTCCTGTCTTAATATATACACGAAATTTTCATGAAAAATATTAATATAAATTTAAAATATTCATTGGATGAATGATACTCTTAATAACGGAGAAATAATATTTATGTTATGAAAACCTTAAAATTATGTGCATTCTGCGAATTTTTTATTATACATATTGTGTATTGTATTTATGTATTGTGTGATTGATGCTTTGCCTTATCTTAAATGTATAAAATAATAGATCCTAGCTAATATATAACTACTATCGTCAGTTGTAATTAGGATTTTTATACATTATGGTAATCAAGATTTTTCTAAAACATTCAAAAATATTACTTGTAAAACTGCAATAGCAATATATATAATTTTTTATTTTCAGGAAATCAGAAGCTAAAGGTGCTATGCATATTATATGAAAAATTTTAATATATTGAAAGTAAATTCATTAATTTAGCTATATTGCTTATAAAAAATTGAATTATATACTAAAGAAAATGCAAACTATCAAATGTGTTGTGGTTGGCGATGGGGCAGTGGGTAAAACCTGCTTGCTGATCAGTTATACCACTAATAAATTTCCTTCCGAATATGTGCCTACAGTGTTTGACAATTATGCTGTCACGGTTATGATAGGTGGTGAACCTTATACCCTGGGTTTGTTTGATACTGCAGGTAAGTTTAAATAGAGTACTTTTATCATGTTCTTTTAAAAAAATCTAAATTTATTAGTTTTTGTACTTACTCAAAATTAAAAATAATATTTAGTTAATTCCTTGCTCTGTTAATAAGACAAAGTGCAGTATTGTGTTCCAATACTTACCACTACAATATCTCAAAAATCAGGCAAGGCATAAGGAAGAGAGTAATCTAACACTTGGTTTCCTCTGCCTACCTCACTATATGCATGATACAAATAAAAATGATACAAATATTAAAATTACTTAGTATATAATTAATTGTATTAAAAATTAATGGATTCTCTTTTATTAACAGGTCAGGAAGATTATGATAGGCTCAGACCATTGAGTTACCCACAAACTGATGTTTTCCTTGTTTGCTTTAGTGTTGTGAGTCCCAGTTCTTTTGAAAATGTCAAGGAAAAGGTAATTAATTATATTAACTTGCAGTCATACTTAAAATTTAAATGGTGAAGGCTACTTCAATTATAAGTATGACTGTAAGTTGTTATATATTATATTATTTCTAAATGTTTATTCTGCTATCTTATATTAATATTGTTTTTATTATGCCATTGTTATGTACATAATGTGTCAATAAGTGGGCAGAAAGTGGGTAAAAGTGTCTAAAAACAAGTTTCCATCTCCCAAAAAATAAAACCCATTTCTAATGATGTAATAATGTATTATCATATTATCATAGTCATAACACAAGCTTGTTAATGCAAACATTCTTATATGTTGTTTTTTTTCGTAATAATAATGATTGAATATGATTATATTAACTAAATGTTTTTAATTTAAGATAATCTTCATAATTTTAAAAAATATTTTAATTTGCAGTGGGTTCCCGAAATAACACACCATCAGCAAAAAACACCTTTTCTTTTAGTTGGCACTCAAATCGATTTACGAGATGACCCTGCTACTATGGAGAAGTTAGCTAAAATAAAGCAAAAACCAGTTTCTTTGGAACAAGGTGAAAAACTGGCCAAGGAGCTGAAAGCTGTCAAATATGTGGAGTGCTCTGCTCTCACTCAGGTATTATGATAACCTACTTATATTATTGACTAACAAATAGATATACTATTCCAATTTGTTTAGCTTCATACAGAGTACCATATATAGCAGAGGGAACCTAGTGTTAAGATACTGCCCCTCTTTTTACGAATTTTTGCGACATTTTTGGACACATTGAGTTTTGAATGGCGAAAATTAACGTCGCGCTTTTACATATCAGAGTGAGAAAATGAAAACAATAAATTTTCTCATTCGCTTCACGCTGTATCTCGCACACAGCAGGGTATGCAGAGGGAACCTAGTGTTAAGACACTTCCCCACTTTCTGCCGAATTTTGGAGGCTTTACGTGTTGAGTGGCAGAACTCAACGCCGCGCTTTGCCTCGACACCAGAGCGAAGAAATGGAAATATAAACGTAAATCATTATTTCACTTTCTCGAGTGGGGATCGAACCCACAACCGTCCCGTTACAGTCACACCCTTGTGCCGCTACGCCACGACGGCTTCAATCGGACCCTTAACTGTAATATTTACAGACAAAAGCTGTGCCACAATACCACTACAATGACTGTGTGTGTTTACAAATGTGGTTTTAGAATTATAAAATACATGATTTTTAATCTATCATTACAGAAAGGTTTGAAGAATGTGTTTGATGAAGCAATCCTAGCAGCTCTGGAGCCGCCAGAGCCAGTTAAGAGGAGGAAGTGTGTTTTGTTGTAATGAGTGTTATATGCAATCTGGCATACTGCTAAGCTGATTCATACAACCTTACAATTTTCATAAGCATATATTGTTCATTTAATTTTTTTAATAATTATAGTCCGTCTAATCTCTTATTGATAATGGGAAGTACTCCCGTAAAATTGCGCAGTATACCATAAAAATACCATTAACCGTTTTGATTGCTTGCTTTTTTATTTTTTACTTTCTTGCATACATTAATTAAAGTTTAAAATAAAACGGTAATGAAGTATTTTTTTATTAGAATTTTTTGATTGAATTGATGGAGATATAATTTATTAACTTAATTAATTTATTAAGACCTGATTGATGCTGACCGGGGGCGTCTTTATGTAGAGATCAAAATAGGCGTTCTGCGCAATTTACTGCACATGCTTCTCATGCAATAGCAGTTGTGTCGGACTATACTAAATATGCCATACTTTAAAATAGCATCCTGAGAGTAAGTCTTGTGCTACTATTATACTATTTGGGCCATTCATATTTTGCAAATATTATAATATGTTAAGGAAATTTTTATACCACCATAATAATATTTTGTCAGCTTATAATTTTATATTTATAAGTCACTATACAAGACCATTTTGATACCTTACAACTTATATGGAGTACTATAGATTTTGTGATTATAAAAATATTATACAGTTATATGCTTCTAAGAGACTCATGTATTCTACTTTATTTATTATCCTTATGTGTTGCTTGCATATTTATGATGTAAGTGTTCTTAAGAGGTGGACATATTCTATAAATTGTGATAATTCATCACTCATAAATTTGAAAAAACCCATAGAAATAAAAACTGTATTATAGGGTCTGTAAATTTAAAAATGAAATTAGTTTGTCAATCTTCCATTTATAAGAATATTTTGTAATGATATAATAAAGCACAAACAACAAACATTGTTGATGAATATGATTCTGGGTGTTCGCAGATTCTTAATATTTATCAACTTTTAAAATGAGTTACATAAATTGGTCTGAATATTCCGCCTCTTAATAATAGTTGATATAATAATTTTATATACACGTTTTCCAACGTATTCCTAGTTTTAACCTTATTAACATCTTAAATTAGAATATTAGAGCCGATGATATTAATGATGCTCTAAATTTAACGCATCACTAATGTCAACATGCGATTGTTATACAGAGTATATAATAACGGTGTGAATATCATTTACTAGTGTTTAACTTTAGTGGAAAGTAGCATTTTTATCACGGTATTTATATATAGCAATGTGAATTATGACTGAATTAAAAATATTCATTCCATAGGATGTCAATGATTTTTTTCTTTAATTAATATTTTTATAGTATTATGATCGCTTGCGTTTATACTACGGCGTGACTTGCTTCTGTCCCAATTTTATACTCTGTATACGCTGCTGCCTCGACACAAAGTAACGCACAGCGACATTAACATCAAATAGGCAGTGTTCAAGTATTACGCTGATGTTTCTCAACAGGCTTCCCTAATTTTTATAATTGTTTTATTTAAACGTCGAGTCTCGAATGAAACGCTTTAAATCTTAATGGCTAAATAATCAGAACGAATTTTTAATAAACCTCAAACATACAGATAATCTATTCACGAAGGTATGAGATAAAAGGTAAACTTGTAAATTAAATAATATATATATTCATGGATAAATGGAAGTAATACACTAAACAATTGAATGATAGCACTGTAGATTGCTGGAGGCGAAATACCGTGCAAAGTGGAGTAGGTTGAGTATGAAAGCAGACCCTGACAATAGCCGGGTTAAATGCCAGGAGGAAGAAAGACTGTAGTTAAAATGAATTATAATATTAATAGAATACCAATAAAGCGAAGAGATTTCTTTTTTCAAAATTCTCAATTTTTTTTACACTTTAATATCCAATTGTTTTTGTTAGGCAACGTAAAACATACGTCACGTTTAAATGTCGTCGGTTCAATTGCATTAATTTGTACTATAGAATTTTTTTTTATATTATAAACATTCACTGACTATAAACTACGTTTATTATTATTGTATGATTAATTAAAGCATTAATTAATAAAATTACGTTCCAAATTTGTGAATGTCGATGAAATAATTTTTATAATTATATTTAAAAATTTTATAAAATTGCACATTATATAGTAAATAAAAAGAAGTTGTGTAACATCGGGGTCACCAATGTGAGCTATTTGTATTATGGCGATATATGAGACTTCACATTCAAATCTTTTATTGTATATTTCATTTGGTTATTTATACGCTAAAAACAATAGTGGAAAATCATTTCACAATTGCATTTGTAGCCAATAAATTTAGGGCGCTGATATAGCGTGTTTACAATTGACATTTATAAATAATACTAGCGGCCCGCCCGCGGCTTCTTGAACTACGTTATTATTAATATCTGTCTCCATGAGTACCTTCGTCCTATAAGTGACGTCAATGCAAAATTTGAGACGCCTAACGTTTGTAGTAATGAAGTTTCGTATAAATTATCAACTTCAAAACCAACCCCTTAGAAGTTGAATATTGTAATTTCCCGTCTTAGTAATCACATGCGTCTTATCAGTAACGCCTATGCCAAATTTAAGACTCCTGGCACTTGTAATAACGAAATTTCATATAAACTATTAATCCCAAAAGCACACGTTTAGGGGTTGAATTTAGCAAGATCAAATCTTAATTAGCATTTACGTCCTAAAAAGTACCCCTGTGCAAAATTTTGAGACTTCCAGCACTTGTAGTAACGACGTTTCATACAAACTATTAACACCGAAAGCAACCCCTTAAGAGTCGAATATTGCCAATACCCCTCTTAGCGAGCACCTACGTCATATAAATAACCTTCGTGCAAAATAAAAAGTCCTAGCACTTGTAGTTTTTGAGATTACGTGATGAGTGAGTGACGTTTCGATTATATATATATAGATAGATTAATGCTTGTGCAATAATAAACGAAAAGAAACGAATACAATAATAGAAAATAGACTGTTTTCATATATAAATTTATTATTTTAGTAATTTTCAATATATATATATATATTAAAATATTTTATCATCCTTCACTACATATCTGTCATTATCAGTTCATTGAATTTTCGTATTTTCGTTTCCGCTTGGCAAAGGTGCATTGACCATGTGATAAAAGCAGAGCAAAAGATGCAAAAAAATAGATCATATAATATAATACATAACGTGGTGGACCATATTGTCGTTAATGTTGTTGTTTCGGCATTGTTCGTCAGAATACTCCGAATTCTAATAAATAATTGAATATTTGTTATCCTCATAGTTACGTTCGTTTCACTAAAACTTGTGTACAAAAGTATTTTATATATAACATTACAATGTTTCAGATCAAGCAATACTACTGTAAATTTTACATTTTAAAATAATAAACCAGGGGTTTTTAGCGTTCAGGCGTTAAATAAATTAAATATAAATAAAAATATTACACAAAAGTTTGAGAAGCAGAATTTCTTTGTTTACATTTTGTCTCATGCCATAATGAATAGCGTATAGGTACGTTAATATTTTTTGTTAGACACTTTTTGATCTCCCTCCAAGATATACTCAGTATTATATATTATTATTTGCATAATCCTTGAACACTCCATTTTATTTCTTGAAGCCTTATGGTAATATGGTATTGTGAGCCTGGATGCAAATTTGCTAACAATTACATTGTAAAACAAATATTATTTAATTAACAAATCTTTAATAAATTAAGTTTAAATTGCAAATTAATACTGAACATTCTTAGAGACTTGTATTTCATTAGCGTACATGTTCCCGGTGTATCCTATTTCAATATTTTGACATATTTTTCAACAGGACTCGACAGAAGACATTTTTATAAGTAAATTGCAATTTATTTTATTCATAACTTTGTTATTTTATAATAAATGTCACTTTACATTTAACATTGAAAGTCGCAGAAATATACCATTTCTTGTGTAAATATGAAACTATCAACATTTTGTATGAGATAACAACTAAGAGTTAAAAAGTATTATAGGGACTTGTGTAATTAAAGCTATAATATGCTGCTAATAAGCTATATTATTTTCTTAATTATATCATTTATTACTTTTGATTACAATATTCTTTCTTTGTGTCAGTAATTAGATTTAGGTGTATATTGAATGAATAAATGTAAGATTAAATTGCGTTTTTTATTTAATAACAATTAAATTTAGATACATAAGCTTGGCTCGAGGGAAAAGGGTTTTCAAACCTTAACATAAAATATAGAGACAAAGCGCAGCATTGAGTTCCACCACTCAACTGGAATTAATGAGTAACTGAAATGTCCTTATTCCCATAAGGACATTTTGTCTTAACATTAGCTTCCCTCTGCCTACCTGCTATGTGCGGGTTAAAAAAATATAAGAATGATTTTGTTTATTTTAGAATGATTTATTATATAAAATGAAATCATTTCAAAGAAATTAAAAACGATTTCCGAAAAAACTAAAAATGACTTAGATAATCTAGGCCCCTAAAAATATTTCTAAATATGCCCATGCCAACCACTGCAGAAACCAGTCTTCCTGATTTTCTCTGGGTTTAAAGCTCTAAGTGTTCTACACTGTCAATTTTCTGAGGTTATGTTAATTTCTCTTTACATTTCTATCTACATTCATCTCAGCTAGTAAAATTAAAAGAACAATTTTTTCTATATCCTTCCCTGTTTCCTTGATGTTAGGTGTACCTCGCGATATTGATATAATATAAGTTATTTCTTTGTAATGCCAACTACTTACAAATTTACACATTGAATATCATTCTTCTGGAGTATGGAATGAAATTAAAAAGTACGGACAATTTAATGATTCTAAGTATCGCATCCACCTTTGACACCTATTGGAAACGACTTACTCATATAAAGACTATTTAAAATATCGTCTATTAAAAAATAACCATGTTCATAGATTTTTATAAGCACGATGCTGCCTTGTTATTATATGACATATTTGACAAGTTGACGTCATGATTTTTTCGTAGTTTTGATACCAAGCATCTTTTTATATTAAATATTTGCAATTACATCTTAAATAGATGCGAATTACTTGCGTGATATGAAAATTTGTAGTTAATATGGACGAAGGGCTTAAGATTACTAATGGTTAATAATTTCATAATTTGTAATTTAATCAGTAATTGTAATGTTGAAAATAATGAAAAAAATAAGTATGATGTTAAATTGCATTTACTGCAGCATATAGTTCCTTAAGTGATGAAAGTGACTAAGAGTTGAGAAGAGAGAGAAAGTTCTTCCACTATTGTGTGAATCTTTAACTTTATTTGTTTTAAAGTTTCACATTCAATTTATCAGATACATATATATTTCAGAAAAACGTCACAAGAGCTCCAGCAGCCTCGCTGGAATTTTGGAAGGCGTACGTTCTGAAAGAAAAATTGATCTTAGGGGTACCTATTTCTTTGTTAACTTATTCAACAGTTACTTAAATGTTAATTTAATTACACGCTTCCAATGTATATTATTTCGTTATTTCATAAAATTATAATAATACAATATATTTAAGCTTCAATACCGGAAGTAGATGACCAGTTTACAGTAGCGGAAGCGAAATGTAACGATTTACAACAAAAAATTAATCTAGTTAAAACTCTTAGGAGAAAAAAGAAATTAAAAAAGCGCAGGTAACAAGACATATGAATTAATTTATTATGTAAAGGTATCAATCAGCACGTGATATTTTAAATTATTTTTATTAATAGTATGACCACGATAGCAGAGCCAGGTCCTACATCTGATATACCTGTGATTACAGTCCACACTCAGCCTAAAACGAGTAAGTTTTTTATTGTTAAATGTCTAATAAATTTAGCTTAACTGGGATTAAAGAAAATTATAATGAACTAGTAACCCATCTATGGCTTCGCCCGTATAAATTTATTGTTTTATTATAGCAGCAGCTGATGCTGATTTAAGATGGTTTTAGCTTTGCTGGTTACAGAAATGTCGCAACAGTCGTCGAAGTTACGAAAGTTTGAAAGTGCTTCTATTAAAAATCCGCGCAGATACATCAACCACGACATCATCGAACAAGAGCAAATGCTTGGTAGGGTACGTGCGTTCAAGCAGGATGACTCTCCCAAAATGCCCAAAGTGAGTTTGTGTGGAAATAGAGACAAAAATAGACGGTCCTTAGGTAAAGGGAAAAATCACAAATGTTTTTATCGCTCTACTAACTACTAACAAGTCTAGTTTAACGACTTATTCTCAAAATTACAAAAAAAAATTGAATGTTGATACTTTACGGTCTCTAGGACCGTCAAATTGATATATTAAAGTATTTAGTTTTATATGTTTCGTAAAAATTTTAATGAAGTTACGTTTAGTAACTAATAATACGTAATAGGCAGTAGTTTTCTTAATATGCTAAACGTTAGCGTTTCATTCGATTGTGCTGTCACTAATCATGTACTTTAACAGAGAAGGGGAAACCGTCATGAAACTGTACATATTTCTCCAGTACGTTCAGACTTTAGAGGGGCCCGTGCTGCAGGCGATAGTAAGTTTTTTTTCAACCATTTGGAAATCAAATTTGTATGGAATAAGCCTATAGTTCAATTAATATTGGTACATTTTAAACTAGTTGTTATACGATTTCGTTTATAAAGAGAAGATTATTTATTTTGCTGTTGTTAGACCCAGGCTTAATAGCAACGAAAAAAAAACAAATCCGTTTAGTAGTTCAAACGATATGCGTATACAAAAAAACAGACATTTGTGCTATTGATAATTACGCTTAGTGTAAAGAAGGTATCTAATTATGGACACCCACATCTCAAAAGTTTTAATTTTTTAATAATATTCAGCATTTGAGCATGGCGTGCAAAGTGATATTCGAAATCTGCCTCACGAGGTGTCATGCGGAGATGACGCGTTGTATGACGACCAACACGATAGATATGTCGACAAATATTTAGAGTAAGCATATGATTTAGTACGTAAAATATTTACACGTATAGAATAAAAATTAATAACATTTTTAATATGTTATAGGAATAAAGAAAAAAAATATTACGGTAGTCGGCCACAGTCAAAACAAAAAGACATCAAATATGTTCTAAGGGAATCTTCTCAAGCAGGTATTTCATTTTTATGTTTAGTAGATTAATAGCTCAGCTGCTACATTGCTGCTGCTGCTAAGTTACTTATATACTTATAATATTATACTTAGGTCCCGATATCCAATGGGTTGAAAATACACGAGAAGATTGGCAAGGACGTTCTTCACCGTCTCCTCGTCGTAATGAATTGTCAAACAAAAAAGGAAACACAATGAGTAAAATACTATATTTTTGTTTTTTTCACTAGGTGATCTACAAGCTTTAGCTTTGCACAAATATGCTCGTGTAAATGTTATTTTTATTTTTTGGGTGGGCCCTAGACTATTCTGGGGTGGGCATGGGCCACCATGCCCTCTCCTACGCAGATACTTGCAACAGGAAAGTCATTATTGCATCCCAAGCAAATAAGAATAATAAAAATATGCGAATAGCGATTACCGTCGAGTAACAATAAGCGCAGTGACTTCAGATTGGTTGGTGTGTTCTGTGTGGCAATCTGTAAATCTAATATTAACATGTGTGATTGTACAGATACGAAATTAAAAGAAACGGAAGGTAGACCACTTGTGGAATTGTTTAACAAGAACCGCCACTCGGCAGAACCCTATCTGCGTCAACATAACGTCAATAGACATACAAAAAACCAGAAAGGTATTAAAATATTTAAAACTTATGTCAAATAATATTGTGAAAATATTATGTCTTAACACTTTACAAAAGAAATCAACCAAGAAAATCATGTAAATAATATTAAAACAAAGATCTACTTTTTTAGTAATATGGTTAATTCTGTCTGATGATCGTGATATGTTAATGAAAAAAAATATTGTAACATCGGCACAGACCAATTTTTACATGTTCCACTTTGAATTATATAACAAACATATTATAGTATAGATACTTACTTAACTTCACGCTTTATCCCTCTCTGGGTAGTCAGAGAGAACGGAGCGCCAAACGCTACGGTCTCTACATACCTCTTTCGCCTTGTCCACTGTCATCAACCCCCTCATACATGTCCTTCGGGGGTCCTCATGCTTTTTACGTGACCTTCCTCCAATACCTCACTTTTCCATCACAAATCTTTTTTGCCATTCTTTCATCACTCATTCGTTCGACGTGCCCAAACCAGCTGAGCACGCTCTTCTTCATTCTCACAGTGATAGTACTCCTCTCTAGTATCTGGCATTCTAAGCTGACTCCGCATTTCTTACCAAGAGATCGCATCTCCACGGCATTCATATTTCTTATATTCTTCTTCTGTAATAAGTAGCTAAGGCTCACTTAGCCCTGTTACCGGCAGCAATACGCCTTTCCACATCCATCTCGTATCTTCCATCTCTACTGAACCTGCTTCCCAAGTATACCACCTCATTTACCTGTTCTAATATCTTAGCATTCATACTATAGTATAGATAGTATATATTATTATCGTACTTCAAGATGGAGCGTCCCCCGTATACGAAGAGCAAATGACGGGTGCTTTGGAAGACTTTACATCAACTAAGTCGAAGAAACAAAAGGTTACATATATATTATTTTAGCTTCACACTGTATTCCGCATATAGGAAGCTGGAACGTGGGAACCTGCTAGAGGAAGCAAATGAGTGGAAAACCAAATGTTGTTGCCTTAGGCATAAGTCCTTTTTTCGATATTCCAAAATACTAAAAACAGTTAACGTAAAAAGACTTTCATAAAATAATTTTGCATTTTAAAGTTGTTTAGTCTTTTAAAATGGGTCATCCATTATCGCAAAGGCGCGGCGTAAATACCACAGCCGTCGCTACGAAATGCCGACCGTGTCGTCCCAAATGAAGCAGGCGGGCTTTCGCTATTCCTACGGTGTCACCAATCAAGCAAATATTCCTTTCGTAGTCAGTAAAAGTACCGCGCCGTCGCACAACATCGGCGTAAATCTTCAACAGGTGAATATTTAAATATTTTTTAAATGATTTTTAAATAATCATATTCACATCTAAAATAATATTTTTTTTAAATATTAGGTGTTAAATGGACTTAAAGTTCAACAGCCACTATCCAGAATACCATTGACTCTAGCACATCACATGGGTTAGTTATAAAATCACTTTTCGGCAAGAATTCGTACTATTTACGATTCTATGTACCTATGAATGTACTGAAAATCAACACAATTTTTCTTACATGAAACTTTTACAGGTTTACGTCATATACCGTCGTACGGCATGAAAAGCGCGGCAACCGTGAGTTAAAAAGAAAACAATATTCAAGCGTAGATTATTATATAGAGATATTTTGTAATATTTTTTTTTTTCAAGTATTTCAATGATTCTCATATATAATTTCTATAAAACAAAAAGCTCGTTAAAATTACATTTCAGGAACCAATACTACACAATAACGAAATAAACGTTATCAAGCTAGGTCGGAGGATGTTGAGACTTCCATCTAAGTATATATCATACAATCGCCTCCTGACGCTGTATCGCGAGGGTGACGGCGTGGTACCGAGGTTCCTACGCGCTATCAGTCGCCCGAACTACTTTTATACGTCCATGTATAAGTAAGTGAACTCCGCAACAAATTAAGTTTTTAAATTCAAAATATTTGAAATATTTATACGCAGCGGCACAGGGACCCACTCTGGGGTATGAATTACTTTCACTGGCTCTGGTAAAATGAAAAAGAGTCTGAGAGTCTCTTTTTCTGATTATAATCGGAACTGAATAGTTCCGCCAATAATATCACGTAAATGGGATATAGTGTGTTAGCACTAGGTGTCTTAACCGCTGCCTACAACGTAATATTTTTTGTTCTATTATTTATATTAACAAAAACATTAAATTAGTTATAAATTACACAAATCCTCTCTCGGCATAAATTTGAATGCGTAGCTTTGTAAAAACTTTTTAAAAGTGGTTAATTATATCTAGATAAAAAATTGTTATTGATAACATTTTAAATCAAGTTATTTATTAAGGTTAATTGTTTTTTTTACCTCCTACTATCCTACCTATCGTAGTCTGGGAAGCTTAAAAAGCAAACGAAATAAATTAAAATCAAATCTAAATCTGTATTCACCTTATAGCAACATTTTTCAAATAATATTTAGATACTTAATTTCTAGATAATTCGTAAATGTTTAAAATGATAATTCTTGACTAAATAACTTATAGCTTAGCTTAGCTTTACTAATAATGTATATCACTACGACAAGCAGCCTGGTAAGCAATCGCGAAGATTGCGAAGCAGCGACATCTAAGGGCCAGGTCGAAAGTCAAGTAGCAAAGCAGAGCCTAGTTGAGTATGCAAACTTGTACCGAGAATACGAACGTGTGGATAAATGCTTAAATGAAAAGTACAGTCCAGAACTCGAGGCACGTAAAGAGGACTTAACGAGACAACTGGCGAACCGCGAAGATTACATACGGAAGGTAATAATAATACACTAACACGATTATATAGATATATCATAAAATATACAAATATAAAAAATCAAAATTCCATGCTTTCGTATTCTATCATGGCCTTTTGTTAGTAAACGTAGCGCTGTAGACTACGGACTCTTGACTTCTTTTTCTTCGTCTTGATCCATGCTTATTAGTGAGTCATATTTATTTATATGGTGTAAATCCATTCCTTACAATTTTTGGAGTACAGCACCATCTGTATGAAGGTTTTTACAAAGCGTTGCTACTTAAAGTTCTTTAAAGAGATCACGAATTTGACGAGAGATGGTTTCAAATTTATTATGTGTAATTAAAATGTAAGATAAAAAATATTAACAAAAGGTAAAAAGTATACAGATAATTATTCTACTGTTAAACTGAACTTACACATACAAATAGGTACCTATAATGTCATAAAATAGCATCAGATAAAATATATACAAATCATAACAATATTTCAAGCCCATGCCTAAAAAACGCGTGGCGGGTGACGCAATTACGCGTATAAACTAATAACGTAAACAATTACTAATACAAAAATACTACTAAAGTTTACTTTATACAACTTTGAACTTTATGGCCAATATCTACGACTCGATTTCGTGAATGAGGCGTGTGCGGCGGTGTCCCTACGGATAGGTATATATATGTCTGCGTGTATCAGTCTTGAGTACTTGGTGTTTTATTTTACAACGATAATTTTATTAATTATTTTTGTTCGAAAAAATCACCTTTTTATTTTTGGCAAAATTTCTTTTGTTTTAATTGTATTAAGCTTTTATAGAGTCGTTAAAATTATGGTTTCATTAAAAGTGGTGATGACAAAAACACTCTGTATATTATTTTGCTGTAAAGTTTTCTGAGTGACAAACGACAAATTGCATGTTATTGGCATCATACATTTTTGTATATGCTGGTAAGTTCAGTTTACGAGTAGAGCTCCTAGTCTTTAAGTGTGATAAATATTTGAAAATATAGCTTTATCATTACAGCGAGCGAAGCGATTGCATTTAGTCGCCATTCCTTTAATACGTAAGACGTTCTATGGTGAAAGCAAGGCATTTTAATAGTTTTTAAAAAATATCACCATATAATATAGTTCACTGGCTAGGGTATTTGCTGCCCGGTGCGGCTTGGGACTTGATGCCCTCTAAAAAAAAAGGAGATTCAAAGTGTCTTCTACTCTCACGTAGATCAAGCGTCAGACACTACAATGTGACATTGGCTCCCTTTAAAAAAAATAATCGTCAACTTTGATGCCCCTTTCCTTTTGATGCCACGGCTCGCACCCCCCTAGCTACGCCACTGATATAGTTTATATTATAAGATTACTTTACTGTCAGTCTATCTGTAAGACCATTTACCTTAAGATTGCGTGGAGGTATCTAGAAATTTAATATTAAATATTCAGGTCCTTTAAAGCACAGAAACATTAAGCTTGCAAAATCAACGCAATGAAAAGAGTATATATATATGCATTGTCTCTGTTGCAATTTATATGAAATTCACCGCATAATCCTAACCTACATGGTCGAACCCTATTTTTGTAGTTAATTTGTTACAAAATGAGTGCATAAACCCGTAAACTTAGTTTGTTAATTTTTATAAGCCTTATAAGTCTCTACAATCATGATATTGATACGGAACCCTCAGTGAGCGAGGCCGACTCACACTTCAATAGTTTTATTGCTTAGATCCTTGATCTTTTAAAAAAATCTGCGCAGCATATTTATGATACTGCGCAATGCGCACATTAGCCTCAGAAAGGTCTAACTGGATATTGGAGTTTAGAAATATAACTTATGGCAGCTAAACTACTAATTTGTCATTGGTCAGCTTAGAATTAAATTTTATATATTATATAATACATGAAACTATACTTAACAATTATTATTATTTTATTTATGACTGTAGGTAGTCCGAGATTACCAACCTGGCAACCCCCATCCACTTCGAGCTTCTGTTTCAACGGCTGAAGACACCTATCGCAACTCCACTCTCAACCTGCAGCCCGATATCCACAAATAGTATCCTCATGTTTTGTATGCTGCAGATTAAGTATTTAAATTGCAAGTTGTCATGTTTAACACAGTGTCATTACAATTTTTTTTTTTTTCACTTATATAATATAATAACCTGGAAAATTATATTAAAGTCTCAAAAGTTTTTTTCGTAGCGAAAGTTGAGTCTTTTATAAACCTTTAAACATAATGTCTTACAATTATGAAATGGCCATTATTTTCTTTTCTTTGTTTAGTACTAAGTTTAGCATAATGGTTATTTATTGTTAAACCCCAAGAGCCACACGACATATTATGACGGATGAAATTTATACTACGACTTTGTTTCAATGATCTCCATGATTATTTTTAATGTTCAGAATATTAAAGTAACTGGATATTTTGACTTTATTGTTTCATTTGAAATAATTACATAGATTTTAATATAAATGATTAAATAGATACAATAATTATCTACTTACTCAAGCATGCACTTTTATAGACAAAAATTCGCTAAATATTGAATAAACATAACATCGAAGGATTATTGACAATAATTAAACAGAGATATTTACATAATAAAAATTAACAATCCTATCCTTCAGCCCTATGTACCTAACATAGAGCCTATGTACCTAACATAGACATAGTGGTAAAACACTCATACATGTATTAAATTTTTATCTTATTTATATATTATATACATATATTTTGAGTATTTACATAAGCTGCGATGGTTGATACGAGACGACAATTATTGAACGAATGATCTGTCTGTATATTTTTGTAAGATAACATCGAATACATTTATGTTATGGTTATATTTTAGGGTTATATTTTAAGATGAATAAGATTTTCTAATACATTCATTAATGGTGCTAATATTCAAAATAATATGTAGAGTCTCTACACTCAATAGAAGGTCTCTGCGGTAGAGACTTTCTACTTTTAAGCTGAACTTACAATCACATAATTCCATTCACATTCCACATTTTACTAGACTTTTTTGATATTTAGTTTGGTGTCCGGTAGAAAGAAATAGCCTCCCGTTCTTTTGTCTAATTGCATTAGATACCATCAACACATTTTTATTGGAGTTTCATTAAAATTGTGCGCAAACAACAGTTAATAGGAGGTCTTAACTTAATAGTAAGTAGACTTTGTGAATATTTACTAATTACCAGCCTTCCTGGACATTGTAGGTATTCCGAAATGATACAGATTGCCTATATAGTTATGAAGAAATTATTGTTATCCCTTGTAAATAATACTGAAGCTACAGAGGTTTAAATATCTTTTACAATGAAAGTATAGTTCCCCACAACTAAAATATATTACCATTAATTGTTTTTAACATATATTATTATGGATACCTAATGCTATATACATGAATTTCAATAAATAATCATTAGATTTCTCTAAAAAGCTCAACTATAACTTAAATATAACGTACCTCCTAAAAAAACAAATATGTTAGTCATATGCGTAAAATATATTTGACAAATTTTCTAATAAAAAGGAACAAACGTTTATTAATAATTACATTCTATGCTATAGTTTGTGACTACATTATTAAAGTGCCTAATATTAAATCTACAGTTAATAATAATTAATGCTTTTAGCAACAATAAAAAAGCGGTTTTTTTCTAATTTGTACATGAAATACTCGTATTGACAGTAACGGCGTCAAACACAATTTAAGTATTTTTTTGTCGAAAAAGGTTTGCTTATCTGTTTTTTGATCGTAATCGATATTGTGAGTTATGAGAAAAATCAGGTGTTTACAATTAGGTTATAAATGAGTAAAAGTAATTTAAATACTTAATATTAAGTTAATAAAAATGTATTGCTTGGTTATCTAGAAGTACTAAAATATTCTAGAAACAATAAAAACACAAGTCCTTAATTATTTTTTTTGTGTTATTTAAAGTATTTTTATGATTCTCTTAAAATACGTAGAACAATGACATTAATTAACGATTTTATCATCCAGCCCGTAAAGTACGTATAGATGATGTGCTATATAATATTTTGTTTGAGTATTTTTATAATAAATATTTAGTTACGGGAGTCCGTGGAAGAAGGCATTTCGCCATCGATCTTGTGCCGGGCGTGAGCGTAAGCGTCAGCGAGCGCCGGCCAAGCGTCGGAGCCGGCGGCCCACTCTGACGTGCTCACTTCGGCAGGCCTGTCCACGCTCTCCGTTTTGGTGCATTCGAGTGATAATGGTTTAGGAGTTTCAATCCTGTGTAATAAACAGTTTATATAACTTTGATATAAGCTTATAAAATAAGAATTAACGAATATAATAAAATAATGGTTTCCAGAGACATCTTCATCTTCTATAAATTCATAATTAACCTTTATTTTTTTATCTCTAGTGGAATATTTAATTAAAATTAACAAGCTGAGCGACTAATATTTTAAAAGATAAGGAATATGAAAGTAAGTACGGGAAGGGCGTACATCCTTTGCTATGGCAGCGTAACTACAAACTCTACCTAGCATTTTTTACGGTAATATATCACTGTATGTTAGAAGAACAATATTTAGTGAAAGCGAACTATGATAAGATAGATTTTAATATAGGATAGATACAATTTATTATTATCTCATGTAAGCAAAATTGAAGGAAGGTAGGAATATCTCCGATTCATCTCGCATATATACTAGGGATCATCTATCGTATGCACGAGATCTATCCTAAAGTAGAGTTTTGAGAACTGTATAATATAATAACACTAGGGGCCGCCCGCGTGAACATCATTATTATTAATTTCTGTCTCCATGAGTACCTATGTTCTATAAGTGACGTCCATACAAAATGTGAGACTCCTAGCATTTGTAGTAACGAAGTTTCATACAAACTTTCAACCCCAAAAACAACCCCTTAGAAGTCGACTATTGCAAATTCCCGTCTTAGCGAGTACCCACGTCCTATAAATAATTCCTATGCAAAATTTGAGATTCCTAGCACTTGTAGTTTCCTAGATTTCGTGATGAGTGAGTGAGTTTAACTTTCGATTTTATATATATAGATTAGAACTACAATACATATAAATTAGACCTTTCGGGTAAGCCAGCATATGATCACATAAACTTGCTTTAATTAAGCGATTTCAAATCCATAATAATTTCAATAATATAAATCTTCCTTAAGGTGTTTATGTAGTAGGTACACCGCTCCCTTACTTATGGTGTTTAAGAATGATCGAATCGATCGCATATCGAGATCACTTTTTGTCCTACCCAGTGGCAAATTTTAACTTTCAGTCACTGGACTGGATCTACTGAGGTTCGTTTGTGATACCTAAAAATAATAATAACTTGTAAAAATACATATATACTTTTAAAAGTACCTACACCTTGTGTATAATTTGTAACGTTTGTACTGTTATTATTAAGTTATTATAATTTAACAAAATATGTACTTGAATTTAGGTTCACATTTCGTTGAATGTTGATAAAAAATACCTCACGCGCTCAGGCGACTGCATCGTGTCGTTTGTGCTTGATATTTCCAGGTCCTCAGCATAGCTGAGATGAATTTTCTCTCCGTCGCTGCGTTGATCTTTTTCTGTATCATTTACAAAAAATAAGGTATATTGAAATTAATAGGTCTACGTAGTACGTACTGGTATACTTATAACAAATCTATATACATTATAAACAGAGTTGAACAGATTAAAAAAGGCTCACCTTCGACGTTAATGGCTGCTTCAGGCCAGCCGAGTGAGTCGCCCTCTACGTCTACAGGCTCGTCCTCGGCATCATAAGTACGCGTGTCACGGGGACGCTCCTCGCGCCGCTCGTCTTCTAAGTCATAGCCCAGCATACTCTCGACTGTGTGATGACGTTTACGAGTACGTAGCTTTAGTCGCCTCTGTCTGTTGGCCCTTATTCTTTGGTAAGTCTGAACAATATGTTTAAATTAATATAACGTAATAGTAAATGATGTATCTACTAATTAATAGTTAATTTTATTCCATAATCTATATATATAAAAGGACTTGTCCTCACTGACTGAGGAAAGACGCACGCACAGCCGTAACTGCCAATGGTAAAAACGTGAAATTTGGACAGATGTTTACTTTCGTAATCTGGACATCTACTAAGAAGGGATTTTGAAAAATTTTAACCCTAAAGGGGTGAAATAAGGGTTGAAAATTTGTATGGATTTTTTTTAAATCAGGACCGATTTTTATAAAATTTGAAATTTAGATTTATAAAAGTATTTAATTGAACACGTGTTTCATCGTTTTCTAGAATTCTCCCCCTAAGGGTCCAAATAAGCAAGCGAAGCTGCGCGCGCCCACTAGTATATAATAATTTCAATATAATTGTGTTACCTCCCAACGAGCATCTTCATCTTGATGATGCAAGGAATGTGAGGGTGCCGATGCATCTCTCGGGATCGCTGTCAAGCTGTACAGATGTTGTAACTCTTGTAGAAAATGTGCTTGTGCTACTCCCGGACCCAGTCTTGCACCGCATACACCACAAGCCGATTTGCGTTCTCCATCAGCTAAATAAACATTTTAAAAATATATATCGAGGTCTTAAATATCACAAGCATCTGAAGTATTTATTAACACAACATTTCAAAAACCTTATTTAAAGATTAAAGGTAACCGCGAACGAGTAATTTCCTTGAAAAAATATACCTGAAAATAAATCATGTGAATCAGAGCAAGTAGCCGTAGATGGTGGGTCTTCGTCTTTGCAGGGTCGCGGAGACGCTGATGCAGCGGATCCTGGTGAGCTAGTATCATCTCGCACTGCATAACCATGACGATAAAGAGGCGGTGTACTGTTTTCGTCACGAACGCTCTGAATAATTAAAATATATTTTTAAGTAGTAAAACTAGAACTGTGTTTCGCAAGTAGTTTATTTTACTTACTCTTAAAGCTTGTCCGACGCTTTGACCCAAAGCGTACTGTTCACCCAAATGTCTTGCAAAGGCCTTTCCGGGATAAAGTGGATGAAATGCGCCACCTATAGGCCGAAACGCTCCACATCCAAAGCTCTGCAGCGCTGGATGCAGAAACTGCGGCGCCATATGGTGAAGGAAACCCTCCATAATGATCCCTGCCGTCTATAATTATTTATTTTTGAATAACATGGTTCCATTTAAAATATTATTATGTATATTACGCACAGCAACTAAATTAAATATTATCTATACTTATAATAAAATAGTAAGAGAGTCGGTGTCTGCACTTGGAAGATATTTAAAAAAAATGTTTTTGGGAACCTTTATTAACCTAATAGAACCCAAAACAATGATTTTTAACATTTTTGTCTGTTTGTCCGTTTGAAAATCCCGTTGAATTGCAATGATGAAATTGTTACGGATCCCTCAGTGAGTCTTACTTGCACTCGCTATTTTTATTTTTATGAAACTTTTTAACGCTTTTTCAAATGAGATTTTTATATGTCTATATTCTATAATAAAATAATAACTACGTTACAGCCTCCGCCTTATCTAGTTGAGAAACGATACGGTACATATTTATAACTAGTGACCCGCTCGGGGCTTTACCCGCTTGTATTACAAACCTATATATTTTATCATCTAAATTACTTTCGTTATCTAACAGCATTATAATTTTGAAGACAATATCCATACAATGAAAACTAAAGTTTCAGCTAATCCAATAAATGACGGAGGATGTTTTAGCAATACAATCGCATACAATAAATTATATTCACAATTTTACACTTGAAACGTTTATCTCAATTCTGAGATGGGCGTGAACAGGCAGTTTGACAAACAGTGTAATGGGTTCTATTACATTAATAAACACCCCCAATTCCATTTACAAACAGCGATAATTAAGTTTTATTTTATATAGATTATTATAGATTGCTAGGTTGACTTCAAACACTAAGACGTCAGTGATGTTGACCGGTTGACGGTAGCCTTCGCAGTACCAACTCCAATTAACACTTAGGTAATGGGCGAATTGCCTACGTCGTAATCAATCGTGCAGTAAACAAGGATGTCCTTTGAGTCAGCCAACACACCCCGTGTTGTCCTTAGCTTTAACAAACAGTCGACCACGTGTCTGGCGCTTTCATTTGTTGTCTATGTTAACAAGAGCCGTTCTGATGCACATGTTTGTTGCTATTTAGAAAACAAATAAATCAGTTAAGACTTGTTCCCAGACTGTTGCCTTGGTCCCAGAGCGAAGAAATGAAAATATTAATTAATGATAATTGATTCCCTCGAGTGGGGATCGAACCCGCAACCGTCGCGTTACGACGGCCTCTAGAAAGAGAAAATAAATTATTATTTAACGTACTGATTTAAAAGTGACAGATAAAATTAAAAATATAAAATAAAATTTGTTTGTATGCCTTGTGTTAGTATACGCACGTCTTTTGAAATATCTACTGAATGGATTTGGATGGAACTCTTGTTGTTTGGCTATTAGGCCTAAGCAGGGTCATAGCTACAGTTGATTATGAAGACTAGCTCATTTGATGTAGTACTCAATTTAAGTTCTGGAACATCTGATAATAGCTATTTCTTATTGCTCCATTAAAATTAAAAATGTAGAACGTCGAACAGAGGTGTTATTTGACTTTACACATTAGCAAAAGTTATTAATTAGGGTAAAAAAAAATGATAAATAAAAATAGATAGGTAGTTAAGGCCTTCGTAGCGCAATGGAAAAGCATCTGATTGCAAACGGGTACGGTATACCTAAGTTTAATTACTTTCTTTTAACAAAACACTTAATTTGTCTACTTTTTTCTTGCCTTAATTTGTCTACTTTTTTCTTGCCTTAATTTGTCTACTTTTTTCTTGCCTAAAAGCAGTCCAAGCAAACTAAGTTGCGAATTACCTATATTAATTTTCATTCTCAAAACCACAGTACAGGCTATACCTAAAAATATATTTGTAACAATTATAACTACTATATACGGTACTTTTTGCACCTTCTTGCCTTCTTTTCTAAATTTAATCCTTCCGTTTTCTCTTTGGTTGCCTATAAGAAATCACTTTTAGTGATTCCGCCATTGCACATTTATTAATCGTATTTCTAATGAATTGTATTTTTTTTCTTTTTTTATTTGTGCAATAAAGTATTATATTATTATTATTATTATTCTTAATTGCAATTAAATTCTGTATTTAAACGCTCAAATATGCAGCGATGCGAACTGAATTGCACAACAGGGTCTCATATAAGTGGGTATACAGTTTTGCAATCAATGCGACAATCTTACCTTAATAGGGATCTAACGTTTACCGCACTTCAGATTGATAGGTGTTATGCAAATAGCCACTCTCGTGTTCTACTGGACCTAATTCAGAGCAATCTACATGCTTGGAATGTTTAAATTTATATAATTGACTTTAATATCATACGGATGTCTTAATCTATATATATATAAAAGGCCTTGTCCTCACTGACTGAGGTAAGACGCACGCACAGCCGTAAACGCTGATGGTAGAAACATGAAATTTGGACAGATGTTTACTTTCATAATCTGGACATCCACTAAGAAGGGATTTTGAAAAATTTTAACCCTAAAGGGGTAAAATAGGGGTTCAAAGTTTGTATGGAAAAAAATTTAAATCGGCACCGATTTTTATAAAATTTGAAATTTAGACTCTTAAAAATATTTAATCGAACACATGTTTCATGGGTTATTAGAATTCACCCCTAAATACGCAAGCGAAGCGGCGCGCGTCCGCTAGTATAGTAATAATCTAGTTGTAGGTACTATTGTTTCTTGTAATATGTTATAAATACAAAAGTTATTTACCATTAATTGTAAGTTAACGAAAACATATTTTATACTTTTCAATTGTAGAGTAATATGCTTTATTTATAACGGAGTAACCAAACCAATCTCTATTATCATTAAACCCTACTTCAAATAGCAAATAGTGTACCTTTAAAACCGGTGTTTATTATTTAAAAGAAAATCAATTTACGTATTGTATTCCTTAAACAAGAAGAAGCAATTGCTATTAAGTAATACCATTTCATAGTGTTGGTACTTTTGTAAGCAACGGCTAGAACAGTTGGTACTCGTTACATGCGGCTATCATTCCAACCGGCGCGCTACGTGCAAACCTAAACAATAGGGAAAAGAATAGTATGGCGAAGCAATAAATACACCTACTAACGTAAACTTTATGAAATGGTACATTTGGTGCACTCGTATAATACGTTTGTCTATTTTCAGATAAAAGAGCGTCCTAGTTCAAGTTGAGTACGCAGTTGAGGGTGGATTTTAAACTATAGTTATCTATATATATAATAAAACTGAAAAAGGGGGTAAAATCTGTACATTGAATATAAACTATAAAAACACTTCAGGGTGTCTTAATACAAGTAATGGACGGTAAAAATATGATTTTTGGAATTCTTGTAGTAAATATGTGGGTTCTCTAGTTTATCATTTAGAATTATTTTTCTGCCATTAATGAGTGAATATATTAACTTCTAACTTGATTGTTTTATTTGAATGCCGACTATGTCAAGCTTCTCAATTCAGTGAAGTCAAATGTTTATGTTTAAATGTTATAAATTTTCTGTAGTGAACAAGCAACACATAACGTTGAGAAAAATTAAAGAATATAGAGATGATAAAAGAGAGAATTTAATTTTATTATAAACTAGTGGAACCGAACGCGGCAGCGCCCGCTTGAACTATACGAATATTTATTAAATATATTTATGAAATTATTTTGGGTGACGTTTTCTAACAACAAACTTTGAAAATCGTTGCTTAATAACGGTCGCATAGCGACGGTTGTTATAAACATGGCGGAATAAATTGCATGTAAAATTAATAAGTATTTTAATATATCGAAAATGTTACAAATATGAGAAAAAAAAGTATCCTATGTTCATCCCGAGACCCTCAAGTATCTCTATATGAGTATTTTATGACAATTAAATTAGCGGTTTGGCCCTGATTGAGTAAAAGACAGACAGGCAGACAGAGTTACTTTCGAATTTATAATATAGGTATGGATACTTTATCTATACAATTGTGGTAACAATGGCATGGCATTCTAAATAGAAGCAGCCTAATTTTAATCGTTATTGTACCAGTATAGAAAATTAAATCGTAAATTTTTTTATAACAATAAAATTTTAGTACTTTTTAAACAGTGTAACTTATCTTGCTATTGGCCAATAAGTGGGCAATAAAACGGAGCGTATGGCGGTTGAAAGAAATACTGCTGGGCCTGATTTATGCGTGATAGGAATGCGCCCCTTTTTCAATAAGCCTCGATAAGAATCATTGCTTAGAGCCGCGGAACGGCCCGCGCATGTAATTAAATATATTTTTTCTAAGAGTAGTATTCTTAAATCGATCTTCTAATATTATTTTTGTTCTTTTTAAACCTTATTAGATAATAGATTTTAAATTTACTTCTAAATGGTCCTTTAGTATGTGGTAACTATTTGTTTTCTTAATTTTAAACTATTGGCCGCACGTATTTTTGTTTGCGTGAGCTTTATGACCCATGTCTTACTATTTCCATTTGCCGCTCTTTGTGATTAAGACTTGCAGTAAGTAAGCAAACAGAACGTAGTGTCCAGACACTCGGTTCTCAGCTGCTGCTGCTTTCCATGAAACTTTGAGTCACTGCGTTTTGAATGTCAATTCAACGTCACGCTTTGTCCTACGATAGTGGGGAAACAAAAATAAATTAAAAAACTAAACTAAAACTTTCTTGAGTGGAGATCGAATTCACAGACACCTCAATGACAGTCAAGCTCACAACCATTGTGCCACAAAAATGTATTAAAATTGACCACCATACGGAACAATTGTAGCTAAGGCGGCATTTAGTTATAATTTAGCTGGACTTTTATGGTTCTCCATCTTCAGATGTTTCAGACCTTCAATTTTAATAGAATCAATGGAACTTTTGAATGGCTTATCACTATCAACAATTTTTGTCAAGAATGCATATAGAATGCATAATACATGTAATGTAAAGTAAACTGTGCAAGTCTTTAAATCAGTTCAATAGTTTAGCTTAAAACGTATGTGTATACAAACGGCAAACATACAAAAAAACAAAAAAACAAAAAAAAACAAATTCATACATTCATACTCTACTAGTGTTTTCAAATTGTTTTTACACAAATATATTCAATGTATATAGATATCAAACGTGACATGATGCAGTCATCTATTACTAACAATACATATAAATAACTTATATAAGTATGTCTAAATATTAAACTAATATGAGTTTTAAGTATTTCCTATGCTACATCTCTTGCTTAGTAATTGAAATTTTAAAATCACCATCTTTATTTTATATCTTTATTTATCTAAAAAACATAATTACCAGATATAATTAAGACGACGCAGGATCTTAATTAAGTTAGAGATGTGACCGCAACGCGAACGCTGAAACTTTAACGCGCATTACTGTGCCTAGTGTGGTTTCAATATCGAAGTTAAATTACCAATACAATAATAACAAATCCTTTGTACTATTGTTTTATTATACCTATGAATTAATATAGAGAATGTTGACTTGTATAAAAAAGTTTTTAGACACGCGGTAGTGTATCAAGCCAAGTTAAAAAAAATTCAATGTGCCGTGTGTAACTTAATTATTTTGAACTACTTTTGAGCTCAGAAGATTTTACTTTGTAGACTATTTCATTCACAATCATATAATTTAGTATATTATATTTATTATAGACCTTGTAAACCTTTATGACTGACTCATTCATTAAAAAGTCTAGATCCACTTCTAGATGATTTGATATTTGATATCAAGTTTAATTTAATGCATATTTACAGGAAAATCTGAAAATGTTTGATAGTTTGTATCAAAAAAATAAAAATAACTCCAAGTATAAAAGTTAGATACCTCTAAACTAAACATACCATCTAACAGTATAAGTCTAGTTATTACAATCTGGAAGGACTGGGATGGAGGATGGGGAGGATGTAGAGACAAATTTTGAGCTTTAATTACATCCCTAGTGAATACAAAACTTGGCATCCACATTGATCCCCGATTCTTTTGATGGTTAAATCGAGGACGAAACATTACAGTATTAAACTTGGCTCTCATCATTTCATAAGCAAAATTTTCATCCGATTACGAATTACACTTTAAATAGAAACGTTATGCGAAAATCCACAGTTAAAAGTTAAATACCCTATATTAAATTTCACTCGTGTAGTTCGTTTTCTATTTTTAATTGACTTCTTTTTACAAAAAGGAAGAGGCTCTACATTCGACAATTATTTTTTAATTGAGTGTCGAGATCTTCTTCATTTGTAAACCGATTTAAAAAATATTTTTTTGTATTAATTAGCGTCCTTCCCCATTAGTCTTATTACCACCAAATCAGGATGTGATAATGGAATCCAGAAAAATTGAGGAAGATCTTCAACTTTATAGGTATGCACTGTGTATTTCATATAATTTCTTTAATAATCATATATTTGATTCATCTGATGACATTGCTGATGATACGCAACCACCCCTCGACGATTAGGAGTAAGGAGATATTTTTAAACATATTATCGGGATTTGTATATTATATATTTCTGATTCTAGTAGTAATAACCGTTGTTATTTTTATACATTAATTATTTATTAGCAATTTGAACCCTAATAACTATTTTAAAGTAAAATAAATTGGAAGTAAAAAAAATTAAAAATATACCTATTTAATATTTAAACTCTGTTATTTTTAAAGTCAAAAAGATACATACAAGTAAATATTGGAGAGGTGTAGTCAAAACTATTTAAGCTACAGTTATATATAGAACTCTTACATAAAACTTAACTCTTTACCTATAAGCTCATTCACGAATATTCTTTGACGGGTAACTTATGAACCCCTTTTTTATATTATATATTTATTATAATTAAAGTGCTTAACATTAATATCTACATAGCGTATTAACCGAAAATGTCTTTAAGAAAAAAACTGTGCTGCAGCTTTTTCAGCAGCAACACCAGCAAAAATAATAAACGAAAAAGGCAATTGTACATATATCTGAATTCCTTTTGTTTAGTTTCGGACCTCAACGGAACGCTTTATTTTGTTACCAGAGCACCAAAAGAAAATAATTATTTCTTCTTTAGAAATAGAACCTACAATAATCGCGATCAAAAAACCTACAATATTTTTTCAGTCAGACGATTAAATTATTCTTTTCGAACATTATATAGTTATATTAGGGTATAGAAAGCTCGTTTTTTTAACATTAATTTGATGTTGCTAAACGACGTTTAAAAAACGTGATAAAATATATCACTTACTATTCTAACTGTAATTTTTATTAAAATTATAAAAACAATGTATTAGACTTTAAGAAATCAATTTTATTATTTATAACAAAAACTCTTTGAGAGTCTAATTTATTTTCAATTATAATTTACAATATTAGAAAAAATAAATGAATACAGCATAACTTTTAAACTAGTTAAAGATTATTATAATTTGTTGTGATGATTTCAATTACATTTTTGGTGGACGTAATTTTATATAAACGTTGCTCTACTATTTTAATTCTCTTCAAGCGCATATTTATAGAGAAAAATATTAGGTGTACAGTTTTAATTCGCATCGCGTAATTTATTTTAGATATCATACCATTTATTAGTATTAACATTGGTTAACATCCATAGTGGTCCCGAAACTGGCGATTTCTGAAAATATCATCCACCAAAAAACTATTACTTTGTAACCAGAACTTGGATCTACAAAGAAAAAGTTAATAAAATCTAGAACATCACACAAATGGTGCAAAAACGTTTAATTAAAACAAAACCACAATGACCTTTTTTTAAATTATATTTTTTTCCTATTTAATATATTCTAGCCAATACATGTTTCGAATTTGAAACTTACCTCGTTGAAACCACTACACAAAACTACGCGGTGTCGGCTAGAACAGCGCGCGATACGTGCTCACACCGTGAAAAGCTACCGATGACTGCAGGGTGGTGGTCTCTGGGCGGTCTCGCTCACGACACGCCCATTCGCGCGAAGAAAAAACAAATACATTTAAAATTTATTGCATTTCCACGAAGCACTTCGGTGCTACTATTTAAAATTGTTTTTTTTTGTCTCTACTTAAATTTTTCGTATCTATCTCGAAAATAGGAATGTTTAAATTTTTAACTACATTCGAATTTTAAAATAAAAATGAACATGATAGATAAGTTGCGAGGTACAATTTAATTTACATTATTATATTTTAAATTTTTATAAAGTATCAATGTTTATTGTGTATTACGTGTTTACAGGGCTAGAAAGAGATTAGATTATCTTTTTAAAAATATAGACTCAAGCTTGTAGTAAAAAGAATATATTTTATGATCCTATTATGTGCAGGACAAAAACTGTCAGGTGTATTTGCTTGGATTGTGATAATTAAATATATCTATACCTACAATAAATATATCTTTCGACTGTAATATAAATCCTGTATTGTAGCAATTTCACTCAAATAGAAAAGGCAATTAATAGAAGATAGTATATAGGTAGGTATAATGTGTATATCTTTTTGTAAATACCTTTTTTAGCTTCATGCATCCTAAGGCATTCCGCTTTTCTGTTTCTTAGAGTGGCAAAACTATTATATACGTCATTCACACAAATAGGGATCGAACGCTCTACATCGAGGTTACTGTCAGATGTTGTTCCACTGACCCACCATAGCTCTCTATATTTATTTGACTTAAATAGCTAAAAAAGAGAGATTTAGTTGTGTTCACTAGATGTTAACCGCAATAAAATCGCATAGGATATATTTTATACACCAGTACGACCAACCATATGAAATTCAAAATGTTTTTTTTTATGGAAAAAGGACAAGGCAAACGAGCGTTCGGGTCATCTGATGGTGATCACCGCCGCCCACGACCCCGTGCAGCACCAGAGGAGGTGCAGGTGCTTTGCCAGCCTTTGAGGTGGGTGGGATGAGGTTATCTACATATTAGCAACCATTACCACAGGCTCCATGAATAAAACAACTGTGTCCGAATCTGGCAACCGTGTAGCGTTATCATAGCATAAAGACATAAGTTATATACTTTAAATATCATGAAAAAAAACAACTTTGTTTTATAATTTATTACACTTATATGTACGATATACGAACTGTAAATTCACGTTTTACCACCCTATATTGCTTTGAAAATGTTTTTGAAAAAGCTACGTTACGAAGCCAATAAGTGTCTCTGTTAATATAGATTATACAAAGAAAAGCGCGAGTTGACAAAAACGTTCATTTTAAAATTTAAATTGACATCAGCGCACAAATACCTTATCTTAACTTTCATCCCCGGTATAAGATATCCTCCAATATCTCGTTCTATAAGCCTGCTCCGCTAAATGTTGGAAAAATATATATAGAAATTTTATTATTGACAAAATAAAATCGTTTTACAATCTCTGGCCAACTATAAAATATTAAAAGTTTGATTAAGGAAAATAACTACAAGAACATATTCATTTATAGCGACCGCTCTGGCTACGGAGGGTAATAAAGATGAGAAATTATTTTTAATAACATTACGGGGCGCGGGACCGGTGACACCACAATATTTTGGTGACGCTAATACCAACCCTTATTACGGAAAATTCCTCGCTTGCAAGTAGTAGGTAATAATAATAATCCCTCGACTTTCTTTATGACCTCTCGGAAGCTTTATGTGAGAATAAAAGTTAACCTTATGCGCTTTATATTATAAGGTGAAGTGGTTATCGAATTTAATGGTATTTGTTATATTTATTATTCTTATTATCTAAAGAGTACTCGAAATCTGACCGTCTAGAGAAGGCAGGCTAATCGATGACATAAATTGGATGTATACCTACTGATTAACAACAATTATCAGAAGGACGATGCGCAAATTGAGATTACAGAGATAATATAAACCGCATAGCATGGCGGCGGCATTAATTGAAAGCCTGTATACTATAAGTAGAGGGTAATGATTGCTCTTGCTAGTATATCTGGTGGCTCTGGCAGCTCTTGCGGTCACGTCAAAGTTTAATTCGCGGTGAATGTAATTTCGGTACAGCGGACAAATTTGCCAGGGGAAGGACAAAAAGGTAAGCCGGTGACGAGGCTCGGTATGCGACGCGATTATGAAACGCCATTTGTCAAGTTTTTATTGGGCTCCCTAAAGCTAAGTCTATTGTTGTGCAACCCCCAGCACCCGCGCCCCCCGACCCTCGTCTGAATCGCGATCATCCGTTATTTCTGCTAGTATGTTATTATATTTTAAATGTATACTTGTAACATTTATCTTCGTTCATCAAATAAGCTCATTTTTACAAATTTATGCAATTTATTTGTTTTAAAAATAACTATACAACATTTAGATTCTGATAACGATATATATATATCAATACCCATGTTATAAATTCGAAAGTAACTCTGTCTGTCTGTCTGTCTTATACGCAATCAGGGCCAAACGGGATGAACATAGGATACTTTTTTTCTCATATTTGTAATATTGTCGATATATATTAATATACTTATTAATTCGATATGCAATTTATTTCGCCATGTTAATAACAACTGTCGATATGCGACCGTTGCTACGCAACGGTTTGCAAAGTTTGTTTGTTGTTACCCTATGAGACCCATAAAAACAATGTTTTACAAAGAATATTGGCCTTTAAATAATGTTTAAAAAGTCCGCGATGATATATGTTTATCTCTGAAGGTTGATCAAAAGTAACCATTATAATGAATTTACTTTAAATCTATCGGGTTTTTGGTAATGTATTTTCTATAATTTGAAATTCATCCTTATGAAAATAAATATAATATTCACTTTTAGCGTTTCATCTAGATTGAATTTACTACATATCTGCATAACATACTAATAAATAATTAAGGAGATGTCACTGAT
Source organism: Heliconius nattereri (assembly GCA_013403645.1). NCBI lineage: Eukaryota > Metazoa > Arthropoda > Insecta > Lepidoptera > Nymphalidae > Heliconius > Heliconius nattereri. Next base: position 354,051 of record JAAIXI010000238.1, on the reverse strand, counting down.
TCGAAATGACCTAACCTTCGGGCGAACTACTGTTAATTTTGAGGTAGTTATTTGATGTTTATAATTAATTTAAACTGTACCTTGGTTCTCTTCTTCTTTTCTTGGTCTTTTCTAGTTTGATCCTGCGCGACATCGCCTGCTACTTTTTATTTAATGTTATTTAAGTATATTTAGGAAAGAATGTTTGGTTATCTTAGTTCGGTTATCTATTCCGATGTTATACAATTAACATATCGTAATTTTAATCATCTGGCATTTTATTTGATTTGTTCGCAAAAACTATACTATTTAATATAGAAAAATGTATAGGTAGAGTAGGTATCTGTATGCGCGCACTTTAGGTACTTTTTCTAATATTAAGAATTTCCTTTAGCTACTTTTACTTCTTTTGTTTGTTCCTTTCAATCACTCAGATATTTTTTCTTATAATAGATCTCCACTTATTGGTCTTTTTTAGCTTATTTTAATTATTTATGCTTATATTTTTTACTAATTCTATTGAAAACTGAAAATAATTTTATAAATATATTTAATCAATATTCGTATACTTCAAGCGGGCGTAGCCGTTAAAATAAACTACTAATATTACTGATACTAATCTGTGAAATGATCTTGTGCAATATGAAAGGGGGCTACGGCTAATATTAAACCGTAGCGTTGCGGGCGTAGCGGGTTCCGTCGGTGCAGCCATATTTCGCGCATCGCCGGTCAAAGCGTAGCTCTTGCTGGAAGTCAAATAACTTTAATATCTTTTGCACCCCTACATTAAAGGATTCCTAGTCTGCAAAGTTAATACTCTATGTCTCTTGTAACAAGTGGCTCTTTAGTACATAGTAGTACGTAAACAAAATATTATTTTTTATGTATAGTACTTTTAATAATTGTAAAATGTAGTGCGTTAGTCATTGCGTAATTTGAATAATTAATAAATATTTTGAATTCTATTAATTATTATTGAGGCCGCCCGTAGCGCAGGAACACAAGCGTGTGACTATATGCGCGACAGGTTGTGGGTTCGATTCCCATATAAGGAAGAGCCTCCAGAATTTGAAGCGCCGGAAATTGAAGTGTTTTATTGGGAACGGGGTGTCTTAACACTAGGTTCCCAAGTTCATTTTGCCTGCTGTATCCGTTTGGATATATCTTCATATATTATAATTATTAACAATAGAGATAAAAATGATTAGTTAAAGTAAGGGAGGCAGAGTGGGGATATTGTAGGCACTATTGTAGAAAATATTAAAAAAATATATATGGATAGTCAATTACTCTTTATTAAGTTTTAATCTTTGAATCATACTTCACAAAATAATTACAATATTTTTATATTGTTCGACAACTTATTATCTAGGTATTAGGTAAATGTCAACAGATCAATTTATAATATACTATTATTGAATTTACCGACTTAGTTTTATTATGATGTAAGACTTATTATTTAAATAATTAAGTAAGATTATAGCCTGTGTTATTAATAATTATTTAAATAGGCTCAGTAGTTTTATATATTTTAGTTATTATCCAGATAACTAAACAAAAACAAATTATTATCTCTTTATAAACGGAAAAAAAAAACAAAATTTATCTCTTTATAAACGGAAAAAAACCAAAATTTACCTCTTTATAAACGAAAAAAAAACAAAATTTATCTCTTTATAAACGGAAAAAAAACCAAAATTTATCTCTTCATAAACGAAGACAGAAGTAAAAGATAAATATAAAAATGCATGAAAATCATACAAACAACATATTATGGCAACTTATTATTTCTCTTTCTCTTCAGAATATTCGGTTTATGGCGCTGTGGGCGGAGAGGATTGCCAATTTGAGTCCTGATAATCCCGCACAAGCATCGAATATAAATTTCAGGTACTTGGATTAGATCCGCGAGGTCTTTTGATATGTCCGGTGAGTGAGAAAGCAAAGAAGCTGCGGCCACTGCACCAGCCGCTAAGTGCAACGTGCGGACATTGCTACCACCTAAAAATAATTACAATATATATATATGTGTGTGTGTGTGTGTGTATAGGTATCTTACATGTTCCACATCTTAATACTATTTTGGACATGATTTGTAAATTTTAATTTTGCTACAGTAGTTTTTTCCATAGCTTAATTAATAAACTAATATAATTATAGTGATATGATAATATTTATATAACTTATACAAAAAAAATCTACAAATAGTGTATGACATATATGATTTACAGTTATATTACCTAGTTAGAAATAATGATCGTATCGTAATAGATTAAAAAAAAATGCAAATGCAAGGTATGTAATGATTTGTTTTAATTAATATCTAATTTATTTATTATTTATCTTATCAAAAATATATATTAAAATAAAAAAATACCTTTTTTACGAAACTCGGGTGGTAAGCAAGTTGCGCTTCTCACTTCCCTTTCAATATCTGCTTTGAAGTATTCCGCCAGATCCATTATTGATTCGACAACACGCATTTTATCTGGAGGAAATTTTGCCTGCAAGGCCACAAACATCGCCATGTCCACACCATTCCACAAAGGAATTTTAAAATCTGTAAAAATGGTATTATTCTTGAACAAGATATCATTATGTGTCATTTCGTATATATTATATTGTCTTTTAAATAAATATTATATAGTAATACATACAAGTCCACAATAATAATAAGAAAAAGAAGGTGCAATAGGAAAAAGGTAAGATATAACATATAGTAATTTGCCACGCTACCTCTTCTCTATATATAATAAAACAGTAAAAATATTTTGTCTGTACATTTAGTATTTTTGACCGAAATGGATAGAGGGGCACTTAAAACGAATAATAGAAAATATATTTTATTTATTTATATAATTTATTTATATAAAAATATATTTTTTATTTCTTGTCTGTCTGTCTGTCTATATCTATGGTCACGCTAATCTCTGAATGTACTAAACCGATTTACGTAAAACTTTCACCAATTTCTGTGTTATAACCCAGCTTAACATTTAAAGTTTATTTCATCAAAATCGATTCATTAACAAAAAAGTTATAATGTTTTGAATGAAATTAAGGCATGAGTTTGCCTGCAAATATATAGCAACCCATATCTATACTTACACTTATAATAAATCTGTATTTGTTTGTGATAAATCTGTATCTTTAACCGTGTTTCAAAATAAGGAGGAGGCTCTCAATTAAATATTTTCAGGTATTTTTAATAACCGACTTACAGAAAAGGAGGTTATCTATTCGACTGTATTTTTTTATGTTTGTTACCTCATAACTTTTGACTGGGTGAACCGATTTTGATATTTTTTTTTATTTGAAAGGTAGTGCTTCCCGTGTGGTCCCATTTTTTTTTTGGTCCATTTCTGACAATGGTATTTATGAGAAAATCACATAAGTCTTAAATTTACATTAGGTATGTGCGCGACAAATAGACGAATAACTCAATATCGGGCGGATTTTGGTGAAAGTTTGGTTAGGTTCCGATTATGGGAACCGGTCAAAATTGGGACTTTTTGTTTTTTTTTTGTTTTTTTTGGTAAAAAAAATATTATACTGTAATAGTTACAAGGAAAAAAACGTTGTTAAAATTGATATCAGAAGTGAGATTCCTGATCGTTGCATTTCTTACAACCAACCTCAAAAAAGAGGATGTTCTCATTTTAAGCCAACTTCAAAAAAGGGAGAAATTCCTAATATTTTTTATGTATGCTCCTGTCAATACACCAAAATGTTAGTTTGCACAAAAGTAATACCTAATTAAGTGAAGTTTTACATAGGACAACCACAACCACTCGTTGACAACCACTACCACCACCATCACCACTCGTTTAAGAAGCATCATTTTAAGATCATACCCATCACTCAAAATCGTAAAATAAATTAATTTTTAACAAAAAGAAAAACCGACTTCTAACAACGAACTAAAAAGTGAAAAATAATTTTACAAATATTTTATAATTTTGAAATGGGTGTCAAACTTATGCTACAACAACCTTACTACAATATCTAATTACTAAGCCTGTTTGTTTTACTTGGCACCGACTTCAAAATTATAAATTTGTTTGTATTCCACAAAGAATATTATAAATCCTTACCCAAATCAATAATTTAACATTTAAGGCTGAAGGAGTAAATCAAATTATTCATTGACATCAACACATTTAACTGTCAGTCAATTCTGTTTATTAAATGAATAATCATGTAGTTCAAGCGGGCGAAGGCCGCATATATAGCCACTATATATATATATATATATATATATATATATATATATATATATATATATAAAAGGACATGTTCCCACTGACTGAGGTAAGACACACGCACAGCCGTAACCGCTAATGGTAGAAAAGTGAAATTTGGACAAATGTTTACTTTCGTAATCTGGACATCCACCAAGAAGGGATTTTGAATAATTAAAACCATAAAGGTATGAAATAGGGGTTGAAGGTTTGTATGGATTTTTTAAAATCTGTTTAATTTTCTTAAATTCAACTTAAATATTTCTGTTGAAATAGTATTATTGAAAATTAATAAATAATCTTTTTTAAAGTGGGAATATTTTAGTATTATTTATTATACATATTATTTTAGTGTTTCTACATATACCTACCTATTATCACCAGTAACACATAAAATTTACAATAATTTAAAGTCCTTGGTTTCTTCAACACAGTGACAGATAAAAATAAAAAAATAATAAATAGAAAATTAGAAATTACTTAATGCGGAGTATATTTCCAATTCAGTGTCGTTGATTTCCTCCGCGATTAAGGTTATACCTTTGCACAAAAGATAAAGTCGAATTACTTTAGAACTTAAAAATTCTGAGGCAGAGTTCATTTTACTGGACAGTACTATGCAACATGTCATTATCAGTAGGAGTCGTTTTTGAACATTTTCTATCTTTTGCATTCTCAATGTCGGATCTAAAAATTTCACAACATTAAAATCAATTATTGACAATTTTTTAATCATTTTTTAGGTATTTCAACAGATGAAAGTTTTAGGATACTTTGGTTGTTTTCGAGACGACGTGGACGGCATCATCTCACTTAGATTCTCAAGATTTGAGAATATATCTTTTTTCTGAGTGGTATATTTCTTTCTGGGGCTCCTACAACAATTGAGCACTTTCTGCCACATTTTAACTATGCTATCACAAGATCTTCAAACAAAGAACTATGTAATAAGTATGCACCAGGAATGTTATGGATATCGAGTTTTTGACATCCGCTACTGAGGTAGTGGTTTCAAATTTTTGAAAGCAAATATCCGTGGATTTTAATGTGGTTCTTAATTAAATAAAATTATTATTTGATTAAATAATCAATTTAATTGAACTAACAATTTCTAGCATCAAAAATTACTGCGTAATATTCAGGAATTATCTTTTAAATCTAGTTTGATAAGTCCAGCATTATGATGTTTTTTTAAGGAAAGCTTGTATTTTTATACGATAACCGCTTTTAAGCATATTATAATAAATGATACACAAAAGTAGAGACGTCGGATTTTGTCATCGAAATCGACATCGAAACCAACCATTCGACTTAATTCTTGTCGCTACTTGCACTACATCTGCATCCGCATGAATGTTCGCTTTGAATGCAATAGGTCAAGCACGGGAAATAATCGAGTCCATATTCTAATGTTTCGAGGCTCCGATACAATTACAAAGATGGAAGCACGAACCACATTCCGTCGACTACAAAAGCGATAAAAAGTTACTAGTTACTTTAATATGCCATTAGATTTGAACATTTAAAATAATACATATTTTGTTACCGTTTCTAAACAAATACACTTGACGTTGACAACGCCAAGCCAAAGTGACGTTTGTTATTGTTTTGATTGTGAAAAGTAACAACGATATTTAATTTTGTTTCTATTTAATATTTTAATTGTTTTGTGATTATATGCTAAAAATTAAAAGGTAGCTATTTACAATGCTAGATAATGGTGAAGTTCATGAAAGCATGAAAGTGTTCTAATATATTTATATTAGGTATTTTGTATATTCAAAAACAAAATATATATGAAAATAATTAATATATATTTTAGGAATTGGAATCTATCCGAACTCTCTAGTATTTCACGATGTCGCCATTCTATATCGATGAAGTGCTAAGAATTGACATTGAGTAGCAAAAGAGGAGAGGACACTTAGGATTCAGGAGAAACACTGGGCAAGAGAGTATGCTATGTACCATGGGCATCATGTTGTTGAAAGAGAACAGTTCCAATTAATGATTTGGGAAATAAATAAATAAGGAACTAGGACTGAGACTCAGATAAAGGGATGGTTTTCTTTAACACTTCTACTCTCTTCCAGGAGTGCCCCCGTGAACAGGCGACACAACTGTTTATTGATTATATTAGTGAATATAATAAATATATGTATTATTAATGATACTGTGTTATTGAAGTGTTTAAATGTGCTAAAATTGTGAAATATAAATTTAATAAATCATTAAAGCCATTGTTGTTATTTAGTAAGTTATGTTTAGTAAATAGCATTTCTATGTTGCTTATGTTACAATTTATTTTGCATATCTTTGTGAGCTATATCAATCATAATATATTACTAGGTGATCGAGATATTGAATAGGATTATTTAACCACAGATATGTTGTTATTTTTCATTTTAAATTTATTTAAATATTTCAACTGGAAGCTGTGGCCTGCCTTAATACTCAACGGTAATAGGTATATAGAAAAAATCTTAGGCTAAGAATTTTTTATATAATTAATAAGTTTTTAAAATTTCAATTAAGAAGTTCAAATTATTTATGGAGTCTTTTAATTTTATCTATTCATATTTTTCTTATGGCTTTACCCAAAACAATCTCATGTCTAGTATTATATTCTTAATTGCACTTAAAATTTAAATTCAAAATATTCTTTATTCAAATAGACTATTATGGGCACTTTTGAATCGTCGAATGAACATATGAACAAAAAGCTACCACAGGTTCGGAAGGCAGTTCTGCTGAGACAGGCCGGCAAACATAAGAAATACAAAAATTAATGGTTGGTTAACAAAGATGAGCTCCATTTTCAAAGAAATCTCTTCCAGCCAACCAATAAAAGTGGATGACTGTCAAACAGTGGAAAGAGATTATTCTAATATTATTCTTTTAAAAATATAGTGTTACAAACTGGTGCATAATATCCTGAGTTTTGCTGTGATATAATAAAATAATTTGGAAACATTATTTTTGTCAGAGTTATCCACAAGAAAGAAACATGAAAGCTTATTTGTTCAACCTCCAATAATAAGACAATAAAATAAAAAAAACTTTTATTTCTTGCATACTTACAACAAAACATATCCATGAAATTCTTATAATCTTAAGTAATACTAACTCATAATATATTAAGATTCATTAATAATTTTACATTTAATAAACAATTTATATTCTATTGTTTATTTATTATTTTTACTACATTCATTACATTATAAATACATTTCATTACATTAGATTTGAAATAAATATATATAAATTTTAAATGATCAAGCAGGCATGAAAGAACTTTTATTATGTGAGAGTGAAGGCCTCCCCCATACTTTTTCATTTATCTCTGTCTTTGCCAACTGTATTTCAGTTTTTACCTGCTAAGTAGCGGTAAAACTAGCATAATAAAAGTTTATTATGTCATCTTCACAGTGATTTATAGGTATCTGCTCTTTCTCAAGCCTGCAGGCCCCGCCACAACGTTAGTGTAGAAGTCTAGTGGTCTTCTTTCAACCTAGCTACATGGCCTGCCCAGCGCCATTTCATCTTTTGAGAGAATTTTAGCGGATCTATAACTTTTGTTTTTGGTTTCGAAGTTTATCATGAGAGATAAATAGACACTAAAGTTTTCTCCATGCGTTTGAAATTCTTCTTTCAACTTCTTGCATTGCTTTGTTTTACAAATATTTTTAAAACTATCATTTAATAAGTATGTTACGAAAGTTTTCTCACTGATAAATATTAACCGAATAAAGTTACGGCGTGCTCGAAGAAATTTTCGTTACCGTGTGTCAAAATACACGTTCGTGCTACCAATTTTTGTTCATTGCGTACAAGTAAGTATCTCAATATTTGAACGTAAGACGATACGAAAGATGATTAAAATGACTCGTGCTACCATACTTAAGCTACTTTCTTTAACGCACGATACGGAAGGTGTTCAATTCCTATACAAATAGTTCTCGATAAAGAGACGAATACTTTTTCGATAGTTGTTCGTGCTTGAGCTACAGATCTTTCAATAGATGCGGAATTTCTGATGATGAATGCGAACATCCCCAGTTTGTACCAAAAAGTACGAAAGGCACAATGGCGGGATGCGGAGAATGGTATATCATGATGCTACATTTCCTTTACTTACTCAGGCATAAAGCATAGAGGGAAGATAAGATGTTTTGTGTATTAATTCTGACAAATAAATTTGTCATCAAATATGTTATTAAATATAATACGAAGATTTCTCTCTCGAGAGAGAGTGAGTTTATAATTATATAGTAGTAAACTATTATACCTTCAATGGCAGCGTAGCTCACGCTGAGTGCGTGTAAATAACGTTCCAATATCTGGCAAGCGTGACCAGGCACTCCGGGAGATTGAACATCAAGTTGATTATACATAGACCATATCAAATTGCGGCCATCTTGTTGCAAACTTTTGATATGAGATACTTCAATAGCTAAAATACGGATATATTATATTTATCTTAGCATGATATAACTGGATACTCAATAAAAATACACCGACAAAATGCTTAATTAAATTACCTTCATTATTACAATCACTTATTATCACTTTAATCCACTCAAGATGCAAATATTTTGATGCAGAAACGTTTTCATCATATAATTTGAACGACATTGTTTTTAGTATGAGTTACAAATTATCGAAAATATAACGTTATAATATGATATAATGAAAGTTTCAATCACAAAACCAACTTTGTTATGATTAAATCTAATTGTGGAACTTAAAATTATTCTTTCCTTTCGTCACTATATTACGTTTTGCTATGTCAATAATTATATTGTACTACCTACACAAACTTTAATATTATTTACAAACATTAATTGTATAAATTGAGGGCTGCCCTTAATTTATTCGCTACAAATGCAATAGTGAAATTATGTTTCACTATTGTTTTGTAGCGTATAAATATCCAAATTAAATGTACAATTAATGAGTTAAATGTGAGGTTGAAGGTGTCTGATTAACGTCGCTACAATCTCATAGACCACAATATAAATCTGACATTGCCAATTTGCCACCAAATATGTTATTATCTACTTGTCAATTTCAAATTAAAAATTAAAAAGAACAATAATATTATGGGCAATGACTACGTACTATACAGCCAAATTAATTATTTATTTAAGGAAAAATAACAATTTGGAATATTTTTAAAATTCTTAATTATTGTCTATAATATATGTCTATAAGTAGTAAAAATGTTTAAATTAATTAATTTCAATAATATTTCAATTAAGTACTTGTTATGTCCCATTATTCAAAGTCCACTTAGTATTATTAAAAAATGTAATTCATGCTTATAATGCTTGTAACAAAAAATCTACCATTCAACTCGAATTTTCTATAAGTATAAGGCTAAAATTCAAACTTATCGTTAATTTTAAATGCGTTTTTTTTCGATCTCCTTTAAAAATAATCACACTAAATTACATTTATTTGTCTATATATATATATCACTCACTCACTCATCACGAAATTTCAGAAACTACATGTGCTAGAACTCTCATACTTTTGCATGGGCGTTACATATAGGATGTAGGTGCTTGCTAAGACGGGAATTTGCAATATTCGAATTAGGGAGTCGAGGTTTTGGGGATGTAGCTTTGAGCCAAATAGTGTATGTTAAACTTCGTTACTACAAGTAACGGAACGTTAATCAATAATTTTTTACATTTTTCGAAACAATCTGTATAATCTTGATTTAAAATAATTTTTGAACCCTTTTTTAAGCATTGAGTGAGTGGTTTTATAATCTTTGCAAAGTTGGGAATAAATTTTCTATAATAACCTACGAGTCCTAAAAATCGTTTTATCTCGGTACTCGTTTTCGGAATGGGATAATTTTGAATAGCAGATATCTTGTCGGGATTTGGTTTTATTCCGTCGCATGTAATAATATGACCTAAATATGCTGTTTCTTTTTTTAAAAATTCCGACTTACTCATTTGTATTCTAAAATTTGACTCGCGTAACCTATCAAAGACTTTTCCTAAATTTTCTATGTGTTCTTGAAGTGAAGTGCTAAAAACTATTATGTCATCTAAATATACTAAGCATATTTTATTTTGTAAACCACGTAAGACATTATCCATGACCCTTTGAAAGGTCGAGGGTGCGTTTTTTAAGCCCATGGGCATTCTTAAAAATTCGAAATGCCCATGCTCCACATTAAAAGCGGTTTTAGAAATATCAGCGGGGTTCATCTCAATTTGGTGGAACCCGCTAGCAAGGTCTAATGTACTGAAATATTGACAATTACCTAATTTGTCCAAAATATCCGATACATTCGGTATAGGATACTTATCGTCAATCGTTTTTTCATTAACTTTACGAAAATCTATGACAATGCGCCACTTAGTTTTTCCGGAAGCGTCGCTTTTCTTTGGAACGATCCATATGGGAGAGCTCCAAGCTGAGTCTGAGGGTCTAATAATTCCTTGATCTAACATGCTCTGAATTTGCTCCCTAACTTCCTGTCTATGTATAAAAGGATACCTATAGCTTTTAGTATATACGGGTATTTCATCTGTCGTTTTAATCGAATGCTTAATTGTATTGCTAAACGTTAAGGTTTCGCCTTCTAAATAAAATATATCCGAATAACGACCACAAAGCGTTTCTAAATTAATTCTTTCTTCCTCATTTAAATGGCTAGTCCGTAAACGGGAGAGAACATCTTTTTCGCGTTCTATCATTCGCTCGGTATGCTTATATTCGATATTATTCAATTCCGCCTGGATAGGTTTGTCGATAGAAAAAATTATGTCATTGCGTGTGGGGTTATAAATTTCTAAAATAGCTCTGTTATTTTTCGCGCAAGTTAAACACTCCTTTATAATACAACTAGAGATTACTTGTTCTGGGATAAAAATTTCACCTTCACGAATATTAATTGGTAATTTTACTAATTTCGAGGTACCTGCCGGTATAATATTTTCGTACAAATTTAAATTACACGAATTATAAATTTGAATAGGGTTGCACGCGTTTGAAGTAACAAACAATTTTCTTTTATAATCGATAGTCGCTTCCCATTTATCTAATAAATCCGTACCGATTAAACCGTCAAAATAATTATGGAACTTATATATAAAAAATGTAATGCTATCTTTACTATTAAATTCAGAAAAACTGGGAATAGTTACGGAATACTTATGTCTACTTACAGCGTGTACGTTACTTACTTCGAAAGGATCATATTTTAAAGAAAATTTATTAAAATATTTTTCTACTGCATCTGGACTTATAAAAGATTGATTCGCGCCGGTATCGATAAGCAATTTTAGAGGGGGATTTTTAATCTGAATATAGGGAAGTTGACGTTGAGTTTGGAGATTAAGTTCTATTTTGGTTTGTCTAAAATTTTGATTTTCTGAAAATCCTCTTCTTTACTAAGGGTTGATGACGAAGGTTCCTCTACAATTGGTTCGCAATTTTGAGATAATTCTTGGGGTGGTTCGCTATTATAATATGGATTTTCGTAATAATAATCGTCATAATTATAATATTCATTATCATCATAATAATCATAATAGTCATAGTACTGGTCATAAAGGTCACTGTCGTGGAAATTCATTTCCCTTGTTTTAAAATAATTCGACGGTGGAGGGTTTCCGTGCTTACTCCAATCATGTCCTGGAATATGTCTAGTGGGTGGTAAATTTCTAGGTACAAAATTACTAACACCGCTCATAGGACGAGGTGCTTGAGAGGTCGAGTTAAATTGTGGGGGTGCATTACGTGGGATAATTCTAAATGCATTATGGGGATTATAATTCGGGGGTTGTGCTCTAAATATTTGTTGAGTACGTGTTGGGCCTAAGTGTTGTCTATGTAATGTCTGTTGTGGGTTAGTTATAAAATTATTACGAAGTGGATAATTAGTTTGAAAATGTGGCTTAAACTGTGGAATGTGGTT
>JAAIXI010000238.1:30553-340993 GCA_013403645.1 Heliconius nattereri | reverse complement strand
CGTTTACGCATATAACTCAAGTATTTTTAATTTTAGGAGATAACATAGAAACAATTTTTGATGAATTAATTCGATTAGAAAATATACTTGCATTCATTCGTGCAAAAAGTAATCATCATTCTATGTTCACTTTTAGTATGTATCAAGATATGTTAAGCAAATTAAATACATTATATAAGAAAAATGAGTTTTTAGATATTAGTTTTAGAGACTATTTTGACGTAATAAAGGTAGGTTATTATTATAATGTTAAAGATATTATTTTAGTTTTCAAGTTTCCAATTGTTTTTCCTAAGAATTATACCCTGTATCATTTATACTCTGTACCCAATATAAATCGTAACATCCTTATTCCCCCTCACCCATTCCTAGCAATTCACGAAAAAGATTTTATGTACATAGAGGCTGAATGCCCGAAGATCGGTGAATCATACCTATGTGATCCTAATGTGAATTATCTACAAGGAAAACAGCCGGATTGTATAGAGCGTCTTATTACAACTCAGCAGCTGCAAAGTACCTGTGTATACGCATCAGTTATCCTTAGTACAGAAGCGATGGAACAGCTAGATGACCGACATTATATTATCACCATTCCGAAACCTACTAAAATAGAATTGTTATGTGAACAGCAAAAATATTTGAAGATACACGGAAGTCATCTCGTAACTGTACCACGAGGATGTTCAATAAAAACTTCGTCATTTACTATAATTAACAGCCAGGATTATATAAAAGGACAAGCATTGGAAATTATTGACCTAAGTAATATTAATATGACAAAGGGCGGAAATTCTGAAGTAACATTAAAATTAAATTCAATAAAATTAACTGAAATTTTCGAGGCAAATAAAAAATTTTCCGCACAGCAACCTATTTCGAAAATATCTACGGAATCTAATAGTCTTTACCATACAACAGTCCCATTCTATGGAATTATTATAGTGGCAATTATACTGTGTGTAATTTTTATGATTGCCAAAAAGTTTGAGAAAAATAAAAAGCCTAAGCCACCGAGTCAAGGGAATTCTTCAAAGGAAGAGGCCAGCGCTCGAGATCCGCTAGAGCACATTCTCCAGCACTATTCGAAATCCAAGGACACCGAATAGGTGCTGTTCTTCAGGAGGGAGGTGTTACGTTCCCACACAACCCGGGAATCGCTGACCTAGGACCACCCAGAACATGTCCCACAACATTACCCATAATTTCATTTCCAATTAATACATTGCACAATTCTCTTAAATCTTGGAATTGTTATTTGAATCCCCGCACCTGCTGTTATAATTAAAATTAGAATTAAACGTAGAATATAAAATCATTCTTGTCTCCGACTTTGAGCAAGTCTCACCTTTGTAACCATAAGTTAATTCTTAATAAAGTATTTTTAAGTAAAATCGGTTTTTTTTGGATCCTACGCTGCCACCGTACATAATTAGTGGTGTCAAGTGTTTGTCAGCTGTATGAATATTTTGTGATATTCATAAAAAAAGAAACTAAAAGCGATATTTTATATTATAACGACCTATGTGATTTTTAAAATAATGTTAAACTTTAACTGAATTCGAAAATTAGAGTTGACAAAAAATCTAAAAGCAACAGTAAACACTTTTCTGATTGCAAATATGCTTTAAATTAATGTCAACAAAATATTTTCTTGAAAATTAGATAACTAATTCTACTGTCTAACTCTCCCATTATCATTCTCGGCGAAGTAATTCTGATTGTTAAATAAGTTCATAGTATTTGTATAAGACTTATTTCCATAGAAATTTTAAAATTATTTTAAATAAAAATAAGTATAGTAAAAGAATATAACATGAAAAAAAAAATCTTCTTTCAAATTTTTATGCAAAGCTTTTAATTTGATAATCCGCAGACGTACGTAATAAACGAAATAGTAAAATGGTTGAAAAGGAAAAGCGAGACAGTATGGGCGTGGCGGCGACAAGGCGTTGATTTTTCTCTTTCGCTCCGCCCAATGGAAAATATCCATGTCCCGCCCTCACACCATTTATACACATCTTTTGAAAATAAAAAGCATACGTATCAAAGTAGGACGTGTGCACTATGTACGATAATATAATATTAACTCTGTGTATTGTATGATACAAAACAAGAGAATGGCAATTATATCATCTTTTGAGTATAATACTTCAATATATTTTTATTACAGAAAAAAGCAACGAAGTAGTTAAAGACAATATTAAAACTCATCACGGCTTTTGATATATCTGACCTAGATATATCAACCAATCCTTTGTTTGTTTTTTCAAGATAAAATAGAATCTTCTAGTATTTTGGTTAAATCGAATGCTAGCTTTAAGTATTTATCGATTAATTCTGCACAAAGATTGAAAATATGTTTTAAAAAAATTCATTCTACATCTGCAGAGAAATCGGTGTGAATACAAACTAAAATCTAGATATATAGAAGAGCATCGATAACACAATCGAACACCGATCAAGCGGCGGCTTGCGGCTAGACAGCTCAATTTCAGCGACGGTTACGTCCACAGTAGCAGTAATATTAGATCCGCTTAGTATTTCCTGCGAATCTCTGAATATATAATTTAACGTACACTTATGGTCATACGTAATGTCAAAAATAGTTACGTCGCTATAATCAAAATCTAATGTAACTGAAGTCGCATTGGCTTATTCCAACTCGTAATGTCAATTGATTAATATTTTTGGACTGGAAAATGACTTTACAAAACTCTGATGCTACTCTTCCTACCCTAGAGTCAATCAAGCTTTTTATGTCAACTTCAACTTACCAAGGCATTTAGAAGTGGGTTTGATCTATGTCAGGATATCGAAATCAGCTACTGATAAAAATAGCTTAGTTGAGCCTTTAAATATATATAAAAATATTTTAATTTATAGATCTGAGTCTTAGAAAATCAGCGTGGCCATGATGTTCATATTTTAGCGGGACGTCTCGATTTTTACCCCAAAAATTAAATGTCCGGATCTGGACATGCATAGTCCCGCTTTTCACGGATTGTGAGAAATATTTTTTATATAATTATTCAAAAGACCTAATTGCATTACATATTGTAAATCAAAACAATATCGTTTATGTATAGTGACGGTTTTCCATTAAAAACATTATATATGTATTGATATCTATCGCAATTGAAAGCTTTCTTTAAAATTGAAATTAATGGATAAATATTTTTTGCCACGCTCTTACCGACAATACAGATTTGCAATATGTTATAAAAACATCCTTTAAACTAAAGAATTATTTTATTAGCCTTAAAAATGTTTATAGCTCTACCAATGGTTCAAAGATAATCAATCAATCAGTTTTACGCTGTATACGTTGTACACAGTGTTAAGACAGCCCGTTCCCCACTTTCTGCCGAATTCTGGAGGCATTGCGTGTTGAGTGGCAGAACACAGCGCCGCGCTTCGCCTCGACACAGTAGCGAAGAAATATAAACGTAAATAAATATTTCACTTCCTCGAGTGGGGATCGAACCCAAAACCGTAGCATGAAAAGGGTTCAAAGATCTGCCTGAAAATACTTCGAGAGCATTGTAACATCTATTGATTAAGATAAAAATGTGATAAAATTTCTTTATATATGTTAACTGGTTACGTAAAATCAAAAATTGTGAATGAAACTTAAAATTATTTTTTGTACACAATTCAACGACTCCCCACTTGAGACAGTTATATGACTTGAGACAGTTATATGATTTTTTCTAGAAATATCTGTAACCCCATCGGACTCCGACTGTTAGTACTATTTCCAAAAAAAAAATGAATTGATTATATGGGTATGTATAGAATAATTTTAAGTAGTTGTTTCGTATTAGTTTCAGACAACTGTAAACTATTGCATTGTTTTTTTTTAGATTCTATGTAGGTAGGTACTTAAATTTATTTTTTCTAATTAATTTTTTTCTAATTAATTTATTTATACCTGTAACAGGTACTTATTTAGCGAGGCCTATTTCGTACCGCCGATTGAATAAAATAACATTTTCGGAGAGGGAACCTAAAAACCGGCTATTTTATCCGAGGAAGGAAGAAGGAGCCCAACAAAAAACAAATCTGAAGGTCGCAGCAACGATATCCGAACGAACTTTTTATATTATTGCCTAACCATCGATCCTTGATAAAGCATGCAAAGTTTAAAATTAATCTGACGTTTCAAATTCGGTCAAAATCAAATTCAAAATTTTTTTGTATCTCTGTACATAAAAATACAGTTGTCGAATATAGATCCTCCTCCTTTTTGAGAAAAAAAGTCGGTTAAAAAAGTATACGCGTCGACCAGAGAACGTTCTCTAACTTAATCGCCGCTTAAAAATAATATCTAAAAGTACAGAAAAATAAATAATGTTGCCAACGTAATTATTATAATTCAATATAAATTCATAATTTGAAGTTTCCCTTCCTGCACTGTTATATCACACAGGGGATTTTTCTGTCAACAGCTGATATGTAAATGCTACTGGAGTTAAAGGTTTGGAAAATTCTCATATTTATATTATCGGTGTTATTTATTTTCTCCGGCAAAGGATAAAATATAGCCGTATGGAAATGCGGGGATTTGGCGGGTGCGGTACTGTTTGACAAGATGACAGTTATAGGAATGGGTGGAGGGTTATGAATATGTCCTGTTAACTCCTTTATTGCGATTTTTCCTTTTACGTCCAAAAGTACCTACCTACTGTTGATACCATAAAAAGCATAAATTTATGATTGACAACGCAGAGGGCGTTTGATAGTATAACATCATAAATAAATTTATACAAACTATAATAATTTCGTCACACTACAATAAAAATGGGATAAGTATACTCATATGGATAAGTTGCTTAAAAATAAATGCAACGATTGAGGAATCTCATTTCAGGCGAAACGTTTTAACAATGTTTTTCCTTGTAACTATTACAGTAAAAATAATACAACTACGTAGGTCATCTATGGTTTTTATTAGAGATGCGCCGAATATTCGTTTGGTATTCGGTATATTCGGCATGTTTTTCAATATTCGTATTCGGCCGAATATATTCGGTTCGAGTATTTCTATTTACTTGACTGCACGATACAGTAATTCAAAAATTATGTTCGGTTTCGGGTGGCGGTGAGGTACGGCC
This sequence comes from Heliconius nattereri, assembly GCA_013403645.1. NCBI lineage: Eukaryota > Metazoa > Arthropoda > Insecta > Lepidoptera > Nymphalidae > Heliconius > Heliconius nattereri. The sequence continues at coordinate 335,876 of JAAIXI010000238.1, read as the reverse complement.
CGCTCGTTATGTAGCCGGCGATGACAGGTGGCATATATATTAAAACCTGTTTACGCGACAAAATAAAAAATAAATCGTAAACCGAATAATTCGGCCGAATATTCGGTTCGGTAAAGTTTAAACAGAATAGTATTCGGTATTCGGTTATTCGGTCAAACCACCATTTGGCGCATCTCTAGTTTTTATCATCAGTTCCATGTCATCAAATTCTGATTTCCGAAAGCAAACACACGTTGTAGGTGTGGCTATATAATTTAAAGAGTTCCCTCGATTTCTCCAGGATCCTATCATCAGATCTTGACATGGTCACCACCCGACCACCTGTAAAGTATACCCATATTCAAACAAAAAAGAATTATCCAAATCGGTTCAAGCGTCTACGAATAATAGCTTGGCAGTGTAGGCAGAGGGTACTTAGTGTTAAGACACTCCGTTCCCCATATTTCCACCGACTTCTGGAGACATTGTGTGTTGAGCTAAGAAATGAAAGCCTCGAATATATAGATATATAATAATATATTATTTAAATACATAATGTATTTAAATAACTATTCAGTTAAAATTCCCGTGCAGTTTCGTCTACTATATTTTTTTAAAGCAACGTAATTTAAAAACTTTCGTTTTGAGTGTTTACCGAATGCAATATCCTCTTAGGAATGTGGCGTTCTAAAAGTATTCTTTGTTAAGTCGTCCGTATAATCGTATGCAAACTGTACGAAGATAAAATATATTGCAAAAAAAGAGCATTGTAAACCGAATAATTTTTATAATAACACAAATGTTTTACTAATGACTGTGTGTAACGAGTGTCGTGTGACGTCATCTGATACCGTTCAATATCAGCAGTGATAAATTGTAAAAAAAAATATATCGTAAAGAAAATTGTGCTATAGCCGGTCGAAAGAAAGTTTAGTATGCCACGATCTCTGCATATTTACACACGTATGAATTGCACATTTAGTTGCGAGGGTGCGAAAACTTGTTGTTATCGCGAACAGGCCAATTTCGGCAAATGGATACTAAGTCCTAACTCGCCTATCTCTTTAATGTCACGTGAAACCCGCTTTCTTTTAAAATATCGACGTAAGGCATATCGGAACCGAAACGACATGTGCTCTCCCTGGCTCTGTGAGCAGGCAATTTAGAAAGGATTTGCTTTACTGCCACAGGGTTACGTGGATCGGACTAACCAGGATCAAGTGCCAACTTTAAACATTATCCACTTTCGCTAAATTTCTTGAATAATATCAAATAATAATACGAGTATACTATGGTTACGTTGTATTCTTATAAGCAATTTAGTAACTGTTTAAGCATTTTGTGAAACAAATTACAATATTCATAAACAAAATTTAATACCAATAGAATGTGAAATGAACATCGCAATAAAGATGTTTGTACGAGATTGGTGTTCAATTGTGTTTAACGAGCTTTATTGAATGTCGTGACCGTTAGGCTGTCGATCGTTGGGTGTCGAGGGCGAGTTCGCGCCTCACTGACCGCCCTTTGAGCGCAAACCATGCGAGAAGTCATCCACTTATCGTCAGCGCTATCTCGTGCCGATGTTTTTCCCATTTTTCCCCATCTTTTCGCCTGGGCAACCGTACTCCGAACGTTTCGTAATTGAATTAGTCGAATCAGCTCACAGACTTGATATAAATTAATGATGACATATGAATCATGTTAATTAGCTTTATTTCATTTAGTTATTACTATTACAATATCTTACGATATCACCAAGCAATTCAGTAATAATATATTAAAAATGTTAATAAGTAAGTTAATTTTTACTATATATAACAATATTATCCCAAAAATACTGATATACTCGTATGTCTGTGTGAATGTATGATAAATATGGAACTGTACTTACCTTTGCACTAGCTGAATGACGTCAAATAAAAGAGCAGTATGGCTTGAGTTTCTATAAGGACGATACAGGTGCTCGTTTCGCGTTAAATAAAATGCAATAGAAATGGAATTCGAAATATTAAGGTACATCCCTTTTTCCTAACAACAAAGTTTTTATATTTCTGCTGTAGTTTCCTTACACAAAATGTATTTTTTATTTAATACACATAAATCTTGTCCATTTTTTAAATTAAAAAATATATATTTTTCGACAAACCATTAAATAAGTACTTATAATTACAGCGTATAAACTTACTAACTCCTAGGTGCTATTAATAACTTACTCAACTTAAGCTTTCCTCCATAGCAGGTACGCAAAGCGAGCCTAATGTCAATCTAGTGAACTTCGAGAGATTGTTGAATAACGGAACAGAAACGATGCGCTTAGTCTTACCGGATTAAAAACAATACAAAACAGAACAAAACAAAACTTAAAAACAATTGAAATATGTTATTTGAGTGCAGTGCAAGGCTGTACCACTGCGCCACAATGGTCAATCTTCAATTTTTTTTTAATTTTTGAGTGAAAAAGCCTACTTTAATGAATAACTTTGCCTACCTTAATTTTTTTAAGCTTATATGCCTAATTCTTTTCTACAGATATATCAAATAGTTTTTATATATCCATAATAAATTACTAAACATTATAGTATCTATATATATAAAAGGACTTGTCCTCACTGACTGAGGTAAGACGCACGCACAGCCGTAACCGCTGATGGTAGAAACATGAAATTTGGACAGATGTTTACTTTCATAATCTGGACATCCACTAAGAAGGGATTTTGAAAAATTTTAACCCTAAAGGGGTAAAATAGGGGTTCAAAGTTTGTATGGAAAAAAAATTAAATCGGCACCGATTTTTATAAAATTTGAAATTTAGATTTTTAAAAGTATTTAATTGAACACGTGTTTCATCGTTTTCTAGAATTCTCCCTCTAAGGGTGCAAATAAAGGGTTGAAAGTTTGTATGGAAAAATTCTTAAATCGCCACCGATTTTTATAAAATTTAATATTTAGACTCTTAAAAATATTTAATCGAACACATGTTTCATGGGTTATTAGAATTCACCCCTAAATACGCAAGCGAAGCTGCGCGCGTCCGCTAGTTATATAATATATATAATTACATGAATAAAATGCAACTACGTATCAACTGTGTCCCGTCAACCACAGCGACATTCCGAAATACATGTTCTGAAAATATAAAACGGAATATTATTTTTGTCTATGGTGGATAGAGCAACAACTAATTGCGTAGTGAGTGCGACGTCGGGTGCAGTTTGCGGTCAGCTAGTGCAGGATTGCTGTCCAACGTTTTGTCGGGGTTTTTGCAGCTGGGGCCGGTACACCGGCCGTCTCACTGTAAACATATATTAGTGATTAAATCTTATACTCGTTTTTATCTCTTCTCGTTGCAATATTCTACGGAGTGCTATACATTATGGTGTAAGGAATGGAACTTTTAGATCTAAGTTTTTTTTTCTAACTCCATTTGGAGTAAAATTCAAAATCGAACAGTATATTTATGCAAACTTGTTTTACACAGTTCATTAATAAATAAAATGTAATAAATTTAAATTAATTTGTAAAATGTAATTAAATTATTATAAAATAATTAGATTAATATGTTAACTATTAAATATATTAATATGTAGATATATATTATTTGTTAATTAGTATGTCGACAAAGTTGGAAACGTCACGTCGTGCCTGGTCCAGTGGTGACGACGTGTTTTGCGCCAGTGACACGTGACGGCGTAATTAGTGCGTGACCGCCGCCGCCCGCCCGCCGCCCGCCGCCCGCCGCGTCGACACGTCGCGCGACATGCTTACAACTCTCCACTCGTAATGTTGACCGTACATTTATTATTTGAATATGAATTAAGTTTAAATTTGAAGTGAAAATTGTTAAATTGAAAAAATAGACGCTTATTCCGCGGATTTTAAAAATCGCGCTCTATAGGGTAAGCAGAGGAAAGCTAGTGTTAAGATATTCCGTAAACCATTTCCCCCCGAATTCTGGAGGCGTCGTGTGTTCAGTGGCGGAACTAAACGCTGCGTTTTTTCTCGACACAAGAGCGTAGCAATTATAATATGTACTTAATTTCCCCGATTGGGGGTCGAACCTACAACCAACCACACACTTTAGCCCCTGCGCCGTGACTCTCCTCAGCCTCTTTACTGTTCCAAGCTTACAAAATGTGAAGAAAAACCGTGTTCGGCGTTACTACAAGTATCAGATGCGTCGCGCACAATCAATTCGTGGTAAATTGTATAAAAAATACATTTCAAGCTCGAGCAGGCAGCGAGATGGTTTCTTTATTAGTTTTCCCGAAGGCAGTGCCGCAGTGGTGCTCGCGGGGGACGTGTGAAAAAAATCTCGGGATTAAGCCCCGTTTATAGGGCTCCAAGGCGGACTTATTGCTGTAATACAATCTCTGTTATGTCGCGCTAGGATTATCCATATCAGCGGGTTTTAGAACGAAATGTTCTTCGTAAATTTTATGTGTTAGCTTTTTATATTACAGGTGCTACGCTACGTATACTATATGTTTAGTTAGATATGGATATGAAATGAGTAATTTCAAAAGTAAATTCAATTATAATAAAATATTTTAAATTACTTTGAAAAATATTAATTGAAAAGTTTTTTTTTTGTAGAATAGTTGAATATTTATAACGATAGCTATATTTTCATGCTCCACCTAAAAGTAAAGACACGTAGCAAATCCTTGCAAATTGAAAAGGCCATTATCGAGTGTAAGCAATTTGCCCGCAGCTGGTGCGGTCTCGAGCCACTATTTCGTCGGAACCAAATTTCCCTACTGGTGTTTATGAAAGTCAGTGATGATATTAAAAAAATATAAACTTATATTTTTAATATCATATTATATTTAAATAAATATATTAAAAGGCTGCTACAAAAAACAATGAAATTTCAAAAAGATACAATACAACTGAAAAAAAATATACAACATTATTATAATTCTAATACAGGTTCACATTTAAGTTATAAAATAAACCTATATATATACCTACTGTTATATATAACGTAATATTTTTTTTTATAAAAGTTGTTAATAAATATATATATTTTAAATATATTTTTAAAAAGGCATAATAAATAAATTAAGTTGCACCAGCTGAAGTCGTTAAGGGAAGAAATCTCGTAAATAAGTGAGATGTTGACGAGCGTAGCGCGGGAAGAATTGAAAGTAGGGTCTAGTAGGCATAAGTTACTATAATATCTGCTTCGATTTCGACCAACTAGAGATGCACTGAAAGTCAGTACCAAATATACTCCTAGATTGAAATTTAAAATCTTATATTTGTTATTAATTATTACATTTTTGTCATTTCCTCTACTGATTTTAGGTAGGTAAATATCAGCTTCACGCTGTATCCCGCACCTAGCAGGGTAGGCAGAAGGAACCTAGTGTTAAGACACTCCGTTCCCAACTTTCTGTCGAATTCTGGAGGCATTGCGTGTTTAGTGGCAAAACTCAACGCCGCGCTTTACCTCGATGCCAGAGCGAAGGAAATGGAAATAAAAACGTACATAAATATTTGATTTCCTCGAGTGGGGATCGAACTCACAACCGTCCCGTTACAGGCACACCCTTGTGCCGTGCGCGCGACGTCGGCCTAAACGGGTAAATACTCGTATATACGATTAAATATACATTACCATCCTGGCCTATAATATTGTCAATATTGCTATAACATCTGTAAATTGAGCGCATTAACTTAATGGTGTTTTAGAAAGTTATGCGTAGAGGAGAGAAAATTTCAGTTTTCTGGAACTTGGTGAACCGGTACCAGATTTAGGTGATTAGCGACATCTGTCTGTACTTGGGAAATAATATTTACTTGGAAATAGGACTCTAGGAGACGCCTACAAAATTCTTAAATCTGTTTTACGTGGTTATAAAATATAAATAAAAAGACAGCCTCACGTTGTGTCCCGTACACACCAGCGTAGGTAGAGGGAACGCAGTATTAAAACACTCCGTTCCCCACTTTCCACTGAATTCAGTAGGCATGGCGTGTTGAGTGGCGAAGCTCTACGCCCCGATTTGTCTCGACACCAGAGCGAAGAAATGGAAATATACATTTAAATAAATATTTAATTTCCTCGAGTGGAAATCGAACCCACAACAAGTGGCGTTTACTACACTTAGTGTCCCTGGCCGACTGGCCTCATATACATATATTTGGAGGACAAAATATTAATTAAATCAATAAGTTAAAGCGAACTGTCATTAGTGGGAAACATTTGGAGTAATTTGTAACAGGCGTGGCGGGTGACGCTAGCCGTGCTGCGGCCCCGCGGCTGCACCTGTCAGAATATTAGATCGGCATTATTAATCTGCCACCGCAGTCGGCCGTGCCTTCGCTAGACAAACAATCAAAAAGCCCATTCTGGAGCAAAGTCGCGGTTTACCAACGTTTTCATATCCGATCTCCGGCCGTAGACTAACATCCGGTGCTTACCGTTCATAAACTTTACTTTGGTTTCTTGTAAATTAGATATAATATTTAAGAGTAACATGTGTTATTTGTGTTCAAATTATTTCATTAGAAAAGTTCATATATTGATTATATTTGCATAAATAATAATATTTGTATCTACTTATATAAAAAGATTCATATTTTTAAGTTAATTCAAAAATAGTTTTGAATTAACTTTCAAATTGATAGTGTGACATATATATTGTGTATTCATATTTATTCTATCCTTTATATTTGAATCATTTTGGCATAAATTTATTTTATCGTTTATTTTGTAACATTTACAGAAAATTTTGCAAATATTTCTTATAAAATTCGCATCTCGCAATATAAGATCTCTTTGTTATTTTGTGGGGTCGAAACTTATTCATCCCGCAAATCCGCTCATGTATGAACCAAATCCCGCCCGGTCACCGCTGATTGCATTGTCATGTCTAGTGGACGGCTGCCGAGTGAGCAAATTTGACCGCTACGTCTTTCGAACAAGAGCTATAATGAATAAGCAAAAGCGGGAAGTCACCGGAACCCACGTCGTATCGGTTTGTAAAACAAGCGGGCCAACGTGATTGGAATGTTTTATTTGACCCTTAGAACATATGAGACTGGTGTGATGTATGTTTTTCTGTTGACGTGGATTTTATTGAAACATATTCGATGATGCTATAATTACATGTGGAAATTCTGGTAAATTGTACATTTAGTGATGATATTTTATTTAGAATAAAATTATTGAGGGTGAACCAGTCGTAGTGCAGGGGCACGAGTGTTTGTCTGTAAACCCGACAGGTTGTGCGTTCGATTCCCAATTGAGGAAACAATATTTAATATTTTAGTTTGATTGCTCTGGTGTCGAGGCAAACTAATGCTTCCATAATTCGGCGGAATTCGGAGTGTCTTAACACTAGGCTCCATTTGCCCAAATAACATATAACAGATGCGAGATGCAGCATGCGGCTGAAAAAAAAATATCTAAGCAATAAAAAGTACTATTAAATGCTATTAGGAAATATTATAAACTAACTTAGGTACATGTTTTTCTTCCAACGAGTGAAGCTCGTCACGTCTTCAAACTTATACAATAACGGAACTCTTCCCGTCACGCTGCGCGACATCTGCTACCTGTTACGAAGTGATATATCATACAACGTTGATGGCCCATCCATATTATAATATATTAAGAAATAGTTTTTAAAAGAAGATGATATGATTACGACCTGCTGAAATGTGATAAGATATTTGTTTTATTAAAGTTACGCATATAGCAAGATAGGCAAAGGGAACTTAGTGTTAAGACACTCTGTTACCCATTTCCGCTGAATTCTAGGAGCATTGCGGGTTGAGTGGCAGAACTCAACGCCGCACTTTGCACTCTACACTCTATCTCTATCGCAATCTACACCCTAGCGAAGAAATCAAAACATTAAATATTTCATTTCCCTCGAGTGACAATCGAATCAACAGCCTGCCGCGTTTTCAGTCACACCCTTGTACCTTGCGCTACAACTGACCTGACTTTTAAATAAGTACATATTAATTATAATTAGCAATTGTTTGGATTTTCTACATTAACAAAACGAATTACAGTGGCATGTCCCCATTATCAGTGGCGGCTTACCGTTTAACACGCACTAAGCCCCGACGCGGGCTCGATTTATGTCCAGCCGTAATTTGCTATCGCCCATTCCTACCAAAGCTCGATTCTCAATTACTTATTGACCAACGCATCGAGTTGACGTTGCCTTCGTAAATTATTGTTCGGTGGATAAAAAAATATTAATAAAAACTTTTTTGTTTTTAAATTTTTGTGTTAAATATGTAGTTTTCAAAATGATTTAGATATATCTTTAATGCTTATTTTAATATTATGTGCATATAATTTGCAAAGAAATCTTTGTATTTGTCAAATTAAGTTTTACAAATACAATATTTTACAAAATATACTGAGATACTACAAAAAAAAACTATAAACAACAATATTATATTGTAAATTCCTAATAATATTTCCTAAGAGTACACCACATCGGTGTTTCAGTAAACACGTAGCGCGTAGCACGTCAGCGGCTGCTACGGACCGCTACGCTAAGCCCCCGATCCGCGAAAGCCGTGCATTTCACGCCTCTTTATTACATTAATTTAAATGTTTGCCCAACGGATTAACGCTGATCCTCTCCCTCCGGCATAAATAAATCCCCGATATTGTGATATAAGCAGTTATACGAGGATATCGATGTCTGTGGCATACGCTTGTTGGCAATTTGGCATATGAACGCACACAAATTAATTGCTTTTCAATCTATCAATGGTCGCTAATTACATTAGGCTCAGTCGGTTTTGTTAATGGTACAACCAACACTATGGACGCCATTTATAAAAATATATATTTCAAACAATATAAAGAATTGGCGGAAACTAGGGAATGGAGTGTCTTACCACTAGGTTACGTCTGCCTAGCCTCCTGCCTAGGTGAAGCTGGTTAGATTTTTTATTTATGTAGTCATTAGATTTAGATGACTAAATAAAATTGAAACTAGTGTATACATAAATGTCCCAAATTCGAACATATATATTATTAAGTGAGATGACAAGTTTAAAGTGTAAATAGAGTGTTATGGGTTGTATCACCGAAGCCGCAGCGCAGCTCGAGCGCGGCTCTAGTGCGGATTATATCTGTCAACGCACCTGTATTCGCAACAAACGGCCCTAATTAGTCACGTTAAGCCATCGGAACGTAAGCGAAAATATTTACTGCAGCCGGAAGCTCTAAGTTATTGCTCTATAATCGGATAAACGGAGATCACTCGCTCGAAAATTGTATTATCGTTGCTCTAAAGCGTTCACAAGTCGCCGCTTTACGACGTCAGACGACGGGGGCACGCATACATAAAAATTCTCTATCGGGACTAATAGGAGCGAAACAAATAAAAGGATACGTAAATAGAAGCGGCGGATAAATTCCAGTGGGGTTCGAGTGCGCGTAAATCCGCGCGATTTGTATCTGTGACAGGGAGCGCGGGCCCGCCGACCCATCCCCCCCCCCCCAAGCCTCGCCGCTACTCCCACTTTAACAATTAATTTGACAGATAATATTTCTACCGCAAATACAATAAGTGGATTCGGAATGTCATATTTTTTTTCGTTGGAAAATTTTATTCGATAACATTAAACATATTGTATTATTAATATTAGAGTATCTGTAACAGCATATTATAGAAAAAAAAAATACATTTATCAAAATTTCCACCTTAAACAACTTTCTAAAAGTCCATGTCGAGTTTCATAGAATGATTTTGTTTCATCCTAAATTTCGGCACAGGTCACGCGTAGTATGCAAATGATATTAAATTAGAAACGCTTAATAACAACTGTTCCAGCTTGGTTTCTGTAAAGAGGTGCAATTACACCAATCAAATTGAAATTTCCCGCACTAATTACGCTCGACATATTTTACGGCTACGATTCCTAATCCCGCGTCAGGCTGACATTTGCGAGGGCAAACGTTTGCACTACCCCATCATTGGATGAAAGTATTCGGAGATCCTATATTATATAGTGGCATGTTTAATTTGTTTGCGTTAATATTGTAATGATTTATGATTATACTTTAAAGTTAATACTTTTGATTTTTATACACTTTGTATTGTATACTGTCTGTAATGAACATTTCAATATGAAAATTACGTTCATATACAACATATATGAAAATGTAAAATCTACTAGGCATTGATTAAATTCCAAAGCGGTAAATTATAACATTTAAAGTTACTTTCTATACTACAGCTAGGAGAAAATTATAGCGTTTCCTTTTGTTTTCTATTAAAATAGTTGAACTGTTCCAGTTAACAGTTACCCTCATTATTCAACTGGTTTTAAAAAAAAATCAAAGGTTTAATCTTTTTCGTTAGTGTTCAAGTCCTAAGAATCCTGTTGGCAAGGACATTCATATTAAAAAATGATCCAATTTGATCATCTGTATTTTAACAAACATTAAAGTAATTGCATAAAAGAAATATATCCCAATATTAACATTAACACAAATGAATGTAACACAATCGGCATCGTAAATCCACGGTAAGATTGATATCAATGGCGGCGCTGTCGGGCGCGCACCTGTGACCGCACACCACACTCCCGCGGCCACGCCTGAGACCGCTTAGCACCCCACACTGCCGTTGCAAACTTCACTACGCATTATACTTAGTCACAAAAAAAAACATGCAATACTTTATTATAATATTTACCAGCTTACTCGTAATGTGAACTATTAATAATTTACATATTACACACACACACATTAAATTCATTTTTTTTAAATTTTTTTTTCCAAAGAAATACACGAGGAATGAATACACAGAGAGATATAACAGCATGTAAGTCAGAAGTTCTTTTGATGCGAAGCGATCGAGTCTAAGCCCATTTAAAAACCAAAAGGAATTCTATCGAGTTTACGTAAAAGAGTCTGAGGCAAACAACGTTAAAATGATTTAACTCCCCCAGATAGCGTTACCTCCAGATCCTATTGAGACCGCTGGCCCGGGGCCGCCACCTAATAAACGCTTATCAACGCCCTCATTATCACACCCTTAACATCGCTTTAATGTCTTTCTCTTGAACAAAACATATTTAATCACATTTTTTCCCCTAGAAAGCGAACTTTTTAAATTTCATAAATTCTTTGCCGACTAAGTGCCGACCCATTGTCGTAGAAGTGCGCGGATAAAACTCGATTATGCTCGCGCACAAATTACGAAAGTCACAAACCACCCAAAGTCGCAATTGTCTACAAGTTTTATCGTTTTAAGAGTGATGTATTTTATGTCTTTGGAAATGTTTATATTTTTTATTGTAAATATTGGTTTCTGATTACGTTTTTTTTGCCTGTAACTTGCTTTATTGTTGTTTTATCAGTTTCACGTTGTAGCTATCCTCCGTACAGACGTCTCTGCGTACACTACGCAGAGAAAACTTAGTGTTAAGACATTACATTCACCACTTTCCGCCAAATTTTTCGAGGCATTGCGTATTGAGTGGCGGAACTCAACGCCGGGCTTTTGTCTTTGTGCAAGAGCGAAGATATGAAAATATTAATAAATAGTAATTCATTTCCTCGAGTGGAGATCGTCCCACAACCGTCGCGATACATTTAATATTTTCCCGACGGCGTCGTCGGGAAAATATTAAATTGATTAAGAAAATTACTGTTGAGCTTTTTTGTTTTACTTCTATTAAACACTTATGGTCATAATAATATGAAATAAGAGAGGAAATTATTATTACAGAACCAGGCACTAGCGCTATTTACACGCTACGGCAACGTTGCTTGCGATCTTGATCTTTTAAGCCTGGCTTCATAGCCGCCATACTAAATTATAATATAACATGCCATAAATTTCACAAACTATCTGTAATGACACACGGTACTTAAAGGACTTTTGAATGAAATATTAATAATATTTTATCATATCTGAGGAAATAAAATATAGCTACTTGTACAAATCTATTTATTATTATTTATATGAATGAGAATCTAAATCACAGGTTGTAAAAATTTTGCATATATTGATACGAGGATTTAACAAGTATTCTTTTGAGCATATATTTTCTCCCCTATGTTTAAACTTAGAATTAAGAGGCTGCTAACAAACAGTATCACTGCTGTAGGGAAAAAAAATAAAAGGGTGCCAAAGTATCTACTTGTTACCCATAATATTAAAAGCAACGGCGAAAGAACGGAATTGAATATTAAATGAAATAATTTATGCCATATTTATAATTTTGCAAATGAACAGGCTCACCTTAATGAAAACGTTTTTAAAATTTTTCTTTAACTTATAAAATATGAGATGGACCTTTAGGTATACTCGTATATAAATACTTTTTAATTTCAAGATTTTTATTTTTATACTTATGTAAAAATACCAAGATTATCTATTACTTTTTTATTTTTTAAATATGGCATATTCTTATAAAATAAAATTCGATAAAAAGATAAGTTTTTAACAATTTCATTCAATTAATATTGGTAAGTTCAAATAAATATTTTGATTTATTTTCTTACGGATCATTGTTGTTATGAGAGAGAGAGAGTAAATTTTGTGTCCACGCTTAAAATCTCCAAAGCCATAATTATCCAATTTTGTAAAATAAATTTATATTTTGTAAATAAATATAAGTGATTTGACATTTAAATTAAATTTAAATAGTATGCATGTAGCCTATTAATGTAATAAATCACACGGGATCAGGTACGGGCTATCAGTGACGCGGACCCATGTCAACATCCAATGATACGGCACCGTCTGATGAATCTCTCTGCTTTTGGCTTTTATTTAACATCTTAATTTGGTGTTAAATATTATTGTTTTTGAATCCTAAGTCACTAAGATTGCTAATAGATATTTTTTGTTAATATTCCGCAACAAAAATAAATTAAAAAATTAAATAAAACATCAGACAGGTAAAAGTGCTAGTAGGGAGGGGGTCTTCGTTAAGGTTTAATTAAATCGTCCTCAACGGCCTCTCGCGTTTTAATTCCACCGTTATTAACGCCGTTAAAAAGTGAGCAGACAGAACAAAGATAACAGTAGAGACGCAAATAACGCTTTAAAATAATATTACTATTTACATATATATATATAACTTTTAAAATGCTATAATTTATTATTAAGGTAAAACTTATATAATTTTAAACGTATAGAATATATAAATATATATCTGGAGTGAATGTAAAAGATGTAAAGGACTAGTTTTTTACGTTACTCGAGCACATAAATATATATTTTTTTATAATTCATACAAAAAAATAAACCCATTCTATAGACTACCTAAGTGCGGTAACGGAGCAGATGAGTGGCCGCGGCATTTCCGCAGAACACTCGCGATAAGACGTTCTCCTCCCCCTCATGATCTCCACTGCATCCCAACTGTTTGGATTTTAATATTACACTTAAGTGTTGTTCCTAAAGACGGGCTCGCTTAAAGTACTAATTTGTCCAAAATTGAAACAGGCGTTTTCTATTTTATCTTATCTTTTAAAATGATAAAGTTTTCGTTATATACCATGTTTTTATTATTTCGTACTTTTATTTCGATATTTTTAAAATATATTTAGTATGTGTATTAATTTAATGAGAGAATTTAAAAGTATTATTGCCATATACAGTGTAGGGAAGTAATAATGCAGTTTATGTTTGCTTCTTACGCAGTAGATAATGTAAAGTACAAAATAGATTAAAAAAAAATCGAGCGCGTTAGATTTTCGAAGAGGATGTTAAGTGCACCTGAAAAAAAGCTCTTATATAATAATCTGACGATTTGGATGTGACGCAAGCTCACAACCGTTGTTGAAATGTGCAAATAAAATCGTCATTTTGAAATACTCAAGCGCGTCAGATTAAGATATACATGGTTCATCTTCATTTTTTTAAAAGTATTCTTTTAAATTATCGTCTTCATTGATAAGTAAGCGAGTAATAAATAAAGAAAGAGTGAGAGAGGAATAGAAACACGGAGTGAGGAATATAGGCAACTTTTAGATAGATTAAGCTTTATCGATCAATTTTTATTACTTCGGCTTATGGAATTCGTCATATTATATATTTTTCGTAATTTTTTCATTATTCCCTTCATAATAAAACCCGCTCGAGAATGTCGGGATAATGTTCTTTTTTACAACTTTGTAGTCCTCCCCCTTCTTTACGTCACTCTCAAATTGTGTGATTAGTGGAATATACACGTTTTAGCATGACTTACTCTACCCTAATCTGACGCGCTCGAGAATTTCAGATGATCAATTTTTTTTACTAATCTCATCATTTATCCTATACGGGCGGCCATATGTATGGGACTTATATTTGGTGGAAGTACGTAACCGAGTATACGGAATCCCCAGTATATTAATCTGCCGCGCTCGAGTAAGTCCCGAAAGTCCCTTCTTCGCCGCCCTTACTATAATGTATCTTGATTTAAGTCTTATTACATCGAGCTGTACCGCCATCTAGTGATAAATAATAATTTTCTTATAAAAAAAAAGTAGTTTTAATTTAGAGGCTATATATTATGTAGATTAGATTTTTATAATATAAATATATAGTCAAGTAACTTACCTATTACAAAAAAGTAATCATAACAAGAAGTGGCAACACTATGCATAAGACTTAATTATTCGTTTTGTTATAAGACAATTTAATGTCAACAGATCGCTGTCAAAATTGCGTGGTCGGTGACTGATGTAATAGTGTTCACTGACTGTAGCGGTATGTCTATGCATGATGCACAATTCTAAAGTAATCTTTCTTATTACTACTGGACATGCGATCTTTAGTGAAATTTACAAATTTAGTAGTCTAATTGTGTACAAACGCTATTCATAATTTTCCTGTGACGTCAATAAACGTGCAATGGGCCCATGACTCTTCGAATTGAATAACGCAGTGTCTAAAATTTTATATCAACAATGGGAGGATCCACTTTACCTGAAAGAGTGGCACAAATGTACTATACGTACGGTCTGTTTTGCTCATCATATCCCGGACTTGCAATAACATTAGGACTCTCAGTTATATTGTTATGTTGGTAAGTGTTGTTTTTTATGATTTTATTCTATGTAAAAACAATTAGACAATCAAAAATTCTATTCACTTTTGTTTAAGAAAACTAAATGGCTTATTATTTTACCTATGTATGAGAATTTTATAAGGTCAATGCATTAATTTACAGCTATCCACTACTCAATGTGCCGCTGCCAGGAAATATACCAACTGTAGTAAATATACACATGAATAATGAAAATCCTAAAACATTAGATTGTGGTTTAAAAACCTGCCCTCCGAAAGGTTTGAAAATTGTTTGAATATTTTCAAAAATTACTTAATTCTAATAAGAAACTTATTATATTATGCAGTATTCTTTTCATCAATAAGTATCCATATTTCTACGTTAATTCTTAAATTTGGCTACTGTGGGAAATATATTTAAAAAATAGTTTTCTTTTATATCATCTAAATACTTGAAGTATTTTAAATAAGAAATAACATGAACATGTTATGTATTTCAATTGTAAATGTTCTTAAACTAGACATTGATTGTTGTAGGTTCTAGGTTTGAATTTGAACAATTATATAATGAAACACAGAAACTTCCTTATATTTGGGTGAAAGACAAGCCCTTATTATATATTCATCAAATAATTATGAGAATAGGTAAGTATAAAAGTGAAATAAGTAATATAAAGTAAAGTAAAAAAATATATATTATGGTAAAAAGGTCTTACTGTGGTTTATCAAACGACATGAGAATCTCTATCATTGCTGATTCTCAGTTATGTCTCTTAAGATAAGTAATTCTACTTTAGATAAATAAGTTCTGTGTGATTTTTATTATTTGGTAAGCCAAAGCATGTCATAAGGTTACAGCACAAAATGTTAGGTGCATTTTGTGTTATGCAATTGAGCAGAGTTTGACTTGAAACTGAATGCTCACTGCCTACTGTCCTATTTTCTTACTTTCATAATATATTGGATTCATTAACATTTATTTTTTGTTATCTATCCTGTTCTTATGAAATACTAGACATTGGTCTTTCCAATAGCATGCTACTGAGCTCAATCTTCAGCTTTTTGCACTTTATTTTATCAACCCACCTAGCTGGGGGACACCAGCAGGTGGGTCAACAACTTAATTATGTATCTTACATTATATTACTATACTTGTGTATTTTTTATTTCATTAGTTCTTAATTTTCTTATAGGTGTCTCACCATGGAATAATAATTTAAAAATGTGGGATGCTTTTCGTGCTCCCTTACAAGAAGTCTTTCGATTACTAGAGACAGTTCGAAATCATGAAGATCCTGAAACGTGAGTATTAAGATGATAATGTAATATTTGTATAAGGTTCAGCTTCATGCTGTATCCCGAACACAGCAGAAGGGGCAGATGAAACCTGGTGTCAGTCAGACGTTCTGTTCCCCACTTTCTGCGGAATTCTTGAAGCATGAGTGGTAGAACTCAATTCTGTATAAGATTCGATGTTTAAATATTTATATGTCATTAAAAAAGAAAATTTTTGTTAATTTTTGCCATTACAAAATTGCTGAACTTGTTAAACAGAGCTATCTCTGTGATTGTTGCTTTAAAATAATGTGAAATTCAAATTGTTGCAGCCATTTATTTTTCTAGCATAAATGTCTCGAATTTCTATATAAATTTTGTATTATTATATAATTATATAAGGCTTAATGCGAATGTTTTATGGGCAATCTTTAAGTGTAAAGCCACTGACTATGATATTTTTAATTACTATAAGTTGTTGCCAAAGCCTACAATTGTAACAAAATGCAAAAGATTATACATTTATAAAGTGGTGTAATTATTTGCTTATGTACCAAACAAGTTTCTAAAAATAAAAGAAGTGTTGAGAAAGTCTTTCTGTCTATAAAAATTGTTTTATATAAGTATCAAATTTAAAATTTATATAAACAATGATAGACTTATCATTTATTAGTTACTTTTCCTGTATATTTCTATACAAGGATTCAGAATCAAAACCTAAAATTGAGTGATTATACAACAATAAATTTAGAATGTTATTATATGTATGTTTTAGCAAATTTAATCGCCACCTTAGGCTGATAGAGCTGTCTGGAAGCTGTGAAAGAAGATTTTATAAAATATATTATCTGTTACTATTTGGTTGTTCAAATGTGCTTAAGTAACGTTATATTATGTGATTAATTTTCAATCGATTTTATAAACAATACGGCGTTAGCGATAATTAATAACAAGATTACATGACTGCGAATCTGAGGTGTAAATACTTTATATTAGTAATATTTGGGTATGGTGCGAAATTATGCTCTCGCGAGATTCTTAACAATACAAATGAAATAAAATCTTTATAATAAATTCATATGATATAAGGTAGATGTAGCGCAGTGGCACTGTAAACACTAAGCCACTTATTCAGGAAAATTATTATATTTAAATTATTTTGGTTTACCCTACCCCCCCTGTGCGTGAAAAGCGATATCTGCTAATAAATTAATATTTTATAATATGATTATATGTTTCATAAATTCCATTAAGTATAAAATGAAAAAATATATATTTATAAGAACTGACAATACCTACTTTAAAAACGATTAACACATGTAACTACAATAGCTGTGCCATATTGTTGATAGTAAAGACTATTTACTTATGTTGACAAATTTAAATTTCCCGGTATACTTATACTTTATAGCAATATTCATATATGTATAAATGGCATATGACTTTTAATGTATTGTTAACAGAAAAAAAACTTTATTGGAGCACTGTTATCAAATCGAAGGAATCAAGCGACGTAACAGTAAAGCTAGTCTAGAACGAGTCTTGCCAGAATATAGCTGCCTCCTTTTATCTCCGGCTAATCTGTGGCAGCAAAGTCTGCAATCGTTCTCGCTAGATGCTAATATTGTTAATACAATTTATACTTATCAGGTAAGGTACATACATTTAAGATTTTTTTAATAAGGAACCACCCGTAATTTTGTGTGAAGCCCTGTGATGTTTCATATTTTGCAATTTTACACAAAGTAATTTTTAAAATATAACAGCATTACAGAAATAATTATGTTTACACAAACTTCGTGTGTTTTTTTCAATACTTAGATTTTATATTTGAGGCCGTCGTGGCGCAACGGAACAAGGATGTGACTGTAAAGCGATGGTTGTGAGTTCAATCCCCACTCGATCGATCGAGGAAGTGAATTATTTATTTACGTTTATGTTTCCATTTCTTCGCTTTGGTGTAGGCAAAGCGCGCCGTTGAGTTCTGCCTCAAGAATTGAGCAGAAAGTGAGGAACGGAGTGTTTTAACACTATTTTCCCTCTGCCTACTCTGCTGTGTGCGGGATACAGCGTGAAGCTGACGTATTGATTTTATTCATTTTATATTTTTTAATGTGATGTAAGTAGAATTCCTCCTCCTGCCGTCACACAATATTACACTTCGTCTACTCCTCCATCGCACTTCGCGTGACGTCATTTATTTTAGAAAAAATGGACACTTTACTCTACATGCAATACTATTACAGAGTCTACAAAAGGGCAAAGCGTCGATAGCGGAAATGGCTTTTGGTATGCATATGCGTGACGCGGGCCTCAAGCGGTACCCACTACGAGCTCGACCTCGCGTTCTACAGTACGCTATCACCATATTCTATGAAAATGCAGATCAAAAGTAAATATATAACATGAATCTGTAAATATAAACACTTTTATATAATATATTTTATTGAACATGTTTTTTAATTAAATACTTTAAACATTTTGTTGATACATTACAGATTTGTAAATTCACTATCCGAGAAACTCAGAGAAATGTATCCATTGTATCAAGACACACCACAAGCTCGTCCCGGAGAATCGACGCTAATATATTATCCAGGCTATTTCAATTATCATGAGCTAGTACCACTTTTATTTACATTTGTGGGAATTTTTCTTTATGTATATTTTTCCGTAAGAAAGATTGAATTTATCAAATCCAAACTCGGCCTGGCAGCCTGCGCCGTGCTGACTATAGCGGGCAGTCTGTCAATGTCTATGGGAATTTGTTTCTATTTCGGATTTTCGTTGAGCTTACAGGGAAAAGAAATATTTCCTTACCTCGTAATCATCGTCGGCTTGGAGAATGTACTAGTTTTAACTAAAAGCGTCACGTCAACAGATTCTAGACTAGACGTGAAAATCCGCCTCGCCCAAGGACTAAGTAAAGAAGGGTGGTCAATAACGAAAAATCTGTTGACAGAAATGACTATACTCACCGTCAGCTTTTTTACATTTGTACCATTCATACAGGAATTTTCAATATTCATGATGGTCAGTCTCCTTTCTGATTATTTCATGCAAATGGTGTCATTCGCGACGATTCTGGGCGTAGATGTAAGAAGCATGGAATTCTATCCAGAGCAGAACTCTAAATTACATTTAAAAGAGTATTTTAATGGAAATAACGCTCTTAACTGGCGATACAACAAAATATACCCTGAAGAAAATAATATATCCCCACAAAGAATGACTAAGTCGAAATCGCATCCTCGTTTGAACGGCTTAGTCCAGAACAGTCCGACGGATGTAGTAGCTAAGAGGAACGCTAGTCCTGGAAGCCAAGATAGAGTGCCAAAGAGAATAAGATTGGTGAACATGTGGGCCAGAACTCGCTTTTTCCAAAGGGCTTTCATGGTGTGGATGCTTGTTTGGATATCAATGATTGTATATAATTCAGGAGTAGTTGATTATTTTATTGGTACGATAGAGAAATCACATAACAGTACAGAACGACGCGCAAATTTGAATGATAGAAACGATACAAATCAACAAGTGTACATGATTTTCAATAGCAGTGGACGACATCCCCTTGTATTCTCCCCTCTATTGGAAACTACCGAAAATGACAAAACTAACACTATTGATGCAAATGATACAATTATATTAAAACATTCATCACATTATCGTCCGTTTTCTAGGTAAGCTTACACATTTATGTGTTTCTTTATTTATTTATATATAATAATCCATATTCATATCCAATAGAATGGCACAAGCAATAGGCACAAGCTTGCGACTAAACGCGACGGTTGTGAGTTCGATTTCCGCTCAAGGAAATGAAATATTAAATATTTTCATATTCTCGCTCTATTAACGAGGCGAGGCGCTAAAGCTCCACCACTCGCACGAATTGCCTCAAGAATTCGGCGTAAAGTGGGGAACAGAATGTTAACACTAGGTTCCTAGTTTGCCTCTGCTATGTGCAGGAGACTCTGCTATGTTCAAGTGAAGTATCAAATGTAAAGGCTCCTAAGCTAAGCTCAAATTTCAGAAAAAGCTCGAGATCTCCAATTTTTGTACGGAACCTTCGGTGGGCGAGCCTGACTCGCGCTTGTCCGGTTTTTTTAAGTTATGCTAAGATAACATGGGAACCTAGTGCTATGAAACTTAAGTTCCGCACTTTCCACCGAATTCTGGAGGTATTTTTTCATTCAAACGTTTTGCGTGGCGGAAATCAATGCAAAAATTTCATTCCTCGAGCGGGATTCGAATCTCTAATCTGTCGCGTTTACGATCGCATACTTGTGCTTCTGCGTCATGACTGGCTTTGTGACTGGCTCTCCGCCACTATTTAAAACCGTGCCTATAAAAAAATCACTTTATTCTCAAGGAGTTGAAGAATATAAATGATTGATTACTGTTGCCGTCGGGTTAACGTCATGATTGCTTTGCCGCTGGGTCGTTTGCTATGTGGAAACAATTTTGCAATTATAAGTGGCGTAGCAATTGAGAATGATTGGTTAAACACGTAACGATCTCAATATAGATAAGTTGGGCTCTTAAGAATTGTCTTTAGATCACTACCCCTACTTTAAGTGTTATCTATACTTTAATAATAAGAATACATTAAATTAAATGCTGCATACTAATTTAATCTTCGAATATTTAGTAAGAGTATAAAATAGAATAATATTTTTTTTCTATTTACTTTAACATCAAACATATGTAATGATATTTTTAGTAGTTATCCATCTGTGGTACATTAAATTTCTGGCAGTTACGTGCATATAAAATTGCTGAAAAGATTATATGGATTGCAATAAAATTGTGATGGGAAATAAAAACATTTTTTTACCAGAGCGACGGGTGGTAAATTCTAGCTCATTTTCTAAAACAATAGATTTGTCATAATGGTATTAGAATATCTATTTTTATTGTTTCATTCATTCCATCCATGTCATTGAAATATTTTCCCACAGCTTCTTTATTCATAATGCGCTCATCTGCGTCCTGTAAGGTCGTCTCTTAAGATATTAAGTTGTCATGTTAGGATTATTTTGTATAATCGATTTTCTAGCCGTCGCTCGTCAGCTAAAAAATATTAATATTATGATGCAAAATATTATTAAAAATGTTTGCTATTTCGAATTTGGTACGGCTTATTATGTCTTAAGGTTAATGCAACGATTCCGACCAGTTAAAAAATTATAACTCAATATGAGCACTAAGCAATTTGTTGTCATTTGTAATGTTAATGCAAATATTGCAAATATACTAAGATTAGATAGATTACGATAGATTAGATACTAGAAAATACTTAACTGTTTACGTATACTACCTAATAAACATAACATACAAAATATTATCTTGCGAAATATCGCATTTTTAAACTGAGCCAAGCTATTCCTAATAAATGCAGTTTTAAAGTTAACTTACATAAAATGTCCTGAGATCCTTTCTAGTCAACTTAAATTTAATAATATAATTATAATTAGAAAAATTGTGACCCCAAAACAATATGTATAGCAAGAGTATAATTATGTTGCAGGTTGTCTCCATATCATTGGTCATCGATACTGTCCCAGTATAATGAATCTGTGGCTGGGAAATATATAGTAGTACTACCTCCGATGTTAATAAGCCATCGTGTGGGACCCGAGGTGGCCGCTGGTCTCCGCCACCCCGACGAGAGGGACCCGCCGCCGTTGCGATGGCAAGCCCTCGCCGCCGCCCTCGACCCTATCGACACACTACCAGGCAAGCGCATTCTTTTATGTTCAACTTATTTTTGTATAGTAGAAAAAGAAAATACTTGACGTCGTTGTAGTACAGCGGACTTAAACGCGACGGTTGTGAGTTCGATTCTCAATTCTTCTTCAATTGGGGGAATGGATTATCTTCACTTCCTGGCTCGCGGCGTTCGGTCGGGCGTCGGAAACTCAACACGCTATGATCGTAATGATACCCGGAGGTAAAAAACGGACTTATGACTAGATTCCTTCTTCCTAATATATGCGGGAAACAGCGTGAGGCTAAAAACTGAAAGTACTTAAAATTATATTTATTGTTGTTGTACATGCAATGACATTTACCTAGTTTATAGCAATTAATGATAAAAATAGTTTTAAGCATATGATTTGCATATTTTAATTGTAAAAAACATATCTCTCCCATTTTGTTTACCTAAAAATAATAATCATAAAAATGGGCCCAAAAATTACTTTAAATAATATATTAGTAAGAAATATATGCAAGTAATATATGTATATTTATTTATTGCATGAAATCTTGTTTTATTCAGAATTCGATTTGATTGACAAAAATCCGACACACCAATGGGGTAAAGGCGCTGAATTACCAATATATCCAACAACTCCTATGGAAATACTGCTTCTTGCTATACTTTGCACTATAAGCGTCGCCGTTATTGCTTATATGATGGTAGTTCTTTACAGGTATTTTTTTTTAGTATTTTTAATCTTAATGCATTTCTCGTTTATAATAGGCCTGCATAGGTTTTCACCTTCGACTGTATTCCGCATATTGCCTACCAGAGGGAACAGAGGGATTCTAGCCCATTTTCCGGCGATTTCTAGAGGCATTGCGTTTTGAGTGGTGAAATTCAAAGTAAATTACGACAATTCCCCTTTCCTACAGACACACGAACAGACCAACCGGCAAATATATACAAATTGTAAAAATCATTAATTTTGGTTCCGTTGTTACATTGTTAAGTGCCCCCAATATATTTTTTTATTACATATCTTCCATGATCAGACACTGATCAGTTACGACTTTATTGTAAGTATGTTTACAGAAATTAACAGTCAACTCAAATTTTATATTTTTGACTTCATTGCTTGCTAGATAGAGTATGTCTGTAAAGGCGATGGTTGTTGTTTCAATCGCCATTTATTAATGTACAAATATTCCTTAAAATTTTATATTTTTGTTTCACGTTACTTCTCGCTTTATTTACGTCAATATTTAAAATAATTTACAGATGCGTGTGCTCACGACATTATGCCGAATGGCGTGCTTCTTGGAACGATGACAATGAATATAAGAAAATAATAGCAAAACAGCCAGCTATACAGGTAGTTTTTTAATAGTTAATTGAAAATTTTTTTATAGTTTAATGTAATTTAATCAGAAGTAACTTATAAAATCATATATAAATGCAATCAAAGCATATAATAAAAATGTAAGTGTAGTATAATCACTGTCTGTACATGGAAGATATATGAGAAAAAAATATTGTTGTTAAAGTAAAAAACTGTAAAAAACTTTTATTGAATTGAGTGAAACTTTATATACATATTTTCTTTAAATTTATAATATTAAATGCTACGGTCTCAGCATATTGTCAACTGTCATCAACCTGTTCATACATGCCCTTCGGGGGGCCCTCATGCTTATAACGTGATCTTTCTCCAGTATCTTTGATACTGTGTTTTCCTATCCTACGAAGATAATATCGCATCTCCATAGTATTCATCTTTCTTTCATTATTCTTTAATACCCACGTTTCGCTTCCGTTCAACAGCGTCGGTACCAAAACTGCAAACATGCGGCTGTGCTGACGTTGTGCCGTCTCATCAATGCAGCTAAGGCACCATTAATCTGTTAAAGGCAGCAATATGCCTTTCCGCATCCATCTCGTATCTAAATAGGGTATAGGGAAGAAATCAAATTTATGTATGTTCTACGATTGATAAGATGACAATACCTATAACTTAATATTTTTGTTACGATTAGATTTATTTTATATTTTATTTCAATTCTTATACTATATTTATATCTAAGGATATTAATTTTTCAAATATATTATGAGATATCAAAAATATTTATAAAGCTTATTCAAATGTAAAATAGTAATTTAAATTTCTATAATTTTTTCAGTTGGTTATGGAAGCCGTGCCTCTAGTAGTCGCTGGTCACAGCCAAGAAGTGGAGTGTCTTGTGACAGACGGTGAAAAGGTCGTTAGTACGTGCTTGCAAGGGAACATAAAAGTGTGGGACTCGCTGAATGGCGAAATAATAACAAATATAGATCGATGCGCGTATGTATTGACAATTAACACGTCACAGCTCGCAAAGCTTTACCTAAGCTTTGCATTTGTGTGAGTCATCGCTAGAAGTAGTTTTTAAAATTTTTAAAATAAAAATAATTATTAGTACTGGATCAGATTCGAATACAAAATATATATATTTCAATTGTTCTACATCGGACATTGCATCCTCATAAATAGACTAACATCTGTTGTGTCTTTTGTGTTAATAAACAATCATTCCGTTGTATCATCAATTTTTTTGTTAAATTTATTCGTTTTTTTTACTGTATGGTTACATATATTTTTCCATTCTTGTAGAGTGCTAGTGCCAACTTCATCTTTCATTTTTAATTAAACGAACTCAAAAGTAAAATATTATGAATACTACAAATTACTAGTATGAGAAGTGACCGACTGCCACAAAGCAATAAAAAACGGTTTAGGTGAAGCAAGGGATTAGTCGCGCTTGAAGTCTGAACTCACATCTACATTGTACATATGAACACTCACAAAAATGCAAAGCTCAGCTTAAGCTTCGCGGACTGCATTAATTTTATTTAAAGAAAAACAAAATAAACTGGTTATTAGGTTCACTGGTGTACAAATTTCTTCGTGTAATAGAAATCAAATCAAAATCAGCTCCACACTGTATCCCACACACATCAGGGTAGACAGAGGGAACCTAGTGTTAAGGCACTCCCTTCCTCACTTTTCGCCGAATTCTGGAGGCATTGTGTGTTGAGTGGCGGAACTCGACGTCGCGCTTTACCTCGACACCAGAGCGATGGCATGAAAATATAAATTTAAATAAATATTTCATTTCCTCGAATGGGGATCGAACCCATAACCAAACGATTTTACAGTCACACCTTGTGTCCAGGACTAATAGAAGATACCACTATTATTTTTTTTGTTTTGAACTTTGCGCTGTATTTATTTGAATGTCTGTGTACCGTAACGTATTAAGACACTCTAGTCCCCATTAAGACAATTTCGTTCCCCACTTTCCGCCGAATTGTTGGGGCATTCTTTTGAGTAGCCGAACTATCCGCTTTGCCTCGTTACTACAGCGATGATATGAAAATATTAAATATTTTGTTCCCCAAGTGATCGAGCCCACATCCTTCGAGCTTACAATTACTCACTCATTACGGCCATTACTATTGGTTGTGCTATATTCGTTTCTTTGATAAGGATAAGGAAAATGTTAAATATCTTACCTGTATTAAACACGATTTAATATAATGTAATTTTTAATTATTTACAGGTATTTTAAACTTCAAATGGAATTGTACGAAAAGGTTAATTCAAAAAAGACACCTCAAGAACAACAAATTGCGATAGAATGCAAGTATAATATTATATCTTGACTATTACACTTTGTTTTATCTTATCATCTTATAAGTAACAAGACGGGATGTCTCTATTTTTCTCACTTCCCCCACTATATAGATTTCGAGAGTTTTTAATTTCCCACTTTATCTGTTCTATTCGATACTTGGAGTCGTCGCAGCGTTAAGTTCCGAAACTCAGCATACCACGTCTACAAAAGGCCGTGCAAGGGAACAGAGTGTCTTTATATTAGGTTCATTCTGCCTACCCTGCTATATGCGGGGTAGGGTGAAATCAACAAAAAGCGTTCTTACTATGCATATCTTTAAAATGTCATCTGATGTTGACATAGCGAATTGTCACGGCTCTGCTACTACCAATATGATACAAAAAAAAAGAAAAAACACATTAGAAATATTAAGAATTATAACTTAAAATAATGCACTGCAACTATTAATGTTACAGCATATCAAACTGCAGTTCCAGCAACGAATGAGGTAAAAAAAGATTATTTTTATACGTTTTAACTTTACGCAGTCCAAACAAATAAAACAATGTTATTTCGAATAGGTTTCATTTAAGTTTAGTGATTTAGTCTAAAATATTAATAAATCTAAATAGCAAAAATATAATCATCAATACATTAATACTTCAGTTTTTTGGTAAATGTGTGTGGCTATATTTTTAAATATAATTATATATCTATATTATATAATTTAACCATAATTTCTTTACAGAATATACCTCGGCTGAGGAAGGGCTTAAGCAATCATCTAAGTAATTTACGGTTCAGACCTAACAGAAGGATGAATACAGAATATCTTTCCCCTTCTGAAAATACTAAATACGAATTTGCTAAGGCTTACAGGTACATCATTTTCTTACTTATTTGATTACATTATTTAATAACTAAAAGGCAATATTTTTTTTTGTTTTTTTGTCTTTTAGTTATAACTAAATAAACAATCAAATAGTTCTACTTACATTAATGAAAACTACAACTAAAGATTTTTTTTAAATTTATTAAAATATTATACTAATAAAATTAATTTACGTTTCAAATTCTATTAAAATTTTACATTTGTATTTAAGAAAATTTAATATTTATGTTTAATAAAATATAAATTACAATTTTGCTGTTTTATAACTTTTTCATGTTTGTCAACAGAGACCTCTACTATACAGACGTAACTATAAGCAAGCAAGACTTGAACTTAGCAAACAATGAAAGTGGTGTTAGTGATCAAAGTTATTTATTAAACTCTTGTGACAATTCTGTAAATAGTTTACGAAATAGGGGTGGTTGTAAAATAAATTGTAGAACTAATAGTGATATAGTGGGTAACGTGGACTGGAGGGGGAGGGCAATGAGCGAATCTCCTGTGTGGTGTATGGACTTTTGCAATGACCTCATTATACTGGGGTGTGCCGATGGCAGGCTAGAGTTCTGGGAGGCTAGCACGGGAAAATTAATTGTAAGTCCATTAATATATGACTATTTTGTGTGTTGTCCATTTATAAATGTACATAATTCAGTCATTTTATCAGTTTATTAGATATATCATCTGTATAAATTATGTTACCTTTTTGATCTAAAATCATAAAATTGGTACGTAATCGTCGGCGGGCGAGTCCCAACTAGGATTGACTGGTTTTTATTATATTTTGCTCTATTTCTATTAATGCACAGAACATGTGGTGGTTCAATGAGGGTCGGCCCGGCAATAGGGGGGTAACGCACGTGCGTGCGCTCTCAGGCGCGAGACGCGTGTGCGTCGCAACGCTCTCTGGTCACCTGACGCTTTTGCGCGTCGACGCCTACAACGCGCAGTCTGGCGCTCACGTCGACTGGAGATTCAGTACCGCATATAGACGAAGTAATCTTTTATATATTTTTGATATTGTATTTGTATAATATTTGTCATGTTTTTTAGGTTCGCCTATATAGAAAAGCAATAGTTCTTAGTTCGATTCCCAGTTGAGGGAACTAATTATTTTTGTTTTTGACAACACAAAATGCGAAAATTACTTTCCAATGCACGGGATACGGCGTGTAGCTAATAATAAATAGAATTAATTCAGGTATAGTGAGTGTCATATAATATGCAGACCACTTACCAATATTAACTATAATGTCTCATAAGTGTATATAAAAATAATAAATTAAAATTGTAATATATTTTTATATCATAATTCTTATTCTGTGAACACTTATTGCTTTTAGTTAATCTTTTAAAATGTTCATTGATTATCAAATATAGGTCAATTTGCTTAATAAATATTTATTTATTATTAATATTAGGAGTTATTGACATCATCTTATCACAAATAGCACACAAACGGACCGGCTCCGCTGACTCTCTGCGAAGTGGACACGGCTTAGGAGATGATCACAAAGGACGTATGAGCTTCTCGTACGACGCAGATCATGGCGACAATGATGGTAAGGGTATTTATATATTACTGAATATTTGAGGCCTCGTGGCAGTGATAGATTATAAAACATACTCGTATTTCTATATGTATTTAGTAAAAAGGTATGGCCGTTTATATAACGGATATTTTGACGCTATAAAAGGTATCAGATGAAAGGGCTCCTAATTTTTGTACGGGATCCATAGAGGCCGAGCCCAACTCGCGCTTGTCCGAGCTTTATATAGATAGAAGAATTAATACAGTTCAAGAGATATGTAGCTGCTGACCCTAAAAAGTATAATAAATAAATAAAAGATAAATCTATGAATCACAGGTTATTAGGTTATTAAACATAAATTAAATGTAGATAAATAAATATGTTTTTATCATTTATCAACGATGATAGTGCTAATTGAGAACTTCAAAAAAGTTTAGGTTCTAAATTAGCACTGTCACTTATGATGAAGCAAAGTCCGTTTACAATCCCTTTTTATTTTCCCAATTACCTCTATCTGTATTTTCCTCGTGCATATATTGAATGAAAACGCATACTTGGTTTGAACAGAGAAGATTAAAATCAATTCATATCTAAATATTTAATGTATGTATATTTCTTTAAAATACGGCCACAGCATGTAAGATCTAGCTGTTATAATTCAACAAACTAATTGCTTTTTAGCTTCACGCTGTATCCTGCATACAGCAGAGTAGGAAGGAGGAATCTTGTGCTAAGTCACACTGTCTTTCCGCCGAATTCTGAAGTTTATTTGTTGAGTGGCGGAACTCAAAGCCCTTGAACCTTGAGACGACCTTGCGAAGAAGTAATGAAAATATTCAATATATCATTTCCTCGAGTTGGAACCCATATTTTTTGTGCCAATGTGCTCCTGTACTATGATTGGCCCCAACTATATATTATTTACTTTAATGGCTACTTGTTACTGTTATGTTTAATTACTTAATATTTTCATTTCAGAAGTGGTTTGCGTCCACATCGCACAATGTAGGCCTCATCAGCAGCCTATAACAGAAATGCACTCTGAGGGCGGGAGGATTCTAACAGGTGGACAGGACCACGTGCTCAAGGTTAGAGACCAATAGCGGCAATAGCGGTTATAAAACTATTTCAATAGTGTGTCAGCAATCTATAGTATGGTATCGATTTTTTGTCCGTTTGGTACGCTTTTTTCGTCCGTCGTGGCGCAACGGCACTAGGGTGTGGCTGTAATGCGACGGTTGTGGGTTCGATTCCCACTTGAGGAAGTGAAATATTTATTTACGTTTATATTTCTATTTCTTCGGTCTGGTGTGGAGGGAAAGCGCGACGTTGAACTCTGACACTCAACACGCAATGCCTCCAGAATTCGGCAGAAAATGGGGAACGGAGTATCTTAACACAATAGGTTCTCTCCGCCCTGCCCCTGCTGTGACCCTGCTGTGGGAGATACAGTGTGAAGCTGATTATTTTTAAATTATAATTTATGATTCCCAAAGTTAAAGATAATATAAACTTTTTTCTATTAGTAATTTTTGTTAACAATGCTTATGCGGCAATTATATAAAATTACTATAATAGTGATACTTGAATTTTAAACATTAACAATATCTAATCTATTTTCCTCAATGATTTTGTTCTGTATTAACTATTATTTATCACACCATCATTAAATCAGATAACGATATATGTATTTGCAAGTAATTGTTTAAAAGATCCTCAATGAAATTAAAACTTATAAAGAAAGAAAGAAAAGAAATAATTATTATAATTTTTTTTATATTTGCAAAATGAGATTAATTTTAGTCACGCCTATATTGCTTCGGCAACTCAACATATGCAGTGTGTGGAATGGGATAGGAATATATCTAATTATATTTGTCATATAAAAATAATACTTATAATATCCAGGTGTTCTCAAGTTCGGAGCTTACGCCACTACTCACGCTTCACGGCCACTGCGGCCCTATAACCAGCTGTTTCATAGATCACGCGACGCCTACTATAGCTGGGAGTGGCTCGCAAGACGGCCTACTGTGTGTATGGGACCTACATACTGGTACATACAGACTATATATGTAATTACAAATAGTGTTAGAAAATACAGTGTTTAATTATATGAATTTTAGTCTTAATTGCTAATCTGACAAAATGGTATGATAGATGGCGTTTGGCGTAATATTTCCCGAGAATAGTTCCCGAGTGAAAATCGAACTCAGAACCATAGTATGGGCAGTCAAATGATATCAGGCAGCTCACGATTATTTATTTATTATAGATAAAGAAACGTAAGCCGTCAATCGTGGTGTATATTAATAGACATTAAGTAATACGTATTCAAAGTCTTTATTTGATAATAATGATAAAGGTGCTTAAGACATATTTTTAAAAAGAATCATTACACATCTTACAAATTATGAATTATTTTTATTTCCTTGCTTCCTTATGTAACAATACTACGCGCGTTGAGTTCTGTCACTCAACGCGCAATATCTCGAAAAATGGGCGGTGTGTAGGAATCAAAGTTTCTTAACACTAGGTACCCACCCTCTGCCTACTCTGCTATATGCCGGATTAAACGTGAAAGGCAAAAAAAGTTATAACATATTATTTATACAGTTTTAAATGTCACAGGTGCATGCGTGTACAGTATGCAAGCGCACGACGGCGCGGTGACGTCACTCGCCTACACCACCTCCTACGTCATCTCCGCTGGTTCCGACGAACGTTTGTGTATATGGGATCGTTTTCAGGGGCACATGCTCAACTCTTTACACATCGTAAGTTTGTATATTTGTACTATTTTTCAAACTTTTATACTATAGCTGAAGAGTTTAAGAACTCACTAATCTCAGATTTAAATAAAATCATTCTAGAATAATTTATATTCACAGTTTTAAGAGTTTAGCAGACGTAACTAGATATGTTGAGTTAGATAACTTTCATTATAAGTGTTCAATATCATCTAAAGCCCAGTTTTCACCGCGAAAGAGTAAAAAACGGGTAATGCTGAATTCCTTTTAAAAAATATATATTTTTACATATCCACCAACAAAGAGTTTTATATTCCGTAATTACTTGGTTCTGCTCCCTAAAACGATATTCATTTGAACTCTTTGCTCATTCAGTCTTTCCCCCCAACTACTTATTGGTGGTGGTGTTGGTGGAAATATAACTATTCTGTTTGTTCCTGCGACTTCAACATAATCAAAAACAAATTTCTGTATTGGTGGAATTGTAAACCTATTTTATTTTTAAAAAATCCGTTCCGTACTTTGATTACAATGTTACCAAATGCTGCATAGGAGCAAATGGCACTCGTCTATGTTCTCCAAATGTACAATCAAGATTAATAAATTAAATGCACAATACCTAGATATATTTATTTGAATGGATCTAAGTATAAAATATTAGAAAGTTCCTAACAATCCTATCCTTCCTAACAATTTGCTGAAAAGGAGACATACCTATGCGAGATTTTATGTTGTGTGAAATCTGTTTAGTAGTAAAGGATTAATTTTATCAATATGCTTATACAGGGTCTTAATTATATGAGCCGAATGCTGCCATTAACTCACACTTTGTTGGTGATGGGTGACCGCAGCGGCCTCATCGCCTATGACCTGAGCAGTGGTGACGTTATAAGAAGAGTACTCTTTGGTATGTCTTAGTTTTTTTTTTTGCAGCGGCACAGCGTCTTACTGNCCTATATTGAGATTATCAGAGGCATGTACCACGATTCCGCTTCTATGGTTAGGACTGCTGTTGGCGACACTAGACCCTTCCCGATTACAGTGGGCCAATATAGCAATAATTTTATGTGCGTAACCGTATCCGAAATGTCAGACCTAAAATGCATCCTCAAATACATCCTCAACACCTCTGGTGTAAACCAAAGTAATCGGCAAGAGTTGAGCAATCAGCTCAACCAAAATGATTTCCCTGTTTATGGAAATGATCGTCGTCAGTTGTCAATTTTGTATCAAATTCAATTATAATTCGAAAAATTTTGATGATGTGGTTAATTTATAGTAGAATGAGAATAGAAAAAAATGTCTTGGTAACGAGACAAAGCGCGGCATTACCTTCGAAGTTTAGCGGAAAGTGTTTAGATGTTTTAGATACTAGTAGCGAAATACAGCGCGATGCTAAAAAATGTGCAAAATTAGTGAATATGTTACTCAACCGTAAGGACTCGCTTACTTGATAATTAAATACATAGGAATTTTATTATATACATATCTGAACAACATGAATGTAACTAAAATAAAACAATATTACAGTTTTTGTTAAAATCTGCTACATTTTTAAACCTGGCAAGTTGCTAGCTGGTGGGTGGGTGAACTTTATTGTGATTTTTGATAAAAAAAAAATTGTTGATACTCCTTTGAAAAGTTTAGCAGTGTAAGAAAAAATATAACATTATATTATATGTATAATATTTAGGAATTCTTCATGTATATCTTTGTTTCTATAACAATGCATATGAGAACTTTAAGTGGGCAATAGCTATATGGTTGTATATAACGTCAGTGACATAGTGTTGCCGTCAAAAAAGTTAAAATATACACTCAATAGTAAGTGTATTATGTATGTATAAGTTTTATGTGTAAAAAATGTATATCTTATGCTATTTATTAAATTTAACACAAAAAATAAGTCTTGGTGTATATATTTTATGTCTATGGGTTTTTTTAAAAAGAACTCCCTCATTACTACTGACACTGAGGCAAACCTGTCATAATTTTTAATATAAGCATAATATTTATAAATTTTAAATCAAAGAATGAATATATTTAATATGAAAGAAACCTTTTTTTGTATACTTTGTAAGAAAAAAAAGGTTATTAGTTGTTAATTTTTATAGTTAAAAGTGATTATGTGAATCTTAGCTAATGTACTAACGTACATTAGCCAATAAATAACATCACTCAAATATCACATTCTTTTAATTTCTCCTCTGTCTTTGTCGAAACTGGTTACATTTGTGGTTCTTTTACTTTTTATATTTTGCAATTTTACTCTTAGAAATTGAGAGTAAACATGCTAACAGCCTCATTAAGCAAATTATCAAAAGAGACAAAAAGCATCCTTTAAAAACTATGAGTATATACGAGTATGTATGTAATATCACAAGATATTTACAATTTCAAATATTGATTTGTTTTCTTTACTACATGACAAAATGTAACGGTAAAGAAATGTACATAAGGATAAATCAAAAAGCTGATTGGTGTTGCTGACTGAAGCTTATACTAAGGCGACCACAGAACACATTTACTCAAAGAATGTTCACTTCATACTAAAAAATGGGTGACAAAACGATGCTGCTGCCATCTCTGTGCNCCCACATCACTAACATTTACCTAAAAAAATAAAATACAAAAGAAATGGGAATATAAAAGCAATGAGAAACAAAAATGCTAAAAACAGGTTCCTTGTTTAAGCGCCGAAAACAAGTAGTAAGTTCGCCATTTGCAAATGCTAATGATACCATTGCCATATCAAAACATAATCCTACTACTGTACTTTAAATACCGGTTACATAAAATGTTTCTCATATCGAAAAACATTTTATCACGGAGCCTTACATACATGAAATATTATAAAGAAAGTTATTTATTAAACATTTGGTAACTAAATCGTGAATTAAAATTAAATTCTTAAAAAAATACTCTACTACTAGTTTTACTTTAATTAGCAACTGGACTCGGGTCCCCCGTAGGTATGTCGCCCGAGCTCCTAAGGAAGTCGACCGGGCCTGGACCTGACAGTCAAGAACGGTGCTGCCATAAACAAAAATAGCAATTGATAAATTCCATTGCACGCAACAAAGATTAATATTATTGACCATCAATTTGAAATTTTTTTTGAACAAACAAAATTAATAACACAAAATATCCTAAACCAGATGGTTGAAAAGTTAAAGCCAATCAAGAAAGAAATTGCAAAACTGAAAAAACAAATCGAAAATCTTGAAACAAAGGTGAACAATTTAGAAATAGAAAAAAGGAAAAATAATATTCTACTCTTTGGAATAGAGGAAAAAGAGAAATCACCTACAGAACTACATGACATACATTATATCTACCGTATTGAGAAACCAAATAAAGAGAAAGTTAGGCCTGTCCTATTAAACTTGGCAACAAGTTGGGAAAAACTAGAGATTTTACGAAATAAGAAAGAGTTTAAAAATATTTACATAGCCGAAGATTTTCCAAGAGAAGTATTAGAAAAAAGAAAGCTACTTTTGCCGAAACTGAAAGAAGAAAGAGAGAAAGGAAATTTTGCCTACATAAAAAATGACAAGCTTGTAGTTAAAGGTGGTGAAAATAAAAATAATGAGAAACGAAAAAGAGAACAATCAACTTCACCAAACATTTACAATCCGAAAAAACAAGTTAACTCAACAAATTCTATGAAGAACAGCAGACAGAGACCTAGCCCGAGTTCCTCTCTCTCCATGATAAATAAAGAAAGATAGCAATTAATGTTTAACAACTGGAAGCGCAACAGCCCCAACACAGCTGGTCACTGTGGGGGTTGATAGACCACCACCCTCCAACAAAACTCTAGACGGACAAAGAAGCACAAAAATTTCAGCAACACTGAATTTTAGAACGTTAATGAGCGACTCCAGATTTTCGGATTTGGAAGAAGCCCTAAAGAACATCAAATGGGATATAATTGGTCTGAGCGAAGTTAGGAAGATAGAAGAAAATTTTGAAGACTGTAAAGAGTTTATATTTTATTTATTATTAAAAGTGTTCACTTTTAATAAATTCAACGCTTTCGTTTATTCATGGTTCCATCTAATATTCTCTTTTGTAATCTAAGTATGCAAAGGAATATGTAAAAAATAGCAAATGACTTGGTTATATAGGCACTCTTCGTAATGGGACTGGTTATACTTTCTTTTGTGACGTTTAGGCGTGATATTAGGATTTTTTTGTCATCATATTAAACAAAAATTCATAGTTTCTTCGATTTAATGATACCTATATAGTATATACCAACTTTATTTATATTAACTTTGGCGAAATAACCTCGTATTTTTAATATTTATTAGTAATTTTCAAAATTGAAGATGCGTGAAACATAAATATATTTTAATTATGAATTATAATATTATACAATTATAAATATGGTATATATTTTTAATATTAATATTATTGTTCTAATATAATTTCATTAATAACTAAAATTACAATTAATTTTTAAAAAAAAATATCGATTATCCAATTTGTAATTGTTATCTGTGCTATTGGACTAAATCCGTAATATCGAATATCGAATATGGATGTAATACTTCATAGGTCATACATTTTATTTTTATCTGTATAGTACTGGTAATTCAAATATTAACTAGTATTGCCAAACTATCGATAGTTTTAATCTAAAAAAGCCCATGCGATCGATACACCGATCGATAGTATCGATTAAATAAATAGTATCGAAACTATCGATAGTTCAAAAAGGTACAATACTATCGGACAATGCAATACTACCTATAATATCGATAGTATCGTATCTCCCAGTCAGAAAAGTATCGATAGTTTCGATACTATCTATTTAATCGATACTATTGAATTTAATATCGATAGTCTTTCTATTGGACAACTATCGATATAATATCGATAGCCTATCGATAGTCCACTATCGATCGGCAACACTAATATTAACCACTTCGCGATGCGGGGTGTTATTTACTGTAGTTATTAATCCCTTTAAGTCAGTGTATAATCTGCTGGAATTCCATTTATAACATTTATTTAATTTTTTAATTTTCTTATTGACTCAGTGAAATTTAATCGTATTTTATTATAAGCAGACATAATTTTATACAATGGCACTGTAAGTTTTATTCTGCTTAATTATTATTTTTTAATACAAACATCGTGCTGGATAATAATAATCATGATTTATATTGGCGTGACTTTGCATTTAGTATATTTTGCAACATTTAATCGAATTTTAAGAACTGATTTTTATTGCATGCTTGGTTTTTTAATGATTATACACACTAACTTAAATAGGACTTGTGTGCATTCTGCTAATATGTTAAGAGATGCGGATATTCTGATTTCATTAGTACTTGTTTTTATATTATGTTTTAAATAAAATATACCACCTCTTAGTCATTAGAAAATATCTATACGTTATTAACTACACATATAATAATTATGTGCGAGTTTTTATGTTGAAGTAATGTTGACAAGGTTATTTGAAGGTTACCATTTATGTACCAAATTAATTATTTATTATTAAATTTAAGAATAATTATGCTGAGAAAGAAAGTATTTTACATAGATATTTTTCTTTTAGACCAAATGCCGACATTGCCCTTATTGGATTGGCTGTAATGGGCCAAAACTTAATTCTGAATATGGATTCAAATGGATTCATTGTTTGTGCCTATAATAGAACAGTTGCAAAGGTATGATTTAATGAATAATAATTTCTTTAATAATGGTTTTGTTTTTTATTATAATGTATGATTTTTTACTAGGTTGACCAGTTTTTGGCAAATGAAGCAAAAGGTACCAATATAATTGGAGCAAAATCTTTGGAAGACATGGTTTCTAAATTAAAAACACCAAGAAAAGTTATGTTGTTAGTTAAAGGTATTTTATTTGTATTTATTTAAAAATACATATTAGAGCTTTTTCTTTTAAGTGATTATGCAATTTTAATTAAAAATATTTTTAAAATCACAATTTTGACAATTTGTTTCAGCTGGGGCAGCCGTTGATGAGTATGTAAATAAATTGACACCTTTACTTGAAAAGGGAGACATTATTATTGATGGTGGTAATTCTCAATATATTGATACCCAGCGGTGGTGTAAGCAATTGGCACCTACTGGCATATATTACATTGGCATGGGGGTAAATATGTTACAATGAAATTAAGTATTTACAATTGTGTTAATTTTGCTTATTATACCACATAGAATTTAACTGAGGCAGATATATTATTATAATTTTATCAATACAATGTGCAATTCAAATAATTGATAAAACTTCACTGACAAGTAATTATTAATGTTTGTAAGGAATTATATATTCATGTTTGTGTAATAAATGAACATAAATAAAATAACACTCTTTGACTGACTGATTGTTGTCTATTTAATAGCCTTGTATAACTTTATATTACCATTTACATAATAATTTAATTGACCTCCATCTGAATAAAAAATGTCAAATATGTTTTCCTGTTTTTTCATTTGTTCTTAATAACGACTAGTGTTGCTAGAGAAATATATTGGTGCAATTTATACTTTACAATAAATTTATAAGTAACCTAAATAAAAAGTGATAATAATTAGAATGATCTAAATATAATATAATAATATTATTTTTAAACATTAAGCTCAATATGTATTTATTGACATGTTATAAATGGCAGTTAGTGGGTCAGTATTGTGTATTTTTTTGTGACACAGAATACTTGCTATATAGTATAATAGACCGTTTGTATTTTGATATAATTCATATTTGTATTATAATAGGTGAGTGGTGGTGAGGATGGTGCTCGCTATGGGCCATCTCTTATGCCTGGAGGTCATAAAGCGGCATGGCCTTATGTTAAACCAATTTTCCAGGTATTTTTCCATTATTTTTAAGTTAAATGCCTTTTTTTGAGATTTATAAGTGTATATGTATACATTCATTGATAATTTACAAGGAAGGAAAGAATTTTATTTATGTAGCTTAAAATGGATCAATTTTTATTAAAGATTTCCTGTTTTACATAATATGTGTGTTTATACAAGTAGAAGAGGAAACATGAAAACTAAGTTTTAGTTAACTAGTAAACAAAAACAATTTAAAGGTTTTTTATATAAACTTAACTGTAGCTGCTGAGGCTCAAAGTGCCTGACTAAATAAGGGGGAGGTGGGTTTGATTCCCACTCAGAGGATTATTCTCTTTTCCCCGCTCTGGTAACAAAACAAAGTGCCGCATAGAGTTCCGTCACTCAACACACAATGTGTCGTAAACTTGGTAGAAAATGGGGATTGGAGAGGCTTAACACTAAATATACACTCTTAACTGATTTACTTTTAACAGGCTATAAGTGCTAAAGTCAATGGCGAGGCTTGTTGTGACTGGGTGGGCGAGGACGGCGCCGGCCACTTTGTCAAGATGGTTCACAACGGTATCGAATACGGAGACATGCAGCTCATTACTGAAGCATACCATCTCATGAAAGATGTTCTTGGTAAGAACAATAATTTAATGATTTTTGTATATTTAGTTATTTCGTTACAATATTAAAAGTATGTATGTTTTATATATATTTTTTAACATACAGGAATGGAACAAGACGAAATGGCACAAGTATTTGGAGAGTGGAATAAAGGAGAACTCGACTCTTTCCTTATTGAAATCACTCGAGATATTCTTAAGTTCAAGGACTCTGATGGTATGTATTAAACCCTCATGTTTTATTTTTAGTAGCGACAAGTCCGCGACATCGTCTGTTTAAACAACACTATTATTTATTAATTATACTGAGTCAAGCTCGCTGGAAGGCGACTTTCATACAAACTTTCGTCGCCTATTTCAAGTTCTTCAGCCGTTTCTTCACTATAAACCAACCTAGCCTACCTATGCCATTTCCAAAATCATTGCGTACCAAATTATATTAAAATCGGTTTAGATGTGTAAGCCACACAGTTATTTTCTCATTTATACATAGTTATGCATAGTTGGATTATATGTGTCACAAACCTAAAGAATGATATTTTTTTAAATATCAGTTTAATAAAAACAATATTATAAATATAATTTTATATTAATAATCTACTTGGGCTTAGATAACGAAAATGCAAAGTAATTGTGCATGTTTTCCTTTAATACTGTATTATTTCTAATTTAATTAATTTGTAGCCTCTTTGTGTCATGACTGTTCATATTTTTTTTCTTCACCTTTATGTATTTGCAGGGAACGTAATTTTGTCAATTTTAATTGAAACTTTCCAAGCTAAGTGCGGAAACTCAACTCCTTTGTTTTACTACCTAGGAAAATTCGAGCCCCCAAGAAACAGTCGAACTTACAACCGTCGTTTGCGACGTATATATATGTATTGCGTGTATAATATATTCAATTCTTTTACAGGTAAATATTTGTTGCCCAAAATTCGTGATGCGGCCGGCCAGAAGGGTACGGGGAAGTGGACAGGAATTAGCGCATTAGAGTATGGAGTACCAGTCACTCTAATTGGTGAAGCTGTATTTGCACGATGCCTGTCTGCCATTAAAGGTAATACCGACAATGTCATATTTATTATCTAGTTGTATAATTATAGCAGAGCAGACAGGGAAACCGGTGTTATGACACTCCGTTCTCCACTTTCCGCTCACTTTTTCGAGACATTGCGTGTTGATTGACGGAACTCAATGCCGCTTTTTGACTTGTTAACAGCGAAAAATTTAAAATAATTCCGCCTAGTGGCAATCGAACCCATAATCGTCGTCGTCGTTGTCGAACCCAGACTGACGCTTCGGTGCGCTACGGCGGCCTATATGTCTATGATAGAAACAATTAAAAAAATATGTAACTTTAAATAAAATGATAATCTTTAAAATCCTATCTTAGAAGGTTTCATTGATTAGATTTGAGTATATATGATGACATTGATAACTTAATATATAACTTAATAACTATTCAAAAATGTTACTAGAATGAATGACTGAGCAAAATGGTTATCATATAGAAAATATGAAGTTCATTGATGATAATCAGTAATTATATACAAAAGGTCTATGTATCATATCGAATCATAAGGAAAAAGTGAAATTATTGCTAGTAACAATATCTAAAAAGCGAGAATATTATTTTCTTTTTTATCCATTTACAATCAACCAGAAGCTATAATAAAACTTTATTAATTGTATGTATTAAATATTTTAAACAAAATTAAAACTGCCTTATGACGCTGGCATGAAATTGCCTTATGAGGCTTGTTGGTTCGATTTCCACTTAGGTGAAAAGATATTTAATATTTTCATTTCTTCACTCTGTATCGAGGCAAAGCGACGTTGAGTTTCGCCAATCAGCAGGCAATGCCACGAGAAGTGTATTCAGATTCCCTATATAAATATATTTAAAATGTTAGTCCACTCTAAGTAATAGAATAATAAATGAAAATATTCACTATGTTAAAATTGTAATGTTTTTCTATCTTTAATATGCCATAACATTTTATAAATAATAAATGAGATTAAAGTTATTTTTTTTTATTTCAGATGAACGCTTAACAGCAAGCAAGTGTCTACCGGGTTCCGGTTTAAAATTTACAGGCCATAAGACTGAATTCCTGGAACATCTCCGTAAAGCTCTCTTTGCAAGCAAAATCATTTCTTATGCACAAGGATTCATGTTACTTAGAGAAGCTGCTAAGGTACTTATATTTTAGATTTTTTATTAAATGAGAAAATGAAATTAATTTATACTTTCAATTTGTAATGGAACCTGCAACCATCGTTTTTGCAATCAGTCGCCTCCCCATGAGCTGTCATGACAGTTTTAATAAATTATGCGTTTAACTTCAAACTTACATTTGAATTAATATTGATTTGAATTATTAGAATATATTTCGTCAAATTCATAGGTCAACAACTGGAACTTGAATTATGGAAGTATTGCTCTCATGTGGCGCGGAGGATGCATAATCAGAAGTGTATTCCTCGGAAACATCAAAGTAAGATTTTAACTGTACTTAAGTATAGGTTTTTAAAGTGTAATTCAATAGTGTGATATTAATATTTTTGAAATTCATATTTTTTTACATTAATTTCAAGAACCGAGGTCAAGTACTATGTATTTTTTATTATACTGAAGGTTATATTTTAAGTAGATACAAAACAAATAACGTAAATATGGCTGGTTTAAATATAAACCACGCGTTAAGAAGTAAATGACCAGTTTCAAGTAATTCCATTGTACTATTTTAGTCTGTTAAATTAAATTCATATTATTATTATTTTTAAACAGATTTTATATAAAAATCAGCATTATTATTTGCTTCGATTTTGTTATCTGTTTATTATTACTATTAAAAATTAAATAATAAGTTAATTGTGCTTAATAGAAAAATGATAATTTTTTTATATATATTATTTTGAAGAGTCATTAAGTTATTCCATTCAAACTTTTGGTACTCCGATCACTAAGCCATACGTTTCATCAGGCTGTCTCAATTTATTGCAACATATTTGTTGTCAGCACTGCTTTGCAACATATTCATAGCATTGTATTGCTACGAGTAAAATAATTATAATAATAATATATTGCTATGCGCGGCGGGCATCGAAGCGGGACTCGAAGTCTCGCTGGTTCGAGTAATTTTTTATTGTTTTTTTTAATACATATTTTTGTTAACAGGATGCCTATACAAAGAACGGTCAGCTATCCAACTTGTTGTTAGACCCGTATTTCCGTGACCGTATCGGCGTGTGCCAGCCATCGCTCCGGCAGGTGGTGGCCCAGTCGGCGTTAGTGGGTGTCCCTGCGCCGGCGTTTAGCGCCGCCCTCGCCTTCTACGACGGATACCGCTCTGATATTCTACCGGCTAATTTGTTACAAGTATATTGACTTTTTCACTTTTATCAGACAGTGGGTGCAGTTCCTGCTTGGGGGAATGAATTATTTTTATTTTCTCGCTCTGATAATAATAATAATGTGCGAATACGGCTCAATCCACAATAGCTCGAAAATTGTGTGGTGCGTAGGGAGCGGAGTGTCTTAACACTAGGATTTGAATCCGCCTACCATATTATATCACAATTTTTTTTTTTTTTACTTCACTCGTTATTTCGCGTAAAGCAGAGTAGGCAGAGATAAACTGTCTCAAGGGCAGAGATAAAGTGTTTCTTAATTCTGGCCGATTTCGATATATTGCGTGTTGAAATAGTTTATTGGTATATTTTGTTAATAATACTGAATGTCGAGCAATATGTGATTTGAGGATTTTTTTTAATAGGCACAAAGAGACTACTTCGGCGCTCATACATATGAGCTGTTGTCGAAGCCAGGAGAATACATTCACACCAACTGGACTGGACACGGTGGAAACGTGTCTGCATCTACATATTCTATGTAGAACATTTGTAGATTAAGTGATCATATATTTATATATTCTATTGACGTTTTAAATATTTTATATATTTTATCTTCCATTATTACTTATTGTATTCAATTTAATGTAATTTTTTTATGAACATTTTAAACATTTTTTTAATAATACTTTTTGACATAAGAGATGTGATTTAATAAAACAGAATTAATGAAAATAATTTATTTTGTAGCTTATATTTTGGTGTGTGGGATTTTGACAGAAAGGAGAACTTGATGTTTTTCTTATTTCATTGGTATATAAATGGGACCAATTTTATATTTTTTACTAATGTTATTTTACAATAAATATGTGACTGAGAATAAATGGACGCTTTTTAATGTTTGTTTTATTGCTATTTCACTATGTAATTTCTGATAATTAGGTCCAATTTTTTTACTTTATTTCTAAACGTAATTCAAATACGTGAATATATAAAAAAATTAAAGTATATAAATGTCAGTTTTTCTAATGTCCCTGTTTGAGTGTTTGACACAATCTAATAGTCACATGTTGCATCCCATCATGTTAATATGAGTTATTAAAAACCACAAAATTGGAAAGAATTTAGCAATATACATATTTTATTTTGGATCTCTATGCACTAATTATGATATATGCCATACTATTGACTGGTTGCATAGTTTTATTATGGGCACCTTGTTTGAAAAAAGGAATGTGGGCCAAGCCAGGACCAGTATATGCGAAAGATCGCAAAAATCGCACATTCCGTATTGCCCCTACAGGTAAATGTTGTAACGGAAGTCACAAATAACGCATTTTTTGCACAAATGCTAAGTCTGGATTGAAGTAAATAATATAAAAACTAATTGAATACATTTATTTATTTTTTTCAATTAAGAGACCTTCATGGTATGGATATATTTTATTTCAATGGATTTAATATTATATCTTGTTTGTTTTAAATAAATAGACATTAAACGATAAAATTGATTTAAATAATCAGAATGTTATAAAAGTAAAATATTTAATTACAAATTTCTTAGTATTATTAAATCTACAATAGGAGTGTGCACAATAGATCACTGTTGCGAACGAGAATAAACGATATGTTCAGTTTAGAGAATGTTCTTTTTTTTTACGTTCAGTTCTCTTTATTACTTTAATATTAAGGTACAAAAAGGTAAATTTCGTTACATCTATTATAATTATAATACCTTAAACGGTATTAGTTGAGCTCAGAATTAGGAGACATTGGATCAAATCCGGGGCTCCACTCCAGATATTTTCCCCTCCTTTTTTTATTCCTTTTTTATATGTAATTCTAAAATTAAAATAAATTTACAATTGACATAGATTATCAATGAAATTCTGACATCACATTAGTTGTAAGCGCGGGGTCAAATTCCACTACGATAAAAATTTTATACGTTCTCTTAATAAGTATTAACTTACTGATTTAGCGGAGTGTTTTGTTTGACTATGAACATTAAACATTAAAATATTTATGACTTATTTCATAATATAGACTATATAGAGGCGGTCGTAGCGCAGCGGCACAAGGGTGTGACTGTCACGCGACGTTTGTGGGTTCGATCCCCATTCGGGGAAGTGAAATATGTATTTACGTTAATATTTCCATTTCTTCGCTTTAGTGTCGAGGCAAAGCGCGGCGTCGAGTTTTGCCACTGAACACGCAATGCCTCCAAAATTCGGCAGAAGGTGGGGAACGGAGTGTCTTAATACTAAGTGCTCTCTGTCTACCCTGCTGTGTGCGGGATACAGCGTGAAGCTGATTTGATTTGATTTTATGTATATTTTGTCTATATTATTGTATAATAAAAAAATAGGTAATTATAAAAAAAAATATATAAACATTTTTAAAAGTTTTTATTTCCATAACTTACAAACACGGAAGAAAACGCAAAAAAAACCATTTAGAAGTCCGTACTAATATCCAATTTTACTTATTTTATATTTTTTATTATAAATACTAAGAATAATATAAAAAATAAATACGCTTATCATAAAAACAATAAATAGATTTTTTAAGTGAAGTAAGGACGGCTACTTTATTTATTTCAAATAGAATTAAAAGATCTACCCATTTGTCTAAGATATTGCTAAAATATTTTGTTTTATAAATAGTACGTTATTATATCACATTAGTCTTTCTTAATGATATTCTTATTAATTAACTAGCGGCCTGCCTGCGGCTTCGCCCGCTTGA
This sequence comes from Heliconius nattereri, assembly GCA_013403645.1. NCBI lineage: Eukaryota > Metazoa > Arthropoda > Insecta > Lepidoptera > Nymphalidae > Heliconius > Heliconius nattereri. The sequence goes on along the minus strand of JAAIXI010000238.1, from coordinate 291,531 downwards.
ACTACATGATTATTCATTTGACAGACAGACAGATAGACAAGAAATTAAAAAAATATATTTTTGCTTTCTAGTATTCTTTTTAAGTATCCCTCTATCCATTTCAGTTAAAAATACTAAATGTACAGACAAAATATTTTTACTGTTGTATTATAAGTATTAGATTATTTACATTGCTTCGACCGTGTTTATTCTACATTTAAAAAATTGTCATTAGTAGTTGAAAGAAAAAATGAACTATGTGCACCATTTATAGGTCCAAGTCCATCGTAGTCTCTTTCGTCTTCCTCTGTCCTTATTAAACCAACGTTTTCGTCAAGCAATTTTTTCGTCTTTACTAGTTGAACTTACAATATCATCAATTCCTTCTTGGTTTTGTACTGTGTCTGCATCTAGTTTTATAGCTAAAATGTTAGATTCGTTATGTGCCAGATTGGGCTCTTTGTATCTTCTTTCATTTTCTACTTGTATTTGGTGAGTTTCCTCTTCGTACGTTTTCTCCAAATGCGCACTTTCGCCTTCTGCTCTATTTCCATTTGTTTTTTGGGGCTTATTTTCAATGTCCCCATCACCTCCATCTTTTTCATTACGTGCGTTTTCTTTTTCTGCTTTTTTCAGATATATTTCTTGCTCGTATGGTATTTCAGAATCTATCTTTTCTTTATCTTTTTCTGTATCAAATATTTTACTTGGGCTAGCATCATCCTGTATGAAAAAGGAACTAGAACTGGAACTAAATATTTCATATTTAAGACTAGTGTGGCTATCAGTGGCTTTACCCGTGCTTGTACTAACATCTTCGGGTAAGTAAATTGAACTAGTGCTTGAACTAAAGGATCTACATCTGTGGTGGGGGTTATGATATCTTACTGCAGGTATTGCATGTTCCCTATATAAGTATAAATTCCACATAGTTTCTTCATCTAGTTCACAATACTCATTATATTGCTGTTCACATTCAAGACATATATATTTATGAGGATTTTGAGATCTTTCACAACCTTTATCTTCTTTGTATATAACACTAGAAACTTCTGTTTTGTGACTTAAATCTGGACTATCGTCTTTATTATTATAATCTTCTTGTATATCATAGCTTCCCAACAGTTCGCCACCAAGCTGAATTGATTGTTCTTCTCTTGGCTTTGTGTCATTTTTTTCACTTTTAGTTCTTATACTTTGTGTATCTTCATTATGTTCTGAAAGAGTTCTATCTTTATGGTTTGAGCTGTAACTTTCGTCTCTGTGGCTCGAATCATACATTTCGTCTTTAAAACTACAACTCTTGTCTTTTCTAGTAGAATCGGAACTCTTGCTTTCTTGACGACCACTGAGATCTAAATCGTCATCTTTAATATCTGAATCAAACGTTTCACTTTTATCTTGTCCTGAGCTATTATACCTATCTAATGGAGATTTATTGTATTCTTCATTCATTATTGTTTCATGCTGGTCATCTTCTTTATGGAGTAGGCTAGAAGTTTCACTTATATTAAGAGCACTGCCTTCTTCTCTATAACTGGTTCCGGGACTTTCATCTCTATGGCTGGAGCTAGTACTTTCGTCTCTGAAGCTCAAACCAGGACTTTCATCTCTGAAGCTTGTACTAGGACTCTCATTCCTGAGGTTTGTTCCAGGGCTTTCATCTCTAAAACTTGTTCCAGGGCTTTCGTCTTTATTATTAGAACTTGAGATTTCATCCTTTTGACGTTTTGTGTCAGCTTCCTCGTTACAACTGGAACTAGCAACTGATTTTCCTTTCTCATCTTTTCGATCTGATCTAAAATTAAGAAATGGCAACTGTTATCTCTTTCTTGGTTGAAAATTTAAGAAGGCATTTTTATTTAAATTTTGTATGAGTGGCTTGTCATATTTTTTTAAATAAAAAAATCTTAATAAATATGCCTATTATAACCAATTCAATACTGTGGGGTAAACTTTCACTACATAATCATTTTTTTTATATAATAAATCTCGCGTATGAGACTACGTACCTTTTATCTAACTAGAACGGAGAATTATAAGAATTATATATTTTTTCGGGTGAGCATGAAATCCACAATCATAATGCGAACAGTTAGGTACTTCAATTGCGACAAAATTTCATAGAATTCCGCTTGTATTATATTGTAGAATTTATGTATTAAAAGACATTATATTAAATATACATATTTGTCAAATAAAAATATAAATCAACATCGATAAGCCATAATAATTAAGATTGGTTAGAAAATATAAGAATGAAATAAACCAACGGAACATATTTAAAAGACAACAAAATTTGCATTGAATATTTTAAGCAAAAGTATAAATAGTAAACATAAATAGTGCAATAGTTTCCAGAACAAAACCAATGTAAACATCAGTAAAGAAAAGGAAAAGCGTAACAGAAAAGTTACACATAGAAAATCTTGCCTGGAAAATCTGATGATATTCCAGCTCTTTTTTTGTCATCTATCGCGTTTTGACTGCCGTCCTCCAGAGCTGAAGAATGAGCTAATAAAAGATAAATCTATGTGTTTCCAAGTTCTCATAGAGCGACGTTGTAATAGACGCGAATTAAACATTCATTTTGATAGAAATTGTGTTTTTCGATACTTATATAGACTTAGGTTTGTAAGTATTTTGATTATATTTTTTTTATATTATATTTACATAGAAAAATGATTAAATTATACATTAAAGTATAAGTAGAATTATTACCTGCTACTCGTTAGTTTCGATTTCCTTTCTTTTTTCTCAGGACTGCGACCTGATTTTGGGCTACTGGCTTTTTCATCCTGAAAAATAATATTGATATTTATGAATATTTTGGCGCATTAATAAAAACTAGTTCAAGTAAAACACGGTTCCTAAATGTAGCATCGGACCTTTCCAGAAACAGTTGGCATTGTGTCCATTTGCATTTGTGATTGGCTGCTCACATGGCCCATTTTAGAGAGAGGGGGGTTTTTTGCAGAATATGAAAATGCAAACCCTCTTTTTAATGAAGCTCTGAAATAATCAAAAATCTTTATTAGTATATTTTTACTTATGAATGAGACTTGACTTAGAATTAATTGTAGTCTAAATTAAAATATTTTACCTGGTAGGACTAGGCGGTGGATAGCTGGAACCTCTGTGATCGGGTGACAGGTACTGCTGATTCTGACATGCGATTAGTCTATTTCTTTGTAAAATTTCCTGATGTGATTGATACATCCGTTCTGACGCAGTTGGTTGTGTTGGACTGGAAAGGAATTATACCAGAAATATAACATAAAGATGAAAGCAGTGGAGTTATTTTTAAAGATATAATATATGTATAATACCTAGGAATAGTGCGAGGAGTGCTCGGTTCAACGGTAAGGTCAGGCAAGCTATATATGAGCGTTGCCACGTTATTTTGAGGCTGTATACGCAGTGTACTTTGAGCACTGGGTGCACGTTCTGTCTGTTCACTGCTTTTTGAAAGTGTTCCTTTTACCTGGAAAAAAGTACGAATGTACATTATATAGATAGAATTCTAATATGTATGTTATGATAAAAATTGAACAAAAAAATACCGTTGGTGCCTGCGTAGACCCTGTCTCTGAATCACTGACTGTGATTGAAGGAGATCCTAAAAGAATATATTTTCACTTATAATAAAACACCATAAAATAATTGGGATAACTATTAAAAAGATAACTATTATAATATTTCAATTATCAACCTTCATTCGCATCTGGTACTGGCGACAAGTGATGCTCTACGGATGTACTGGCGCGGTGTAAAAGCCTGCTGGGCCCGGCTGGTTGTAGATGTGGTTCGTCGTGTGAATGTGCACTAAACATTTAAATGTTAATAGGAAGCCTGCCATTATTAAGAGTTTTTTTATCGATGCAATTAAACAGTCTCAAAATTACCTCGTGGAATGCTGAAAACTAGATAGCCGAGAATTTCTAGGTGTAGACCCAGAGGAGAACACAGTAGAAGTTCGATGCACTATATTACATAACCTTCCGGGTATAGGCGGGCGAGCGCTCACGCCGACAACAACTAAAATGCAAAGTTTACGAAATAGTTACAAAAAAAATTAAATCAGCTTCACTCTGTATCACGCACACAGCAGGGTAGGCAGAGGGAATCTAGTGTTATGACACTCCATTCTCCACCTTATGCCTAAAATTCAGAACTCAACGCCTCGACACCAGAGCGAAGAAATGGAAATATAAATTTAAATAAATATTTCATCTCATCGAGTGGTTTAGTCTTCACTTTGTGCCAGTGCGGCACGATTGGCGTAAGTATGAAGTTAATATAAAAAAAACTAATTCAAATACAATACATTGTGATATAGCTGCGGTAACAAAATAATATTCACTTTGATTATATAGAGAACATGTGCCGTCCAATGAGTCTGTAGTAAGAGATAAAGATAAATCGCGATCTGTTGAAGTCCCCATGCTTCGATGTACCATGGTGGCAACACGTTCGCGGGCCTCGTGCTCGATTAATCCTTCCTCAGCAGCAATACGTGCCTGAAATTTTCGCTAATGAATAAGTTCTTCTTCTTAAATACACATTGATAGTATATATTTTTTTATTTAGCAGGGTAAGCAGATGAAAGCTAGTATTAAGATACTTTATCCCCGTGTTGAGTGCCGGACTCCTCGCCGCGCTATTGTCTTCTGGTCAGCGTGAGATAATAGGTAATAATACATTCCCCCTTGAGGGGATCGAACCCATAACTAGTGCGCGACGCTTGCTTAATATGAAGTAAAAATGTGTATATTAATAGGTAAATAAATCAGAACTCTAAAGGTAGATCTGTTTTATTGTCTCTAATAAATCTAATACAATAAAGTTAGAATAGAAATGATAATGATGATTAAAATTAATATAAGTCATAATTTTTAAGCAATTCTTTAAAAATACGAACATCTAAGTGTAACATTCATAAATTTGCAATTAATAAGGTAAATTCGCTTCGCCAATTTATTTATGGAATTAAAACTTATAACGTAGAAGCATACGCGTAGATCAAACTTACATTTGAACAGACTAGTCTTGATTTCTCTATAATATAAACATTATAATAAGTTATAAATAATTGGAAAATATCTTAATAGTGATACAATATTTTTGAGATATTAACCTTAGTATTGGTGTACTCAGCAGTCACGCTTACATCCTGCTGGCTGATGTCTCGATTAGGATTACGTGCAACCCAAATCATTAGTTCATAGGTTAACTTTGCCTCTTTGACTTTATTTTCCCAAATCTGTAAGTAATTTTAGCCTTTTTTATCTTTCGAAATTATATACCTGTATTAATATATAAATACTAGTGGAATTATTGCTTATTTGGACCATTAGGGGTTAATTCTAGTAAGCTATAAAACACGTATTCAATTAAATATTTTTAAGAGTCTGAATTTCAAATTTTATAAAAATAGGTGCCGATTTAAATCATTTTCCAAACAAACTTTCAACCCCTATTTCATCCCTTTAGGATTAAATTTTTTCAAAATCCCTTCTTAGCGGATGCGTGCGTCTTATCGCAGTCAGTGGGAACACGTCCTTCAATTTATATTGATAAATATACATACTTTAAGTGTATGTGAGGCGTTAGGGTCCTTCGCTGACTCGGTAAGAATAAAACTGGCATATGAGGACCCCAGGTCATCCACTATGACATATGCCAGCCCGGTGAGATCTCGATTATGTTTGTCAAATTTGACTGTTTGAATCATTTTGTCTATCATGTATTTAGGCCTAAAACAAATAGAAATAGATTTAAGAGATGATGAACATATATTTTATTATAATAAGTAGATATATTCGCGCAGCGCTGAATACGCGTGAGCTCGTAAATGACTTAGCATTGCAGCAAGCAACATATTTTATATTGAATTATATTATATAAATATGTAATTTATCTTACAACAATTGTATAAAAAACGCTATTTACCTAATCAGCTTATACCGAAAGCCTTTAGTTACCTTCCGGCAAACTAAAAGCATATCAGTAAACAAGAAAACGCGGACTTCAATCTGCAAGGAAAAAAATAATTATTAAAAAATAAGTACAGTGTACTATAAGATTGTGTAATTTAAAAATTGAATAAATTAAACCTAATATTTAAAAACAAAATCTGAAGTGACATTTCAATTAATAATAATCATTCGCAGGAGCATTAGTACGAACGTAGAATAGTAAGTACATAATAAATTCTTACATAATAAATAATAAGTAGGTTAGGTCATTATTATTATTTGCGATTCATTTAAATTGTCTTAAATACGGTGAATAGGAGCAGCCAGCTTATTATATTCATAACATCGATATGTAATTGTAATGTTTAATGATACGTAGGTACTTAATTGTTGTATATAAAATCTTCTAAAAATATATATTTTTTATATTGCAGCGCAATCAGGATCAACATATAATTTCATAATAAGTGTAAAAGTAGTAAGTCCTTGCCTCCTTAGCGCCATCACGGAAACGGAGGTCGGCTTGGTGGATGAGGGTCCGGCTGTGGGTCGGAATGCAGCAAAGCATGGGGGCTCGTAAATTCAACTGAGCATATGCTTTGAATATTTTTTCGGCTTCTTCATCTTTCAGATCCTATAAAATTGCATATATATATTATCTAAGTAAGAAGAAATACAATATAGTTATTCATTGTATGTATATAAAATAATTACACTTTCATACGCATGAATCACTTTTTCTAAATTGATTATTTTTTTGATTTCCTCATGTTGGCGCACTGAGCGGTTTAGCTCAACAATATATTTCTTCGCAAAGATTTTCTGGAAAATTTCAATACATTTAATTAGTGTTTTTATTATTTTTGTTAGAAATATATAAATTATAGTTATAATTATGGTCGAAGTCTTTCAACAGATGAAGAAAACACCGGAAATAATGTACTAGGCATGACGAAATTCTATTACAAAATATAATAATACCATTTCTTCTAAACAGGAACTTTCAGATTCCACATGAGTATGATTTATAATTCTTTGTAAAATCAGGCTATATTTAGTTAGCCGTTGCATCGGTTTGATCAACAAATCGGTTAATTGTAATCTGAAAAGAAATATTAGTAATAACATGATAGGAAATCAGTTTAAATAATAATAATCTATATATATAATAAAACTGTAAGGGGGGTAAAATCTGTACATTGAATATACACTAAAAAAACCCTTCAGGGGGACTTAATACAAGTAATAGAAGATAAAAATATAATTTTTCAAATTCTTGTATATAATAACTTTCTATAATTTGCATGAAATACAAATTCACCTATTGCATTCCTTTTGGCTGTGACACCACGCTAGATACATTGAAAATTCGACATCATTTTGGCTATCGCGGTAATATTCTAATAGTTCACTTTGGTCTACAACGAATTTCTCATAAGGCATGAGTATGTCTTTGAAGCACTTAAATCCATACGACATTAAATCTGTATCAAATCTGAAAGAAGAAATATTAACACTAAGCTGTGGAAAATACAAAAATATACGATAAAACATATGGCTGTATATTTTATTTAAGTTATATTAGATTCTCACGGTCTTGTTCGTTGAACAGCGTCCCTGATCATGGGCATGAAGGCTGAATTCCAAAAATGGAGGCTAGCATTGAGTAAATCTGGTAAATTTGAGAATAAAGCGGATGTTTCAATCCCAAGCATTTTGCCTCGATCTTGAATTGCATGCGCTGCCGCTATGAAAACCTGCACAAATATTTTCAAATGTACCTAAAATTGTGCAAACATAAATATTAAATATCCTATTTTTTTCCTTCGTGTGCTATTGACTATACTTATGTAAGTCATGTTGGCGGAAAAAGTGGAAGAAAGACTTACGCTTTTTTATTGAACCTTTACAATGACACTGGATAAATTAAAATACATTGTTCATAAACGGAATAGCATAATTCTGCTGGACGGAACATGAGCAAAGTATGTGACTGTGGAAGCGTCCACCACACGTTCGGTTCTCACTAGAGGAAATTAAATATTTAATTTTCATTTCGCTCTAGTGTCAAGGCAAAGAGCGGCGTTGAGTTCCGCCACTCAACCGACAATAAATCTAGAAAATGGGGAACGGAGTGCCTTAACACTGGGTTCCATCTGCTCACATTACTATGTGCAGTGCGTATAAGCTAAACAAAAAGTATTTATATGATAAGTTTAAGATCCTAGATCTAGATCCTAGAATTAATATTTTAAAAATAACATTATTATAAATATAGCACATCCATTTTTGTCTGTTCAAGACCGAACCTACATTTATATATATATATATATATATATATATACAATTCACAAAAATAATAGCGGAGCCATTACATTGGACATTACACTCCATTGCTTACAGTGATTCTTCATGCATAATATTCTTTGTTCCATACTGGGAGATCATTACATGCTGTTTCGTAGTTAATTAAAATGACCTGCATAAATGTGTATTTATATAGATAAATATTGACGATAGTCTGAATGAATTGTTTTAATAAACTGATTGCATTGTAGTAAGTAGAGGAGAAAAGGGGACTTTCGGGACTTGCTAAAGCGCGGCAGATTCATATGCTGGGGAATTCCTTGTACTCGGTGGAAATATAAATTTAAATAAATATTTCATCTTCCCGAGTGGGGATCGAACCTACAACAAGTCGGTTTCACTGTCACGCTCTGTGCTCGTGCGTTACGACTGGCCTCTTCCTTAGAAATATGTAATACAAGCTTTGCTCATTTTCATAAATCTCGACTGACTAAAAAGTTAAAAACTAAGAAGGAAAAACAAGCCCAATGGTTTATGAGGATTAACAGTCATTCAAGCACCTATTCTTCAACCAATTAAATCTTCCCAACAAGTCTTATAAAATTTAATTAAGTCTCAACTTTTAATCTTAATATTCTATTGGGATTTTTTTCTTTTAAGCTTTGATGCATTGAATGCATGCAGAATTTGATGCATTGAATAACATTAGTCAGGTGTCTTTTGAGGTAACATCTAGTCACATTTCTATACTAACATAATAATAAAAATAAGCTCTATTTAAATTCCATACAGTGATACATTAATAATTATAAAAAATATATATATTGATATATATTTAGATTTAATAAGTTTTGTTATTATTTAATTTATAGATTGTTATATTTCATGTCATTTTAATTGTTTGTTAATTGTATGGGCTCCTTTCGGGTAAAAGCCTCCACCAAAGAATGCCACGATTCTCTATCCTTAGCTGGGTCCAGCCAACTCGCCGCCCGCCATCGGTACTATTTCGTCTACCCATCTGGCTTTTGGTCGACCTCTTGCTCTCGAGCCTCTTGGCCCTGACCACCTTACTGACCTTAGGGTCCATCTGTCGTCTTGGTATCGAGCTACGCTGCCCTCCCACTTCCATTTTGCCTTCAGCGAAAAAGTCAAGGCATCGCATAGTTTTGTTTTTTTCGGTTTCTATATTATTTATTTATATTATTTTGTTTCAATAAAAATGATTTTATTATGAAAAGGTCTTCTTATACATATAGTGAGGTAAGAAAATGAAAACTTACTGAACGATTTTATATGCGTTATTACGAGATATCTTCAGATATGAAGATAGTGAAAAGTTTAACTTCCTTTTCAATATTATCTAGTTTCATATTTGATACTCATGTACGTTCATGCAGTTTAATATTTTTATATTAAACATAATAAAATAAAAGAATTTCATAAAATATGCGGCAAAAACAAAGTGTAAACGCTCGTTTCTTTCGATTACATTGACCCAGAAGCGTAATTTTTTTCAGTGCTCTAGAAGTAGCTATAGCCCTGGATCTGGAGCTGGAATTCATTTTAGCTTGATGAGATCACAAGCTCTTGAGAAAACGACATACGATAACAAAATGGAATTACAGTATGTAGGACTTTAGTCTTATAAGGGTTCTACGCTGAAAATAACCATTATATAATATACAAAAACTATTAAACCGATCTTAAATGTTTAAAGTTATATTATTTAATTCAACGTAATTTCTATTTCTAACCAAATTCATAAACGAAGAGGATTCTAATTCGATTGTATGCTATTTCTTAGGGTTCTGTACGTCAAAAGGTAAAAACGGAACCCTTATAGGATCATGTCGTATTCAGATGGACTGAACACATAGTACGTCCTTATAAAATTCGAGAGTTTCTCTCCATTTTCATGAGATACCATTATCAGATCCTAAATTGGTTGCAATGGGTTTACCTGGAAAGAACGCTCTTCCAAATTAAATTACAAAATAACTTTTAAAATCGGTTCCCAAAAAAATAATATTGCAAAGAATATATTATTATATGCTCCATCTATACACTTCAATTGTCCTTCATTCATCATTGAGGTAGCCTCGCGCCCTCGATATTTGGGGATTAACCTTCGACCGGCGAACTTTATAAATCACCCTTTTGCGTGCTATACAACTTAAGATCAAACACTTCAGGAAAGCTCAAACAAGGAAATTTATATACAAATTATGCAATATTAACACTACTGCAAATTAGTCCCAAACTTTAATTTTAACGCAATTTGGTTTTGCCTGAAAATCTTAAGCAAAGTAAATTTTTAGTTTTCAAGTACAACTTAAATATAAAGAATATTTGTTTATATATTTTAAATTTCTTATGTGTACACTAGATCCAACTTTTACATGTTTTTACTTACTTAAGTTGCTTACTTTGTTATCATCCATTACGTTTTTGTTACATTAACTATATCGATATTAAAAATTATGTAAGTACGATAAGTAACTGTATAAATATATAATAATATAAGACTACCGTAAGTAGTGTAAATAAAATATAATTCTTCTTCTTCTTCTTCTTCATTTTTACTGTAACACAAAGGGTCTAGCAGGAGAAGCATTGGAAAGCTCCACTAGATTCTATTGAAATGTCTTTACTGTGATAGTATTGCTTTTTATTTGAAATAACGATACAACTTTTTTGAGTTTCTAACTTTAAGTTACAAAAAGATACCTTCTAAAGATATCGAGAAAATTTCAATGCTAAGGGTTGCTACCCCAATAACACCCATACTGAAAGGGGTAGGAATAGAAAAATTGTGGTGTATCCCTGTGTATAAAGCAATACAATCGTAGTAAAAACAATTCATCAGAGGACAGTGCAGCTTTCCCTTGCTTGTCCTGTTCGGCCCTTTATAGCTTAAATATAGTCAGATTTTTGTCCGAATCATTGACGTTGGAAATCAAAAGGTGAAATAACGGAGATTCTTGTGAACGCTCCGCCACTCAAAGCGACCTCGTATCTCGGCATTTTCGTAATACTCTTCAAAATTTCTATTCGTGTAGCATCGCTATACTTTTACTTTGAATATATTTAAATGTTATATAGGTACAGGTGGATAAACTAATATGAATTTAGGCACTTAATAGAAATGATGGCCTTATAGTTATTGTTATCATTATCAAATAAAATACTTTTCTATTACATTACTATTACAGTCAATTGTGGATTTCTGGACGTATGTTTAAAAATTAATAAATTAAGTTTATTAAATTTAAAGATAATTTAAACTTTCCGAATATAAAAGCCAACTGCATATAAAACAGATGTATAAACTAATTCTTGCTAAATAAGCTAAGCGTTTCATATAAATAAACATAATCAATGTTTTTAAGTTTTTCCAGTGAAACTTACCTCCACGATTACCATCAGATCCCTGATGTACCCGGCCTCGGTGTTGATCAACTCACGAATGACAGCTTGCCTGGATATTTCTTCTTGCACCAAGCCTATTAAAAAAATTACTTCATATTTATTATGAAAATTACTGCATATGTATAGAAATGTCATAAAAACACAAACCATATAAAGTTTGTCCATCGTCGTCAAACAGTGAGTCGTCAGTCATACCAAGTGGACGTATTGCGAAAGTTACTAATAAATTTACAAATGATTGTTGTTTAATAATCAACTCAGCGATATTTCCAATAAGTTTCTATTTTGAGTGCATTATTGTTCTGTGAATAAAGCCGTTACGATCCTGTGCAAGACTCACGCGCTGCTGCGCACTGCGCCCGCAACCAGCCTTTACCCCCGTGAGAGGAGCAACGCTGCCTTTTTTTGACGCGCTCACGTAAATAAGTGTACGCACACAAGCCAACATGAGAAAAAAATATTATTCTTGTTGGTCTCCCTGAGCCAACTATTAGCACTGCGGAAGAAAATAAATCAAAAGATGATATTGATGTTTTAGATATTATCGCCTCCGTTGGCATAGACGTTCCTAAACCAGTAAGCATTTTCAGAGTTGGTAAATATAACCCCGAAAAAACCCGCATGCTCAAGGTATGCTTTGATAAGCAAGAGCATGCCAAGACGTTCAGCATAAAGATAAGATCTCTGGTCACATTAAAGTATACTCGAATCAAACTCCTACACAAAAGAAGTTTCTCCAAAATCTTTGAAGATTTGAAAAGACGCGAAGAGAAACCTATGTCTAAATACTAGTAAAGTACAAAAAACAAAGATACTAAATACTCCGCGGGAAGATTGGATTAACAAAGAGGTAATTACTCAGATTAATGAAAGAAATATTTTATGGGCGAAATACAAACAAAATCCAATTGACAATACCTTAGAAGTAGATTTTTATCAAAAAAAAAAATATGTATATGAATGATGAATTAAAGAAACAAGAGATCGGTATCACTTCAAAGAGTTTATTAAATGCAGTACCAAACCAAAGAAGATGTGAAAATTAGTTAATACCTTAGCTAATAACAAATTTACACAAGATAGTTTTCCCTCTAAGCTGGAAGTTAATACTCAGTTGGAGACACATCCAAATATTATATGTCAAACGCTTAACGAATATTTTGCGAATATCGGCCCGCAACTGGCTAACCAAATCCCTAAGCATTACCACGACAACTATCATCATACTGTGCCGAGAACCACGTTTTCATCAAGTACTATATCTTCATTTGAGCCATGCACTGAAAAAGAAATCTTAGATATTATTAGCAAACTTGATTCAAACTGTAGCTATTAAATCTGTGAAACATTTAATATGCAACAAATTAACAGACTGTATAAACAAGTTATTGTGTGAGGGATTATTTCCTGATTCATTGAAAATAGCCAAAGTCACACCTATTCACAAGTCAGGTTCCAAAACAGATCCAGGCAATTGCAGACCTATATCGCTACTACCAATAATATCAAAGATCCTAGAAAAGGCCTTGCACAGTAGATTAGAAAATTATTTAGACTCAATAAAATTTATTTCTGATCGCTAATATGGCTTTAGACCTAAAAGTAATACTACCACAGCTACCATTTATCTAGTCAGTAAATTAAAACAAAATATTGATCAAAAGCATATAGGTTTAGGTGTTTTTATCGATCTCAAAGAGGCATTTGATACGGTGAGTACTTATTATAAAATTAGAATCCATAGGTCTCGCTGGCAGCGCATTAAAAATATTTGATTCATACCTTACAGGTAGAACGCAAATAGTTAAATCGGGAAAAATTAACCAAAGTAAAACACTACCCATCTCTTGCGGAGTTCCACAGGGCTCAATCCTGCGCCCCCTCCGGTTTATTATATATAAAAATAGTATTTTTGAACTTGACTTATGCGGACTTACTACTCTGTACGCGGATGACACTTCCTTGTTTTATTTTGGAACGTCTGATCGGGACCTTATATCTAAAGCGCAACGAGATCTCAATGTTTTATATACCTGGTTACAATATAATTTGTCAACAATAAATATATCAAAGACAAGCTATGTCATATTTAAAGCTAAATATAAGTCTATCCCCATTTCCCTCGCTTACTGTTGACGGCCTATCACTATTGGAAAAACCCTATGAAAAATAACTCGGTTTATATATTGATAGTGAACTAAACTGGAATACTCATTCGGAATACATAAAAACTAAATTATTATTAATGCGCGGCTCACTCCGTAACATCAGCAAATGCATACCCCGTGGCTTAAAGTACACTATTTATAACGCATTAGTGAAACCACACCTGTTATATCTCATCGAGATCTGGGGTACCGCTGTCAAAAGTAAAATAAATAAAATCCAACGTCAACAGAATAAAATAATTAAATTACTTTTAAACTATCATTACTTAATGCCAACAAAAACAATCTACAAAGAAACTAAATTAATGAACATAGAAAATTTATATATATACAGCATTTGCAATTTTATAAAAAAAGCATTTTAATGGGACGATTCATACAAATCTTCGTTACGTTCACTAAAACAAGACAAGTTACCGAGCGCAGTAGCCGGCGCGCTAGCTACCTCGTCATACCCGAACGCCGCACAATCTACGGCAAAACTATCGTAACTGCTCTCACATATTAAAAAAATTACTTCATTCCATACATTCAAAAAACAATTAGCTGGATATTTACTAAACAAAATGTTGATTTGGATAAGCGAAATTTTGGCTAACTTTTAACTTTTAATAAAAAAATTATTAACCTTAAAACTAGGAAGTGAGACGTGTAGTTATTGTGATATTTATTGTGATATTTATTTGTATATCTTTTATATTATTATACGCACTAACATAATTAAAGTAACGACGATACATGACTTACGTTATAATAGATATTAAGTTAAATTGTGATATCGCATAAGTGACATTGTGTCTTTTCGATAATAAAGTTCATCCCTGGCAAACTTTGATTAGTTTTGTAATTTTTTTTCTTTTAATTTCTTTTTTAGCCGGTGTGCTTTTTATAAACATTTTAATTTAATTTTACACTTTTTAGTTTGGATTAATTAACTTCGTTATTAGGATTATAAGGTAAATTTCTGAATCTTATATATTAATATCAGAATAACAAAATATTTAAGGATATAAATACGTGTTATGCGTATAAAAAAAAATGTATCTGTAAACTATTACTTAAAACAATAAAGTAAGGAACCGAAAACTCATTTTTAAATATCTATCCCACTGGACATATTCATAGATTTCTACTTTTTCATTTTAGTAATACGGCAACTTGCTTCTTCGGCAATACACTGTGGTGAATTTTTATTACTTTCATGTATTTAGTGACACTCGCAAGGTTATAAGGAATCATGTAAGCAACACAGGGATACAGACATGATGACGAACACATTATCTTCACGCAGTATCCCGCACACAGCACTTTAAACAGCGGAGGGAACCTAGTGTTAAGACACTCCGCCATTTACTGCTGAGTTCAAGAGGCATTGCGTGTTGAGTGGCGGAATTCAACTGCCTCGGCACCAGAGCGAAGAAATGAAAATTTTGAATATTTAATTTCCTCGAGTGCGATAAATAAAAGAAAATATTCATCATCATCATCAACAGCCATCTTTTGTCCACTGTTGGACATAGGCCTTCCCCAATTCTCGATCCTCAGCTTTTCGGACCCATCCGCTTCCCGCCAACCTCTTTATGTCTTCGGCCCATCTGGCAGGGGGTCGTCTCACCGGTCGTTTTGTACGGGGTCTCCATACTAAGACACGTCTGCCCCAGCGGCCGTTGGCTCTACGACAGATATGCCCCGCCCATTGCCACTTCAGCTTACCAATTCTTTGGGCTATGTCGGTCTCGTCCACAAGTTTCAAGTCGCTCAGCGCGCCATGGAGCGGGCTATGCTCGATGTATCTCTTAAGGATAGAATCCGAAACGAGGAAATCCGTAGGAGAACCAGGGTTACCGACATAGCCCAAAGAAAATATTATTGTGAATCAATTATTATAAAAAATAATACATTTAAATCGCATTATATCTATCTATAATCGCGTATTATAATTATTATAGATAGCCCAGCGCTCAAGCGCTGTAGGAAAAAAAAATCGAATGGAACCTACTGTCGCGACTTTCGTTAAGAACTCTCTTAATTTTATGGTTCACCTATTATTTGTTGCCTCGTAAAACCATCGTATGAAATCTATTTAGGTCAATGTAACTCAACTTCACTGCAGCAAGTTTATTTCATTTTAATTAAAGTATTATAAATAGAAGAAGCTACTCTTGTGTAAGGCCACGCATAAATATTCATATGATCAAATTTCATAAAGTAACTGATCTTCTATAAAATTTACAATGAACAACACGAAATACAGCAATTATGACTGTTTTTTATAAAAATGTAATAAAAAGCGAATTAATTTAAAAAAGAAATATGTTTTATTTGAATCATAAATATACTTCAAGAAATTCAATAAATTTTCCCTTATAGCCTCATTTAGTGATTTCAACGCGTAATGTCGTTAATTAAGAACATAATTCTTGGTTATTGCCATAATGACTCATTGAAACATTCCTACTTGTATTCGTAGCAATGTCTGAATACAGTTTTGTTTTCCTTTAATCAGATCTATAGTTGCCAATCTTACGTATGTACTCGTAAATTGCACTTACGGGTATTTGTTACATTCAAATTAAATAAATAAATCAGCTCCATGCTATATCCCCCATATAGCAGAGAACCTAGAGTTAAGACACTCAGTTTGATATTTTCGATCGAATTTTTCGAGGCATTGTGTGTTGAGTGGTGGCACTCAACACTTTTGCTCAAAGCTTTTGCCTTAGTGCCAGACCGAAGAAATGATAATACTAGTAAATAATAATTTATTTCTACGAGTGGGGATCGAACCCATAGCCGTCACGTTACAATAACACCCTTGCGCCTTTGCGCCACGACGGCCTTACATTTCTGTTATGTAATTAAAATATTGATGAATTGTAAATATAAATTAAAATACGATTTAGTTAAATTTTAAACATTTGTGGATAAGTACTAGTACACTTAAGTTGATCGCATTTACATTGCAAATGGAAAGTAAATTAAATTGACTGTGCAAGTGGTTTCAAGAGCTCAATTAATACAGATTCAAACAGAGTTCTTTCATTTATCATATTATATATCTATGTCTGTAATATTTCACTTTTTGATTTATTTAAATACATGTAGGTGTAGCTCCAAAGTTATTTTTATCACAAAAATTATAATTATATTTTAAAATTATTATCAAAACGTTTGGTGCAGTAATGCCCAAGTTGATAAGCTGCATAATTTTAGAAAATTACATAAACGGAGGTCGGACTTAATGCGATGCTTAAATTATTCCGACTGGCTACACCGTGCCGTAGAGAATTACTACGAAAGACTTATATCATACATATATATTTTGTATATCCTTTTAGTAGATAAAAATAACTTGTTTCTTTATGTCAATAAGTATAGTTATATCAATAAATAAAAAAGATATAGTTCAAAATATAAATACAGGAATCATTTTATTTTACTGATATGATATAATAAAAGCAAAACAATAAAAAAAATATACCTAATATAGAATAATAATAGAAGGGACACGAACCTACTCCTACATGCATTCTCTATCAAATTAAGCCACCATTTTTACAATTTTTATCATCGACAGCAATATTTAATATTAATAAACTTATGTAATACACTTACTTTTCCAATCGAAGAAATCTTCGATGTTTTCCTGCTTAGTAGCCCATATGAGGTAACCAACAGCTTCGTCAGGGATATGCGCGACTTCGAAACCTCCCAGAGTTGGAACCCCTTCTCGGCTAAATTCCGCCAAATAACTGGCCAGTTCACTGTGAACCTGAAATCAATGTCCTAATTAACTGGTATTCGTATGTTTATATTAAAGGAAACAATAATATATAATTTTGTCTTAAAAAAATATTTTAAAGAGATTT
Source organism: Heliconius nattereri (assembly GCA_013403645.1). NCBI lineage: Eukaryota > Metazoa > Arthropoda > Insecta > Lepidoptera > Nymphalidae > Heliconius > Heliconius nattereri. Next base: position 273,798 of record JAAIXI010000238.1, on the reverse strand, counting down.
GTTAAAAATGAAGAAGCACCTTCTGTATTATAGTTGTTTAAGAGGTTCCTGGTGTAAATTTGAACCACTTTAAAATTTATGAAACTTGGTTACCATACATTTTCATTATGCAGTGTGTTTTTGTAATCACCACTTTAAATGTAACCATAGTTTTAGCTACTCTATAAAAGCCTAATACAATTAAAATAAAAGAGATTATGTCAAAAATCAAAAATTGTTTTTATTTTCAAATAAAATCATTAATAAAATTATCGTTGTAAAATAAAACTCCATTTGTTAATAATGACGCACACAGACACAAACGGTTACTCATTCACGAAATCGAGTCGTAGGGATTGGCGGTGACAACGTAGACAGTGGATGAGGCGAAAGAGGTACGTAGCGACCGTAGCGGCTGGCGCTCCGCTATCTCTGACTACCCCTCTAGGGATAAAGCGTGAAGCTATGTATGTAGAAACAACGGCTAGTCGCAAGTACAGAAATAAAATCATATATGAAAATTATTAAATTACAAATTCATCCATTTTTTTAAAAAATATTTTATATAGCCTGACAAGATATGAAAGAGTTTGACGTATATAATTACTACTATATTTTGTTAACTTATACTCCATTCATTCGTGTTTTCGTGCTTTACCCACCTACTAAATTATTCGTCTATTCCACACTTAATACAAATTATACCTAATGGAACCGATAAGAAAAAACGTCAAAGTTAATTCAATGACTTTGTTTTACCTTTAAAAGTGTTTTAGAGTAAATAATAGATTTTATCGTTCCATGCTGTTGTTAACATTACAATAAATCATGTTTATTTTTATTTATATAACCGAAAGGAGCATTACATATTTAAAAATATTTTTAAATTAGTCTACTAATCTAAATATATTTTTAGAAATATGATTCCACTTTAATTACCAAAATGTTTTTTTGTAATATAATTAGTATATGCTACAACATTACTGAAGTAAATATATACGAAAATTTGTACGATAAAAGTGCCTAGCACCTTATAACACGTTTTGGCCTTTGTCTGGCATTTTGCTATTTTAAAGGCTTAGCCTTTATAGAAAGACCTTCCGATAAAATTACCTTGTTTAAGTCATAAGCACAAAATGAAACATAACTTGCTCAAGGTTTATCCCGCTATTCACGCTATTTCCCGCATGAAGCAAGGTAGGCAGAGGGAGCAAAGTGTTAAGACTACTCAAGACACGTTAAGACACTCCGCTCTCCACGTTTCGCCGAAATCTGGAGGCGTTGCGTGCAGTGAAAGAACTCTAAGCTACGCTTTGCCTCGACACTAGAGGCAAGAAATCAAAATATTAAATATTTCATTACCTCCACTGGGAATCGAACTCACGACCTGTCGCGTTTACAGTCACACGCTTGTGTTTTTGTATGTATAGCGTGGCGATACGTCTGCGGCTGAGCCTATAGATAAATAATGCAACTTTAGTTTGTGTTTTAATGAATATATTGGTAAGCCATTAGTTTCCTTACATATATCTAATATAAGTACGTGTGTTGGTCCATAGAGCGGTTTAATATTTATTTTAGTGAAAATCTATTGAGTAAATAATAAAAAAAAAACGAAAAACTCGACTGCATAAAAGTCTGCCAAAAAAGCAAGCTCAATATTTATTAGGAACCTATTTAAATGTTACAGGCTTAATTCTTTGTGATTTAGGAGCAAAGTTAGCAAGAAAGGTTGTTAGAACAACTTAAATTCATTATTCATATATCCTAAACTGTTTCTTAAAATGAAACATCACGAAAGGAATCTACCAATAATTATTAAATATCTATTCGACGACTTGACACAGAACGACGATTTTTAATTTTTTGCATTTATTTGTATATTTTTGTAATTGTCATGTCTTTGACCACAATGAAAGGACGAATGATTGATCAAGAATCATCAAAATCGGTCAATGCTTTTAGTCTTCACAACTTCTATATACAAAAAAAATACATACAGACATATTATGTACATTATATATACAAATTACAAATATAACCTGATAATTCCATTACCCGCCTTTGCGTCGCGCTACCCGGTAATAAAAAAAAACCTCTATCGGCGTAAATATTGAGCGACGAAAGCCAATGCTCACCACAAAACCAACAATTTATTTTAAAGTATTAATTTTCATAACGACCAAACAAAAATTGAAAAGGTTTTAAAAATGTAAATAAACACGGCTGCTTTGATAAACATTGCAAAAATTGCATTTATTTCATTTAGTTTTCGCCAATTTCGCAATAATTTAAAAAAAGATCGTAACTTTTGTGTCTTCACGAGGAGCTTCTGAAGCAAGTCTTTCTCTTTTTTTTCTTGGTTAGGTACATGTAAAAAATTGAATTTGAGTTCAACCATTTTCAAGTCACCGTTTTTCAAGTAGGATAGGCCAAGGTCTTTTGGCCAAGGTCTTTTTGTTATGCCTCATTTAGACCAAACGACCTCCCAGATAAAGTATTCGATATTGCTTTTATTATAGAGGCATAGGCTATTTAGACTTACTTACTTCTGTTGTCGGCATTTACGTGAACTGTGATATAATAAAACAGTAAGAGTGAAGAAGAGCTGAATTCTGTCCATGGAATATAAAAACGGACCCCTTATCTATCATATGTTGTTCATATCAAAAGCATTTGAAAATTAATATAAAATATGTAGGTCTACAGTCCATTGGAGCACAGAAATAATGAAATTTCCAAGTCAACGCAATCAAAAGATACGAGCGTTTATATATTAATTGCCGTATACTCAAAACCTATATGGCAAGAAGTAAGAACAGTGTAGTACGAAAAAAAATAAGTTTCAAGCTGTATCCCGCATATAGCAGAGCAGGCAGAGGGTTAAGACTAGTCTACTACACTAGTGTTAAGACACTTCGTTTCCCACAAAAAAGAAAGATCATAAAATGGAAGTTTATAGAAAAAACCTTTATAGATAATGTAATGTAAAATTAAATTTTCAAACACATACAAAAATGTTATCAACTTATCTAAAAAGGCTATCTATAAATAATTAAAGATACCGCTACCTAAGTAAGACCGACACCATTGCACTCGTGCAATGCTGGCGCGCATATCTTTGGATCTGCTGGACGGACTTAAATGGAACTTCATCATTTTTTTGTTGTATAGCTAAGAGACATGGGCATTAATTGATACTTAATGGGCTTATATTTAATATTTTATGGGTCATGGGCTTAATTGATTTTGATGACTGTCACATTGGATGTAGAATCCATAGTATTCCATATAAACTAGAAGGAATTAAGGTCAAAAATATCTGGTGAAGAACTTATTTGGAGTAATACAATACAGCTAAAATATGAATATGAAAAATAATGAAATATTACCAAATAATTAAGACTCTTTTACAACTATCATTCAGCTCGGGTAAGTCGTTGAATCGCATCTTAACGTAACGCGTTTGGGCGCAGGGTTTTCTGTGCCTACTCCTCTGCAGCTAGGAAATGGCAAGGCAATAAACTTCACGCAAACGAAGTTGCTGGCAGGCACTATTATGTAATAACGTATTCACACAGGTTCTTAACATACACTTATTTACAATAATTATAACTAACGGCTCCGGCGCGGTTTAGGCTGCCTGAACATTAATCCATACCTATATTATAAATTCGAAAGTAACTCTGTCTGTCTGTCTTTTACGCAATCAGGGCCAAACCGCTAATTTCATTGTGATAAAATACTCATATAGAGATACTTGAGGGTCTCGGAATGAACATAGGATACTTTTTTTCTCATATTTGTAATATTTTCGATATATACCAATATATTAAAATACTTATTAATTTGACATGCAATTTATTCCGCCATGTTTATAACAACCGCCGTCGCTAAGCAACGATTTGCAAAGTTTGTTGTTAGAAAACGTCACCCAAACTAAGTTTGCTTAACGCATACATGGCGCGCGCCGACTCAACCTTATGAGACACAAAAACAATATTCTCCAAAAATATTGTCCCTTAAATATTGTTTAAACAAGTCCGCGTTGATATATACTATAGATATAGATTTGTATACATTAACAAAAATTATATGATTTCTATAATTTGATATTCATCCTTATGAAAATAAATATAATAGTCACTTTTAGCATTTCATCTAGATGGAAATTATACGTAAGATGGTTTACTGTATAACAATTTAATAAATAATTAAGGAGATGTCAGTGATTCGGAATGACCTAGCCTACGAGTGGTAGGTATAGTATGACCGACGCGAACGGGCAGATGACTTTGATGGTTTTGTAAATTTTTATATATTTTCGAATTACTGTTAATTTTTATTTAATTATTTGCTGCTTATTACTACTACTACTTATTAATTTATCTCAGTTCGGTTATCTATACCGATGTTATACACTTAAAATATCGTAATTTTAATCATTTGGGATTTTATTTAATATTGTTCGCAAAAATTATTAATTATTTAATATAGAAAAATGTTTAGTACGCGCGCACGGCAAACTTTAGGTACTTTTTCTAATATTAAGAATTTCCTTTAGTTACTTTTACTTCTTTTGTTTGTTCATTTCGGTTACTCAGATATTTTATCTAATAATAAATCTCCACTTATTATTCTTTTTTAACATATTTTAATTATTTAGGCTTATATTTTCTTACAAATTCTATTGAGAACCGAAAATAATTTCATAAATATATTTAATAAATAATCGTATAGTTCAAGCGGGTGTAGCCGCGCCCACTAGTAAATTATATATTTATTTAAGTGTTTTTAGGGAAAATTGATTGAATATTTTAGTATGATTATTACACTTAATAAATTGTAATTTAAATATTGTGGGATTATGCTTTTTAAATAAATTGTCATTTGAAAGAAAGAAGTGAGAAAAATGTTTAGTCACAAATTCTATCTATGTAGGCGGTGGGTACACCGGCGCTACGGACGTGTTTTTCCCGCGTAAATCCCGATATCGCGGGAATTCCGGGATAAAAAGCAGCCTATACCCACTTATATTGCCACACCACCCCATACATATTTTATTGAAACTACTGTTTCGGAGATTTTTACGGGCAAACAGAAAACAATTAAAACAAAAACAGATAAAAATTATAAAATTGTTTGATTCGACTGAATCTGAAACTATTTTATAAGATTAGATTTTAAATAAATTCCTGCAATTTATTTAGAAAAAGAAAACTTTCTCTAAAACATGAATCTTACAGTCAGTTCGTTGAGAGTATTGACCATCAATAGAGATTACTTTCTTTCGTTTTTTTGCTAGTAAATGAATGAAAAATACTTGGTTTTATTATTATCTTTCGAAAGATTAAATATAGATTAAAAAATAACATCATTCTAGGCTATATTTTGTAATCTACTTGTATTTTAAATGTCAGTGCGTCGTAGCAAGAACAATCCAAAAGTTCTTAAAATTATTGGTCTATATTGATCTCCTATCTTATTTTGGTAATGGTCATCATTTAAAACCGGTAATAGCAAAGCTCCATTTGTTGTATACATACCCCTTTTTGCTTATATACCGACAAAAAGGAAAATGTCGACTGAAAACGCACAGCACATGCATTCAACATAGAAGCAAGAAACAAACACAAGTGATAGTAAGTTAACGTCTGCATGACCTTTCTACGTTTATACTAAGCTTTTACGTTGTCTATTGTGCATATGGTTATAATTAAAAACGAGAATATTAAACTTTAATCTGCTAATCCTTAGATAGATACTTAAATTAAAAAAAAAGTATTAAAACGGCACCTCAAGATCGATCTCAGAGTTGAGAGCGAGTTTTTAAATACGAGCCTTAAACTATAATCTATTAGTTTAAATTTATTTTTTGTCTGTAGTAATTAAAATGAAACGAAAGTATACCATTCAAATGTTTACTACATAATATAATAGTTAATACAATTATATTATAAGCACATAAACTATTAATTAAACATGTGAAAACTCTTAAGTTTTTGCTAATTTCTACCAACAAAAAGAAATAGAAATAAAACACTATAAAATCCACTTGTAAATAAATGGGATGTTTCATGCATAATTTGGTACTAGGTACATTATCAGTTACGTACGCACAACTACCGCATGCACAGACTTACGTCCGGTGTAACACCGATAGGCGAGTGGGAGCCAGGCATGGCTGGACTTTCACTGCGAGCCCTCTCTCTACGCAGGGCTTTCATTTTGCTTTTGGTATTTTATCTTTACCAAGATGAAAATTTACCCGGGCGCTGTTGCCCGGACCTGTATGAGAAATTGTATTTAAAATATTCATATTTTAAAGTAAACAGCTGAAAATACATACTTATGTACGTTTCTTTAATAGAGCATTTAGTGATTATTCTTCTTAAGAAATAGGGATTTTTACGTGTGAAATATTTTTCCTATAACCTGTGAAATTTAATATTAACTACAACCTAAGTGCATAAGTCAATTCACGATCAGTGCTACTACTAGAATCGCTTTGCAAATATCAAAATATTTGTACCCTACAAACATTCCGACTATAATTGACTGGTGAGAATTTCAAATACTTAGATAAACGCCTATACTAAGCACATTTATTTAAAAATAGTCAATTTCCGTTATTAGAATAACAATTTTCTACTGATTCATGATTAAAATACATTTTCCAATCTATTGTTCTAAAGCTGGCATTCTGAAACATTTAAAGATTATTTTACTTAAACACCAGTAATTTTGAAATTACTTGTAAAAAAAAATCACCAGTAATTTTTTGCTACAGCCCCTTCAAAGTTTTCTTAAATTTAACTTTCTTACACGAGGATAAAATGAAGGTGCCCGTAAATCACCGTCGATCCGGTTACACCTGTACATATATAATAATTAATAGTAATTATTTTTTAGCTGTAGTACGACGACGAAGATCTATGTAAATTTTACAAATGCCGTGGTAGAAACCGTTATAGATTAGATCCGAAATTGCGACGAGGATAATTAAGGTGATAAGGTTTATATGGTGGGTTGGGCGTCCATCAGATAGCAAGCGGTAGCTACCAAGCTCGGCAATGCACTCGCTATTCCTAACCCAAGTAAAAATCATTTCTACTTGGGTTATATGAGAAATATGCAACTAATTGCTAATTTACATTAGGCATACTTAAGTATATTATATATGTAGTAGCTTTTCACATATATGTTCGTATTTTAAATAATTTCATATATTATATGTGCATATACTATTTTTCTATTTTTATAAAATATTATAAAACTTTTGTGGACAATTTTAATTAAAAATACGGCGTCATATTGTTTGCTAAGTAATAAGTTCTTCGAGCGTAAACTTCATACCTTTTGTGAGATTGCTTTGAACATCAAAGGTATTAAAAAAAGGGACTACAATTTTTACTTGTAATTGTAATAACTTTATCTCTTTACCTATACCTACAATGCATTACAAATACAATACATACAACTAGTCGTGGCGCAGTGGCCGAAGCGTGCAACTGTAAACGCGACAGGTTATGGGTTAATTCCCATTCGATAAAATGTGGTCGGCTATGAAATATTTAATATTTTAATTTTCTTGTTCTGTTAACGAGACAATTATAGGCAAATTATTGAATTTTTATTTCTTTGTTCTGTAGCGACAAGTTCCGCGGTACAATAAAAGTGAGGAACGGAAGTGTCCTAATTGGAAGGTTCCCAGGTTCCCTTTGCCCACTCTGCTATATGCGTGATACAGCGTACAGTTAAAAAATTATTTTCAATGCAGTTATACTGCTTTATATGGCTTTATGGTGAGATTGTGTATAATATAATATTAATTTAATGAGTTTTTTGGTATTTAATGCTTTTATTTTATAAGAATTAACTACAAATGTATAGTTTTTAAATTTTTCTGTGAAATAGTACTACCTGTTTATGCTAGCTGCCAAATTTTATAATTCTAGGTCAACTGAAAGTACTCTCTGAATTTTGGTTCCCTTCATTGTGTCGAAATACGCATTTTATACGCATAAAAAATATATTAATAGAAAAACAATAGGGCTCGTATCTTTGATTGCGTTGAGGTGGAACCTTACTTTTTTTATGTGTTTCAAATGGACTGTAGACTATTATACTAGAGGATATATGATATTAGATCCACGCAATCTTAATAAAAATTGTAAGTGCAGTAGGAGAGACATACGAATAGACAGACATACAGGCAGATGGACAACAAAAAAAAACTTAGATTCATATTTTATTATACTATATTTTCATTATCCATAAAATAAAGTTTGGTAAAAATATTAAAAATACAGATAACTGCATTTACCGTTTCATATTAATATATAGATAAATAACAATCACTTTTTGATTTTAAATTTAAATGTAATTACTTTTATATAAAACGAAATCAGAGGAATGACGCCAATAAGGCTCTGCAATGTATAAAATATTGCAAAAATGTATGTCAATACTATTAATTTAATGATCAAAAGTTATTTTATACTAAACACTAGCGACCAGCTCACGTCTTCGCCCGCTTGAACTATATAATTATTAATTTACTAATCTATATTACTTTTATTTTTCATTAATAATAATATCATTTTAAAAACTATATCTATACTTATATTGAAAAGTAAGATTTCAGCCAATCCAACAACATACTTTAAAATGGTATAACTTTATTATTTATAAACCGATTGAAATAAAACAAACATTAAATGTTAAGGGAAGCTTGCATTCAAATCAGTTTCTGAGATTAAGGTGAACAAATGCACAGATAAACAGTCAAAAAAATCAGAAGTCATTATTTATGGTTCCATTTTTTCTTATATATCTTTCATGTACAGACACCGATGCTTTACGATTTAATTATAAGTATAGATATAGATTTTTACTATCATTTAAAATAATCAAAATTTTTAAAATATAATTTAAAAAGCACCAATCTTTCATAATATTATAGATTTAACAAGTATTTCTGATTCCGTTTCAACAAGTATTCTATTTGCGTTAAGCGCGTGGTGCTACGAGTACGAGTATATAAGCCGAAACAATAATAATCTCGTGTGGAATTCTGATGCAATTTGAATACTTCGTAATCGATCATCAATGCGATCGTTCTCGTGAATTTGGAAACACATTTCAGATAATGTTAAAATTCTTCAGATTTGTAAGCCGCTAGTATTATTATGCACAATATATAAAAAGGTATGGAATCTGGTCCAAGTGTTCGCGTCCACCATAAGTTGCCAAATAACCGAAGAAAGCCAATAGTTTGTTTGGGAAATACTTGGGCTAGGGAGCTAACTTTGGGGAACAATCATTGAAAAGGGAAAATAATAAACTACTTTAAGCACCGAATACTGAAACTAATTAATGAGTTTATACTGAAACGATGACTTTTGTGAAAACTCAGACACACGTTTGTAACACGAGTTATTCTAGCAACAAACTTGGAGAAGAATAGATTCAGGGTCAGATCTGTAACTTATGGTCTCTCACTGGCTGTGCAGCCTAAATAAATCTGCAATTTTTGTCATTTAGTTATTTAATAATACATTTAGTTTGACCCCCACGGTGCCATATAACCCTCACTTGATCTCAAATTGTTAAATTTGTATTTATTTAGAATATATATTCTTTATAGAAATATTTTAATAATCTTACACATTTTCTTATTTCATAGTAAATCATATATAGCTAGCTACATAAATATGAAAACCGCTGATATTATTTACAGTCGTATAATAAATTACATCGTTCCGATCGTAGACAGAGACATAAGTTAACTTAGTCACCTAGTTAACTTAGTTGTTAAAAAATGTTTAGTTGCTGTTTTATTTTTAATAAATACAAGCAAATAAGTAAATAGATAGAGGTAAAAAGATGTTTAAAAAACTTTAAAAACCTCTACCACCCGTTACTCCGTTTTCAAACTTTACTCTCTTTATGTACTGGCGCAGCCAACTTTCTTTTAGCTAAGAGAATTTTAATTTCCTAGTCCAGTTCAAAGAATTCCGCTTACAGAATTATATTTTAGTTCAGTTTTAGAGATTTTCTGATATTTATTGAAGTTGCTTGATGCAGAAATTATTGATTTAAATTAAAAAAGGTAAATAATACAGGTGCTACTTAAAATAGTAAAACTATCCATATATATTTCGTCAATATAATAGAATACAAAAATTGATAGAAATGCATAGTGTATATTGTATGTATCTATTACATTTTTTAAATAAGTATATTAATATAGACTACTACACTATTTTTTTTAAATGTATAATTATTTGCACTTATTACAGTTGGTGAAGTCTTCGTTTTTCCATTTTTTTGTGTAACATGCATTGGTGGGATGTTAACTAAACTATTCTTTTTCTACATGACTTTCATTAAAATTGATTAAATTCTATCACTATGGAACATTTCTTAAACGTTTTCTTATATTTTATTTAAATTAATTTATATACAAAAAAACTATTTTCTCTATTAATCAATCACTACTATAAAAGAAATTAATACACATACACATTCACTGTACACATCGATGTCACTTCAAAAACTTCACTTTAAAAGAACATTAAAACTCCCTCCCTATTCAGTCATTCATCCAAAAGTATTCACACTTTTATAAAAGAATTTTTGAGCGAAAAGTATAAGCAACCGTTAGTAAAAGATTTAAGTTTTTATTGTTTTCACAGTTATTATGTAAAAATTTTATTATTTGAATATTTAAATTTTTGTGGTAAAAAACATGATTTTAAATATTATTTGACAATAAATATGATGCGAAAAGTAAATAGCACAAAATTCCATTACCGTTTAAAACTTTTTAAAAGAATAATCGCAAAAATGCTACAAATACAAAATAAATACTCTAAATAAAATTAATTTTAAACATATAAATAAAATTTTGTTTTACAAACAACGTTACTTTAAAGTTATTTTAAACGAAAATTACTAGCTATAATTGTATTTTTTTATGAATCTAAATTTAAATCAACTTAAAAGTTTGAACTTTGTTGCATTCGATATGCTTACCTTTGTGCTCCTACTTGGAAGCTTGGTGACCGGTTCGCGAATGCTGGATCACTGACGCTAAGGGATGGTCCACCCTCTGCTTATATACCAGCTGTGGTGCGCCGGGTACCTGCGCATACTACCTCCTCACCTCTAGCCCACCTACACCAGATTTGCATTTAAGCGGCTATCTTTTTGTATAATATAAATATTTGACCAAAACCGGCATAAAGACGTTCTTCTTCCTTCGGTTTTTTTTTAGATATATTTGATTTGTTTGAATTTGAATTAAATCGATTAATCAGCAATATCCTAAAAAATCGTCTTTGTATTTTTTGGGCAAATCTTATACCTATTAAAAAGCAAGTCTTTTACAGATATGATCATAATATAAGTGCGCAATTGAGTTCTCGCTGATTTTTGAATAAAATGTAATCTTATTGTGAATGAAACGTTACGTACACATTGTTGGAAGTGTTGTCTATTGCTAGCTACAAGTTTTTCCTATCTTTCCGGGCTTCCCGTAAAACTCGATAACCGTTATGGTAGAAATGTTCTACTTTTGGGCCATTTACGAACTAAGCTATTTTTAAATGTTGTTCATACGGGCAAAGCTGTTGAGCAGCCATACCATGTGCATCGAAGGGGGCAAGTAACAATTGGAGGATGCAATATCTCAGGAATATATCAGGCGGCATAAAACTCCACATATATGTGTTTTAAGTAGGTTTTAACAACATGAGGCTTAGCACTTCATGTAGAAGAATCACTTTCGAAGTCTCTTGGCGTATTCTGGCAATTTTTCGCGCAGTGCCCGGATAAATTGAAATCGATACCAATCCCGATAGTGGTACAGTTCAGTTTCAAGCTTATAGTGAATAACACCGACCTGGTCCCACCGAATACAAAGCATAACCGTCGCAGACTGTACATGCGACCGAGCCGACTACTACAAGCGACGGAACCCGTACGGCACGTATCATAGGCACAACACGTTGCCTTACAGCAGCATTTCTGTAAACTTTTTAAAAAACTAAAGATTGAGCTCAATGGCGTGCCATTGGAGAGGCCTATGTCCAGCAGTGGACGAGGACAGGCTGATGATGATGATGATGATGAGATAAGATGAGATGAGAATGACATGAGATGAGGATTATTATAACTTTGGGTAATTATAACTTTGTTAAATATAAACAATGGCTTAAAGTTGCTAATATGATTTATGTAAATATAAATGACCTGAAAGTAATGATTTTACCTAGGAAAATGAAGAATAGTACGAACAAATGACACTTACATTTATCAAGACACGCGCCAGAGTGTCCAGCCAAGTTAAAAAGCTGGAAACAAACAATGTGTATTTTACGAACCATTTCAAGCTGCTTTTAAGCCCTTCTTAATTCGTCAACCAATTAGTTCACATGCATGAAATTTAGCACATTTGTTAATACTCCTAACTTGTGATTAAATAAATTTAAATAATTCAAGTCAAACAATTATTGATTGACGTTTAAAAATAGGCGTTTTTGTGACAGAGTCACTCACTCATCAAAAACCTAATCACAAACAACACTTCTAGGTTATCTAAAAACTTGGTAACAAGGTAACTTATTGTACATATGTAGGAAAAAAATTAAAAACTAATGATTACTATGTAATGCGATGGTTGTGAATTCCATCCACACTCGAGGAAGTGAAATGTTTATTTATGTTTACAATTTTTTACAAAAGGTCGGACCATAAGTCTGTAGTGTAAGCAAGAATTATTTAAAAAAAAAACACTAGGTTCCCTCTGTCTACCCTGCTGCGTACGGGATACAGCGTGAAACTACGAAGCAAATTAACAAACTATAAAAGTTAGATTTAGGAAAATCAAGCGATTTTAAAAATATAAAGTCTTAACGATAAATAGTAATAATTTCAAAATCAAAACCATAAATGTGAAATGGGAGCCAAGTTAAATGTTAAGTAATGCGTCGTTTTCGATTTCACTGACAAAAGAATGGGAGATCTATATGGATGCTTAGTTCTATGTTCACTCGGGATAAAATTCAAACACTAAATTTGACCTGGCTATTTTTTATCACCAGGCACCACATTAAATATTAACCTCATAGTCCAGTACAAGTTAGAGCTTGCAATAATTAATCCTGTACCTAATAAAATTGTCAAGTGAAATTTTAGCTTGAACTTCATCCCGAGTTATTTATTTATTTGAATTACTATCACAGCTTAAAAATCTATCAAAAATATTTTCTTTTATTTGTTTATTTACCTATATCGGACTTGTTAGATAACATTTTCTACCTTAATTTTTTCGAAATTTACATGTTACATATATTATGTAGATTTAGTGAATTGGTTTGGATGAATTTAGTTTTCGATTTACGTTTAATTATAAATCTTTAAATATATATTGTATGTTATTTTTCATAAAAGTAACTTTGTCGTGAACTATCTAAATATATTTCATATTATAAATATTTATAACAATAAAAACTATTCTACCACTTTTATTAACAGTAGAGGTATATCTATCGTAATCTTTTCAATGTATTTCGGTAAAGAAAGAATAAGTTGAACAATAATATAGTATGCTAGAGAATCTTCAAGAATCGTCTTATATTATAAAAGATATCTGCTACGTAAATTTCAGCTACAGTAGATACTTGGGTACAGTAGTAGTAGTAGTAGATACAGTAGATCTTCGAAAGCTCGAACTTTGGTAGATACGCGTTTTTGAGCGAAATTACATTGAACATGATTTTGAATCGAGAGTACGTGTATGTTCTTTGTATTTGTATCAAAATATTATATAACTAGACTTTACCTACGCCTTCGCCCGCTTATTAGAAGGGAAGTTACTAAAAGTTATGTATGAAACTTGACAAATTCTTTCTCAAGTGCCCGCGATAACACTGACCGCAGGCACAGATGGTTACATGAAAACAATTAACGAGATTAAATGAAATTAGCGCGGTCAACCAAGCAAGCTCTTCTGCTTTATACTATTCGTATTAGTATAGGTTCATTTATATGTAGGTATATGATACACACTTACACAGGGTACATTTAAAAAAAATACCTTTCCACTGTATCTCACAAATGCAGAGCAGAGGAATTCTAACGTAAAAGCATTCCTTTCCCAATTTCTACTAAATTGTGTGTTGAGTGATGGAACATAACGCCGCATTTTGTCTTGATCAGAGTGTGCAAATGAACATATTTCATTCACTCCAGCGAAACTCGAGCCAGACGCCTGTTAAGCCTGTTAAGCTTGGACGGCCTTTTACATACATTTCACAAAAAGATAGATGATTTGAATATGAGTTGACTGTAAATGAAGAAATAATACTAAATCGTGTAGAGGTATACAGCAAGAATGGGTAAATTGGGTTGACGCCGTCGTGGCACAGGGGAAGGAGACTGTAGGTTCGATCTCCACGGGAGCGAATGAACTATTATTTATTAATATTTAATTTCTTCGCTCTGGCATCACGGTAAAAGCCCAGCGTTGAGTTCCGCCGCTCAGCAAGTGAGCGGAAAGCGGAAAACGAAGGGTTATAACACTATGTTCCTCCCTATTGTGCTGAGATTGAGCTTGGAATACGAGTGTCTACAGGAAGGTGACGTAAAGTAAAATGAGGCGGTAAATATGGAAAGGTTAAAGGAAGTAAAATAAATATGTCTCTGCCCATCACAGTAAAATAAAAAGATTTAAAGTCAGCTTTGTAGTTTTAGAATTCAGCTAAATTGATTAAAAGCTGGCCGTGCTAAATTCGATAGATGTATTTCCGATTGTCCCTCTCACAGTTACTTGGATTAAATGGAGGTGTTTTAATTAAGAAAATCCTTGGCGGTTGTGAAATCTTTGCGTAATATTTAATAAAATAATTGGTAAGTAAAGAAATAATTATCTTGTATTAGTTTTGCTTAATATTGAGATAAATTAATATATTATTTCTTTTTAATTAGTAGTTTTGTTTTCCTCAAGCAATCTTGGCGTCAATGTTTATTTCACGCTAGCTGATTGTTTTTTTTTTTATTTAAAGTTAACTTGATTTGCAAAACACAAATGATTACAATGAGACACTCCGTTCCTCACTTTCGGTTGATTTTTTAGATGCGTTGCGTGTTGAGTGGCTGAGCTCA
The DNA here is from genome assembly GCA_013403645.1 of Heliconius nattereri. Classification (NCBI taxonomy): domain Eukaryota; kingdom Metazoa; phylum Arthropoda; class Insecta; order Lepidoptera; family Nymphalidae; genus Heliconius; species Heliconius nattereri. The sequence continues at coordinate 258,648 of JAAIXI010000238.1, read as the reverse complement.
ACGCCGCGCTTAGCCTCGACACCAGAGCGAAGAAATTCAAAAATAAATATTAATAAATATTTCATTTCCTCTAATTTGGATCGATAACCGTCGCGTTACAGCCGGCGCATCTATTCCATGTAAAGTATAACATAGTATCTAGTATAAAATGTAATAATTGCAAATGTTGCTACAAATGTACCCCTGAGAGGATTATAACAAACCCTATACCAGTTCCGCTGTCCAAATCGTTTGACCCATTTAGTCTGTAGAGCATATGATAAGAACGCTTACACGCATATACGTTTCATATATTGTGTGGCTGAATAAGAAAATTATTTTCTTATTGTTTTGAAAATAAAGGATTTTCGATACAAACAGCCATTGATAATAGCTTATTTTATAAAAATATTTAAATATAATAAAAGATAATCAAATTTTCTAATGTTTATATGTATCCAAATAGTTCCAATACCTGCCAGATGCAATATTGATTTAGTTAAGATAAATATAAAAAAAAATGATTCCATCTAGACGCCATGAACGAGATGGTAGTAAATTTATAATATCATTTATAAGGCTGTCTTGGCGCAGGGGCACAAGAGAGTGACTGTTACACGACGGTCGTAAGTTCGATTCTTGTTCAAGGGAATTAATTATTATTTTTTAATGTAAAATTGATTTCTTCGCTCTAACACCAAAGCAAAAGCCCGACGTTGAATTCCGCCATTCATCACGCAATGCCTTGAAAAAATAGACGGAAAATGGGAAACGGAGTGTCTTAACACTATTGCCTCTGCCTATCGTGCTGATTTATTTTATTTATTTATTTATGAGAGTAGATTGTCTCATCAATATCTATTTATGTAAAACTAACTAAAGATGAAAAAAAAAACTAATCAATAATATTTAAAAAAAAATGAATGAAATATTTTTGTTATATAGCTATTAAGGTGGAATCACGGACAGGGATTACGATTTTGAAGCTATGGCATGGCAATTGGCAATGGTTGGCACAACGCGAATGAGTTCGCGTTCCGGGCACCAGTTGCCTTAGTTGGCGTACTTCCGAAGTAATTAGATAAGCATTAACTACCGCCGCCGAAATATACAAAGTATGACTGTAAGCGCGGATGTGGACTCGAGTCCCACTAGAGAAAATGAAATTTTAGATATTTTCGTTCCGATGTCGAGGCAAAGCAGAGCGTATATTAAAAAATGTAGACATATTTAAATTAATACGTATGCTTAATCTAATAATAATTGATCTCGATCTTATTGCAATAATATTGAAATAATATTTTCATATATCATATAAATACTGCTTATTTATTTTTTCATTATCATATGTATACCTGTCCGTCATATTTTTAAAACCGAAAACCTGTTTAATTACACTAAATAGGAAATATAGACAACATTTTACGCAGACTCCATAACTACTAGATATGAATAAATCTGTTTTTTTTCAACTTGTATAGAAACAATCAGATATAATAAATGAAGGTTAGAAATGAATATAAAGAAAGGGTGGGAGTCCAGTGTATAGGTTGTGCGTGTTACACGCGATCGACCAATAAACAAACTTCGACATGACGTCAATGAAGCTACGGAACTTCATGGTTGTACGCCATGGAAGGAACCTTGTGTTGGTACGTAATAAGTGTAGTTAATCACGTAAGTATCAGTTTAACCTCGGTAATAAGTACGATTCACGTAACAACTTAATTATCAACCAAAAAGGATAACTTATTCAAGCATATCTAAATTACTATATAAGTTAATTCTAGTAAATGCCGTCGAAAGGCATTAAGCTCGTACATTTTTAATACTATCTATTTTCTTAATTTATTCAGATCTATAATTTATCATAAATATGAGTTTTTTTGTCATTTATCAAACGGTTTTAATTTACTCCTTAAGAAAATTTACTCCTAAAAGATGAAAAAATACTACAAATATGAATTTATATACCTAAGAAATTCAAATAATATTTCACATTTAGACTAAAATAAAGTAAACAAAACAATATCCACATACATCACTATTGTCCTGTACTTGTTTCCTTCGTCTTAAACTAGAATCTTGATATCTCACTGGATCTTCGCCCGACACTGCTATTTGATACGAGAGTCTCCTTCCCTTAATGTCTGGTTTTTGACAGTAAAGCTCATTTTCAGGTATGCAAGAAAAGTCTTGATATGAATGGTACGTCTGCGTATCTTTTAATTTTTCGTTGTCATTCTTTCGACGTAGATAATGCATCAAACCTTCACTGGCTATCCACGTTACCCTAAAATTATACGTTATTTATTGTATATTATGTAGGCCGTAGACTAATGTTTTATTAATCATTTTTAAACAAAAATAAAACTTAGTTTGGCCATTAATACTGTTACAATTAAAAATAAACAAGATATTACATTTGAATTTGGAATCTGTCACTTTTATTTCAAATCTGTTTTTTGTTATTTTTGCGCCATTATATTATAAAATATTTCGTGGTGTTAAAATGAAGTGGGATGATAAACAGAATAAAATCGAGATATGAAGATAGCACCTAGAGTCATGTCGCGTATTTTAAAAGATGAGTCAGGACGTTGGAGAAGTTAAAGAACTGTTGCAGCCAAAGAGACCACTTCCAATAAGCTTTATACAATTTTAATAATCCTATATCAATGTATTATAGTACTATTATACTGTAATAGTAATAAATGTTACGTAGAATAAAACATTTTTTTTCTTTAATACAATATTTACGGCAAGATTAAGTATAATATTTCACTATTGATAAATATAAACAAATAACAACACAAATAGTTTAAAATACTTAGTTTCTGGTTAACATAGTATAAAGTTCGGAGTGGCTATTTTTAAAAACTGGAAAATTTCGGCAAGACCTTTTCATACGAGCGACTTTAAATCACTTTTTTGCCGTCTATCACGGCAGAAAGACGTGTAAATGGTTAATGCAGAACAAGAAGAAGTATGGATTTTTAGTTCATTAATTTACATGTATATTTACATAATAATTGATACAAGGATCAACAAGGTATTATAATTAATTATCAAATTAATAGGTTATCTGCTAGTAACTAATTTTTGTATTAAATAAATCAGCTTCACGCTGTATCCCGCACACAGCAGGATAGGCAAAGAGAACCTAGCATTAAGACACTCCGTTCCCCACTGGATTCTGCCGAATTCTGGAGGCATAGCGTGTTGAGTGGCGGAGCTCAACTCCGCTCTTTGCCTCGACACCAGAGCAAAGAAATGATAATATAAATGTAAATAAATATTTCATATCCTTGAATGGGAATCGAACCCACAATCGTTGCGTATGGGTTTGTGTCCGACAAAGTCGCCGTGTGAACAGGGGGTTACGAGATTATTAGATAAGCAATTTTTTTTTTCGAGCGTGTGGATAGTGCTGTTAGCCTTATTGGCTTTTACAGCGACACCGGTTGGGTAGGGAAGAGGGTACTCTGTCCCTGAAGAAATGCAAGCACTAAGTGGCTGCCTGTGAAGATGTCGACGACTGTAAGGGCGCCCCCTGCGGCACTCGAACCTCGGCTTGCGGCCGTCGAGCGGACTGGACTAGATAAGCAATTGAATATCGGAACATCTTCGAAAAAATATATTTAAAAGAATCGGGAATATTTTCAACCATCTTATCGAGGATAAATAACGTTTCATTAATTATAAGGTCTTGACTGGCTGACAGCGTACAGTTGCTAAAATAATCTGGTTTTACATTAAAATATATACGTTTATATCTCTTATTTCAAAACTAAGACTTGAAAGACGATGCTATTATGGCGTAGTGGCACAAGCGGGTTATGGAATGGATTTTTGAAGCTGATTTTTTTTTTAATTTCATTTCTTCGCTCTGGTAACGAAGCGAAGCGCGGCGATGAGGTTCACCACTTAACACACAAAAAGTGGGAAACGGAGTGTCTTAGCACTAGGTTCTTTGGCTGCCCAGCTTTATATGGGATATAAAGTTTAAAAAAAAAAGAAAACTCACCTATTTAGATTAAGACATTCACATATGAATAATATGTTTGTGTGATTTCCTTTACCTTTTCGAATGTGGTGTGTTGATGCGCTGTTTTCTTGCGTCAAGACCAGAATTCATTGATATTGCGCGCGATTTCGGCAGGTTTTCTCTTAAGTGGAAATCACTATCTACAACAAAAGTTTGGAAGAGATTTCTTTTAGAAATAAGTCCACCCTTGTCAACTATTTTTTCATTTTATATTACTGTATGTTTGTTTTATGCAATAAAGAATATATATAAAGTTAAAATAATTAAGTTACAGAGCCGTTGCTCAGGAGCGTAAAGTGTTACTAAATGCGACTGGTTGTTAGTTCGATCCCAACTCGAGGATATGAAATATTTATTTAAATTTATATTTCCATTTCTTCACTCTGGTCTCAAGACATAACGCGGCGTTTAGTTCCGCCACTTGACACTAGGTTTTAACACTAGGTTCTCTCTGCCCACAATGTTGTATGCGGAATACGGCGTGAAACGTGATTTTGTTAACAAATAATTAATTTACAAAATAATATACTATAATAGAACTTAGGCAATCAAAAATATGATTTTTAGGAAATGTTTAATTGGATATCGGACTCCATGATCGTTAAAATTAAAAAATATATACTTGTAATAGGATAGTTCCTGACTTTAGAAACAAAGGTGAAAAAATTCAAATATTACAAAATTAATACAAATTATAGGCGATTAATCCGGTCAAATAGTCTAAATAAACATTAGCTTACTTAAATCACTGCTCGAGTGTGATTCTTCAAGTGTAGGATTGGACGAGGTGGCGTATAAGGTCGGTTGGCTTCCAGTGAAGGTGTTCATTGATTGTTGTAGGGACTGGGTAGAGGTGCTGCGAACTACTCGAGACGACGCGTGCAAGCTTGTTCTGCTTCCATCAGACTCCTTAAATACGAACAAAATTACATTACAATTAATTATTTATTAATAATTACATTATCATTATTAAATAACAATAAAATAATAATCGTGCCATAGGTATTCACTAAAAATAAATCAAAATTAATATTTTAACGAGATACATACACATACAAACGTAATTGCAGAGCTTGAGGAACCAAATACGTTACACGTAATTTAGTCGGCATTGAGTTCTGCCATTCAACACGCAAACTATCCAAAAGTCTTAACACTAGGTTCCCTTTGACCTCCCTGCAGTGTGTGGGATACAGCGTGAAGCTGATTTTTTTTAACGTAGCGGGATTTGAACCCGCGCTTCTTGATTTAATTGTCAGAACGCTAGGCGCGTGTCTTCTAAAAAAGTATTTTTCTTTCCTAAGTATAGAATTGTTCATACTAATCACACGAATGACGTATATCTACATGTATTATCATATATCAATATGTTTTTTAAGGAAATTGAAATAATAATTGGTATATATATATATGCAGACCCTGGCAATAGCCGGGATTAATGCCAGGATGAAGAAGATATATATATATATATATATATGCAGATCAGAATGCACTAAATACTCGATAAAAAACAATGTAATGTTGGAATTATTTAAAATGTTAAATGCTTAAAATAATATTTCTACAACCTGTTAAGTAATTTTTGAAAGTAATCTATAGTACTTACTTCATGATCACATGCACTTATAGAGTACTTATGCACAGAGTTGGAAGCGGGACATTCTTCAATCAATGATCGTAGGGAAACGGACTTTGACACTTGCCGCTTGAAAAATCTGTTTTCTTTTCTAAATATTTCTTTCGTATTTCTAATGAGACTATTCATTTTCTTCTTGAAGGTAGAGGATTTCCGTTCCAGTGGAGATTTCCAAATTGAATGCAAATCTACTTCAGATTGTGAGAAATCCTCCTGCTTCGATAACATCGTATGATCTAGGGACAACTTTCTCTCCCGAATGTTTTCGCAATGTTTTGTATTGTGAATTTGCTTATAATTATAAATAGATAAAGGTTCAGTACTGTCATAATTCGCTGTCTCTTCTAATATAGTATTACAGTGATTCGTTTGCATAGTACCATCGATCTGGACATTTGAATTTGTTGCGCTCAGAAATTCAGTTGAATCATTATTTTCTGAAGAGTCTCTAAAGCAATCGTTGTCATTTAAAACGTCACTGCAAGCCGGGCCTAGCGATCGACTGCTATTACTCATCTTAACTGTCCTCAGTATTTCTTTTATTTTCAGATTCTCCTTTATATTGTTTACATCGCTCAAATTTTGTTGATATTTGTCCTTATTCTCTTTTGTTTGCTTATCTTTTTTCCACTTTTCTTTTAACTTATCCATATTAACGCATGGAGAGCATAAAATAACACTAAAACCAAAACATTGTTTTCAATATAACAAAATATTTGACACAATTTTCTAAATTATTCCACATGGCCGTAGAAGAACTTATCAGCTGCGGACGTCAACGTCACACCTGTATAAATCGTTTAATCGTAGTGAAGGTTTGTGACGATAACGAATATTCGCTTAACTTACGATTCACAACTACTGAACGAATAGAGAGAAATTATAATATTTAGAAAGAAAACTTTACGTGATAAAATGTGGAATAGCTAACAGTACTAACATGTGGTATTTTAGTGCAAATTGAATAAATATGCTCCAAGAAATAAAATTAAGAAAATACAATTTGAACATTATCTCCCCCTTGAGATTATCTTTGATAATTCAACAATACATATCAATTTTTATCTTTTCTAGCTACACACGCGAATAAAGCCCTTATATTAATAAAGTAGGTACCTACTTATTTGTCTTTTTGCTTTGCGTTAACACCAGAGCGAAGAAATGGAAATATAAATTAAAATAAATATTTCATTTCCTCGAGTGGGGATCGATCCCACAACCAGTCACGTTTACACTTTGTGTTCCTGCGCCACGAGTTTCCCTGTTTTAAAACAATTTATAATCAATAAAACTGAACAAACAATTAATAATTACTATTACTAAGCTTTATACATAATTTAAACCTAATCTTACCTGTATAAGAGTACTTCGCAGCTTAAATTCTATAAGCCACGTTGTACAAACCACGCCATTTTAAGTCCCGGTTACGCTAACAGTTTCACTAATTTTTCTATAAATAATCTATATCCTTCTATAAATGCTTCTAACTGATAATATAGTAGGAACGCCGAAGGATCATGCCTACGAAATCAGATAAATTATATTAAAAAAGGCCAGATAAATTTAAAACACGTGTAAAATGCGTACGACGGTCAGTAAAAGGAACAAATAAAAAAGACAAAGAACAATATTGAGTTAATTACAAAATGTGGGTAGCCAAAATTAATAATTAGCGGCGTAGCGTATTATTAATTTTGGCGGGTAGCCAAAATTAATAAATAAAAATGTAAATAGTGACATTGCCATAATTTTCAATGCCTTATTGAAATCAACGAAATAAATATTATATGTATTTTATTTTTTTATATTTACTTAACTAATAAAAAACTTATAATCATGGGATATATTTTTATGTTTATTTTTTTTTTCATCCTCACATCGTTTCCTGGCTCCCTCTATGTGCGGTGCAGGTGATGCTAAAAAATGGGTAAAAAAATAAGTTAAAATAGAATCGATTATAAATGTTGAAAATAAAAATCAAGGGACGCGCATAAAAAAATAGTAGTCGAATGTAGCACTTGCTTTTTTTGAAAAATGGTTAAAAAATAACATTCCATTGCCCATATTTTATATTAGGCAAAGAATTGTGGCGATTATAGTTACAGCGCACAAACAAGTACGGCAGACCGTGGATGAGTGAGCCTTGTGTCTAATGACAGATACTTAATAAGACGTTATTGCTTGTGAGTTTAGCGCAGGCGTCCCTAATTTCAACATCCGTCATTCATGTACTTCACTATTCCAAAACTCGTTTAATTAAATAAATGTAGAATATACGATTGCATCGATTACTCTACGTATTATAATACAAAATGTATAAGTTGGCTGCCCAGAAAGTCGCTAAGCTTCTTACGAACTCACTTTGGAAAGTCCGCCATCATTCGCAACATCTTTCAAGCAAACCTACGTATTTACACGTTTCCGTTGAATTCGATTCTTAAACGTATATTATTTTAGTTAACAATTAAATCAAATGTTTCTAGCTACTCGTAAGAAACTATATTTTCTTTATTCTTCTTTTATTTAATACTGTCATAACTTTTTCATTTCGAACGAATAGAAGAAATGAATCCTATTAAAGTAAATAACACGTATACTGCAAAATGCGTTTCTTTCAACAAGAAATAGTTTATTTCCCAGAATATTCAAGTGCAAGAAGTCACAACCATTCGTTTTACTCATAAAAGTTTAACTATTGATTTCGCTCATATCTGTAGTCTGCCCACTTCGACAAACGTATTTTTCAAATACTTAAGAGAAGTTACGAGAAAAAAAAAAAATTATGGATAAAGTAAATAAGAAAAATAAATAATTTGGATGACAATGCTCGATATGTGACATCATTCTAAGTTCAATATGGCGGACCATCCAAGTTTATTTAATTATTAAATTCAAGTTGGCCAAATAGTTATTTTAATATACTTCAACAATATGGGTATCAAATTAAAGGAATCGTTGAGAGCAATTTGAAAAATAATGTGACGTTATTCTAAATCCAATATGGCGGACAATCCAAGATAACGGAAGAGTTATTTTTAATGCACTTCTACAATATGGATATCAAATTAAAGGAATCGTTGAGAGCAATTTGAAAAATAATGTGACGTTATTCTAAATCCAATGTGGCGGACCATCTAAGATGACGGAATAGTTGTTTTTAATGCACTTCTGACATAAGAGAATCAATGTCGGGCTTGTAGAATATACAAAATGCAATGTAGTACTGTCGCCTACCCCGTTATCTACTTAGGCTGGAAGCTCTTTGCTGCTGTAAAATTATTAGAAGGTCTCCTTGTTGAAGAGCTGGTCTGATCTTGTCACAATGATGCGTTGAATGAGATGAACAGATTGAGAAACCTAGCTAGCGATAATTAAGAAGCAAAAAATAAATTAAATGCATAAAATATTTTTTTCTTTTTAAATTTTAACTATCAAGTTATAATACACAATTTATCTATATATATAAAATCGAAAGGTCACTCACTCATCACGACATCTCAAAAACTACTGTGCTAGGAATCTCAAATTTTGCATAGGAGTTATTTTTAGGACGTAGGTGCTCGCTAAGACGGGAATGTGCAATATACGACTTCTAAGGGGTTGTTTTTGGGGTTGGAAGTTTGTATGAAACTTCGCTACTACAAATGCTAGGAGTCTCCAACGTTTCCATGGACGTCACTTATAGGACGTAGGTACTCTTGGAAACAGAAATGAATAATAACGTAGTTCACGCAGGCGAAGCCGCGAGCGGGCCGCTAGTATGAATATAAAAGCTTGTGTAAATAAACTAGTAGATTCTAATATAATTATGTAAAAACTGATGTTTAAATTTTTAAAGATTCAATTTAATTAAATATTGATCGATCATCGGGACAAATAAAATGATACAATTAAAGTGATTTATTCTCCATGTCTGAGTTATTAGTTTTTGGTGCAGAACACGTATAAAGGTATAAATAAGATATAAGAGTAAATTCATTTGGTAGAAAATAATTTTACAAAATTATATTTCAATTAATTTTATTAAGTATTCATTATAAAACATCCCACCGTAAAAATGTTAATTCAGATCAAACAATCGCTATGTGTTTCTGAAGTAGTTATGTATACATTAGATTTATAAAAAAGACATACATAATTATATAAAATGTACAAAAGTCATACGTAAAATTACTTCACTATAGTACCCTCTGCCTACGTCGAAAGTTTACTTCTTTGCAGGAATATCAGGTACATCAAATTCACTGACTTGAGCATCCACAAGCTGTTTACTTCTGAGCTTGATGACCGCGTGGCTCGGCACGTTAGCATCTTCCATTTCAAATTCTATTAATCCTGATAAAACAATGATTACTCAATAAAGAAAACAAAAATATCAATTTTACATACTTTGAGAGGCCGTCGCGGCGCAGCGGCACAAGGGTGTGACTTTAACGTGACGGTTGTAGGTTCGATCCCCACTTGGGGAAGTGAAATATTTATTTACGTTTATATTTCCATTTCTTCACTCAAGAAAAGAACTACTAAACAAAAATATTACATGGATGGGAACTTATAAACGTTATACAATTAAATATTGTTTCCCTACCCCCTAAGCTAGGAACAAATCTGTATTTCCTCTTAACTGTGATTATGAATGTAGAATAGTTTTTTTGTAGATTTTATTATGATCCATACAAACAATTAGTTTTGAACTAAATAACTAAATACTCGTACAACTACAAATAAAATGTGAATCAGATCTTTTGGTAACAAAAATATAAAAGAAATTATTGAAAATAGACATATTTACCTCCTTCAGCCGTAATTTCATCTTTAAAGTTATCCTTCATAAATCTGGCTAGGATATTATGATAGAAGAGTCTTGCACTAGCTCTGACTTCATCATTTATTTCCATCTTAGACACGGCTTGTATGAGTAAGTTAATTTTTTGGCGTGCATTTAGTATTAATTTATCAACTGGAATATATTATATATTACTTAGGTTTTTAGTAATAACCACTATTAATGATTATGTTTATCAATAACAACCAACCAGACTTTAATAAAAGTGGTGTATTATTTCGCGTGCGGATCCACCAAGCTCTGTTAGCTCTCAAGCAAAGAACGGAAAGGTATAAATATATATTTGTTTTTGATGTTGAAAAAAAATCATATATAATACTATTATTATATTATATAAAAAGCCTAGACTGAAGCAGTAGGCTTTAAGATAGTCCATTCCTATTAACTTTTCCCACTTTTCCCACTTTCACCCAAACCACACACACACTGAAACACTTTTCCAACTTTTCGCCTAATTGTTGAGTACCGTACCTCAAAACTTGTTGAGTACCGTAACCCAACGCCGCGCTTTGCTTAGTTACCAGAGCGAGTAAATCAAAATTTAAAATATTTCATTTCGTCCAATGGGAATTGAACACACAGCCTGTTTCGTTTTAAAGTTGCATATTTATAAGGGGTATAAGCCACGCCTGGCCTCGATATAAATCTCTGTGTTAATTTCAAAGAATAAAAAAAATCTATATCAACTAATACAATAATCTTATTACAAAATCTTATTATAATTTTATAGGACGCTATAATAATACTTGAATTCATCGGCTTACACCGATTAAATGTATAAAAATAGTTGTCTGATAAACGCTCAAGCATAAACAAGCTTCACATCTTACATTTGAAAGTTTGAAGTATTTTCGACTATCGAGACAGAAAGAAATAAAAAAATATGCAAATAAATATTATTAGAAAAATATACCTTTATAATAATAGATAAGTCTATGAATAAATGAATATATTTTTTCTTTCACTTTAATTTTTTTTACAAATTTTAATTATTTATCAATTACATTAAAAAGAATAATTTGAACATATATTTATAATCCCAGGATAATGTGGATTTTATATGATTTTCCTACAAGCTGTTTACGCTGTCATATTCGATACAACAAGGGAAATACGCACAAAATGACATATACGGACAAAACAAACAAAAATAGGTAGTGTATTTTTTTCAAAATTGGTGGACTATCTTTCTCTCTTCCTGATCGCTTTCGGCCACAGCCACTGACAACTGGCTAACAAGAGCTTGGTGGACTATAGTGTATATTTGAACACAGTGTAGCGTGACAACAGTGTCCAAGTACCTATTGAGCGTGAAAGTGTTTTATCACTCACGCCCACAAAAGTTTAATTTACATCTGATATTACTTGTTACTTTCTTTAAATCAGGTGAATTACAATAGTAGAAGCCGAGTTGCCCCAACTCAACCACCAGAATGAAATATATTTAGACTTGAAGAATAAAGTAAAGAGGTTCATCACTACGGGCGAGGTTAGCCCAATAACAGTCTCGTCTGTCAGTACCGCCTCACCTCTAGTCAAAACTTCTGCTTCAGTGTCCAGAACTAAGATGGGTACCAAAAAAAAAAATAAAGGAAAAAAAAGACTCGAATATATGTATGTATAATAATTATATTAGTGGCGCAGCGGCACAGGAGTGTGACTGTAACGCGACGGTTGTGTGTTCCAGCTCTTCATTATGTCCTAAATTCCCCTATAATTCCCCTTCGAATGCCTATTATCAACTAAGGTCATTATTTCTATGCACCACAAAGATGGTAACATCTACTCACAATCAGTTTCCAGTTCAGGGATTGGTTGAAGCATATCTTCGAGTGCATATTGAAGCGCCGACGGTGCACCTGTTAAAGGTCTTTCTACGATCGGCTCGCCTATCGAGTATAATAAATTAAAAATTAAATTACGCTAACAGTATAAAAATACTAAAAGAACATAAGGATTACACAATGAAATATAAATTGCATAATAAATATAAAAAATAAATAAATTTATAATTACATTTTAATAACAATAAAATTCATTATAAAATTTACCTACGCATAGTTACTGTGACCTATATAATTTTGCAACGATACTGCGATTGACGTACAGATTATTAACTACAAATTATTTAGTATTAAGCAAAATAATTATAGAACAAAATGTTCTGCTTTATATATAAGTTATGAGATATTATACAAAATCATAATCAAAGGCATCTTCAATTAATAAAAGAAATATTGTACTCAAAAATAATTATTAAGTAATCGATAAATGCTTCTAATACAACTTTTATCTATCCTACCTACTATAAAATTCCACAAAAAAATGAAGGTATCTGGACGTTCAATATATTTGCGAAAAAATACGAGTAATGTAGGGAGGTGCAAAACACTAATGGTATATGAATCGACTTTAAAAAATAATCTGTGTCTTTTTGTCTGCACGCAGATCTTCGATTTTTTTTTTTTTTTTTTTTCGGATTTGAAGTTAATGCTGTTAGCCTTATTGGCCTTTACAGCGACAACGGGTGGGTAGGGAAGAGGGTGCTCATTCCCTGAAAAATTGCAGGCACAGTGTGGCTGCCTGTGGGAAAAAGAATCGTTAGATCTTCGAAAGTACTGGACGTATTTAAGTGAAACTTCTTTTGTATTATAGTATAATTTAGGCTATATTTAAGTTAATACTTGCACACCTGATGTACAACTATAGTAGTCTATATGTATGTATATTCTAAAGTTTTTGTTATATCTCGAGAACAAAGTCGTTGTATTGGCCGAGATCCAATGAAATTATGTTGTAATCCACCTGCACTGGAGTTAACAAAATGTTATTGTTGAAAAATAATGAATTAAACATCCGTGAGAAGACAATCTCAAATAGCAGACAAACTTCAGTTATTCGAATTCACCATAAAAACCAACATGTCTATATTAATATGCTTTCAATGGCCAAAAACGCTCGGTACGCCATGAACAAAGAACAACAACAAAAAGTATGTAATGCAGACTGAATCCTCCTTTTTTACCGGCCGCCGCGTCGCGTCCTTTGATAGCTATGACATAATTTGATGCAAACGAATAAACGCGCGCAGAAAATAAATTAATTCTTCCACCCATTTCTATTAATTTAAAATAGATCATAAATTGAATTATAAATTATGCAATGCTAGTTTATTAGTTGTAGAATACTGGTTAAGTGTGAGTCGGAGTTGCCCACCGAGGCTTCCGTATCAGAAATTGTCTGGATGTAGATCTAATGTTGCCGATCGATAGAAGGACTATCTATATAAGATTAAAATCATAGATGGTGGGACTATCGATAGTTTGGCAACACTATGTAGATCAACCGAAAGTGCAACTTGTAAAAGTAGATAAACTTAAGTTCATTTTGTATGAAATGAACTACAAAATAAGTTCGAATAGTCCTATAGTTGTAAACTATCAATTCGAACTCGACACGAAGTACGATTTACAAACTACGAAGTGAATGCCAGTATTCCCAAGTTGGCAACGTGCGTGTACGCGAACAAATTTCGATAATGTGTGCCTATTGACATCGATGTTACGATTTTTTTATTATTGTCTACTAACATCGATGATCATCGAAAATCGATAATCATCGTGCAACTCTCGTTGGCAACACTTTTTCTAGTACATGGTGACAACGCTTCTTCTAGTATATTCCTTGCTGTTTGCTAGTGTTCTGCTGTGATTTATAATAAAAATCGTAATTATAAAAATGCAGCCTTCGAAGAAGATCAGTAAGTAAAGAAACATGCCTACTAAATTTTGCCATTTAAATATATAAAACAAATAAATTAGTATTATTAACAATTTCAGAGTATTCAAATTTTGCGTTTTTAATAATCAAATAAATATTTTTAATTACAGATTTGAGCGAACTAAAAAAGATAATAAGTAAAATGTCTATACAATCGTGTTGTGTGATCGTTTTGCCTGAATTTGGATTGCAGTGGAAAGACGTTTTCAACGCAGTTAGACATGGTAAACTACCAATGAGCCCTAGAAGTGTGGCCAAAGTAATATGTCAACACGCTAAAACGTTATCAAACGACGAAATTTTTGAAATAGCAGCAAAGCTAAAAATGAGATGTAAGTTTATACATATTTCTTCTTTAATTGTTTCCATGTAACTTTAGTTTTTCCATCCTACCTACATACCTAATTATATTTTTTTATACTTATAAAATTCATTAAAAAAAACACAAATTAAATAAATCAAAACTATTAAGATAGATAGATAGATAGATAAAAAAACTTTTATTGCACACTTGAAAAGATAGAATACAGTAAATTCTTAAGATAAAATGCACAAAGAATTCGACGATGCGCATTGTGTTTTTGCCAGAAAGAGGATGTTTTCATTACATAATTCATAACCCCCAAGTGGTAATCGAACACATACCGTCCTGCTTACAGTCACACGCTGTACCGCTTCGCTGAGACCCTCGAGTAATGTTTAATTATGTGTCTTCTAAAACACAGTGTTAGAGTGAAGAAGTCTGAGTATGAGTTGATGGATGTTTTCACGCCAATCATCACGGCAGTGGCGGAGGCGGGGTGCCAAGAGTAGGTAATCTATGGACAGGCTGGCAAGTTTGTAGTGCAATAGACTAATATCACGGATAATTACTAAAATCACAGATGACTTCTTCACTCTAACACTGGGTTTTATCCAACACATAATAATTGTTTTGTTGTAATGCAAAACAACTGTTTTACTGTTTATATATATATAAAAGGACTTGTCCTCACTGACTGAGGTAAGACGTGAAATTGGACAGATGTATACTTTCATAATCTGGACATCCACTAAGAAGGGATTGTGAAAAATTTTTACCATAAAGGGGTAATAAGATACGGGTTGAAAGCTTGTATGAAAAAAAAATTAAATCGGCACCGCAGTATTTTTATAAAACTTTTTAAATTTAGATTTTTAAAAGTATTTAATTGAACACATGTTTCGTCGTTTTCTAGAATTCTCCCCCTAAGGGTGCAAATAAGGGGTTGAAAGTTTGTAAGGAAAAAATTTTAAATCGCCTCCGATTTTTATAAAATTTGAAATTTAAATTCTTAAAAATATTTAATTGAACACATGTTTCGTGGTTTATTAGAATTCACCCCTAAATAAGCAAGCGAAGCTGCGCGCGTCCACTATTATGACTATATTATAATAAAAAAATAACACTGTTATAAATTTAGTAACTTAACGCCGCTTTGTCTTCCCGAAGCGGATATACATAAATCAGTAACTTAAATATGATCATTACCACAAGTGGATATCGAACCCACGACCACAAGTATCACATTTGCAGTCGCGTCTATTGGGACAGGAGGAATATAATAATTAAACTAAAAAAGGGAATTTAGCAAGAAACTGTAAAATATTATAAACATTCATTAATTTAATATTTTCTTTTCCTTGTTCTAGTAAAGGAGAGTTCTGCCACTCCATCCTGAAAGTCTGGAGACAAGTGTGGCTGAAGCTTTTTTGTTAGATATTATTTTATGGAATACATGAAGGGAAAATAGAGTTTAAGTTGCAATATCCAATAGTCCATAATATGCAATATAACAGAACCCACCCATTGTTAGAGGAAGAATAATATTAAATTATAAAAAGCTTTAATTTTATTATATATGGTTGTTGTTTTTTTGTAGCTTGCCTAAAAATTTCAAAAATTGCATAAGAGTATACAGGATATAATTTTTAAACGTGCGATCCGAAACGCGACTGTTGAGGAATCAGTTTCCACCGGGGAAATGAAATATTGAATGGTTTTTTTAACTATCGTAACGGCGTTGAGTCAGAAAAAGGCAATACCTCGAGAATTCAGCGGAAAGTGGGAGTGTCTCAATGGCAAACATAGTGTCTTAATACAAGGTTGCTTTGTCTACCCTGCTATGTGCAGGATACAGTGTGAAGCTATCAGTTATTGAATTTATATATATATATATATATATATATATATATATATATATATATAAGTAAAATAGAATTTTCTTTTCGGCTTCACGCTGTATACCACACACAGCAGAGTAGGCAGATGGAATCTAGTGTAAAGACACTCCGTACCCCACTTTCTGAGCGAAGTGCGAAGTGAAGTAGAACGTAAAGTGCGAACGTAAATTGTGAAATGTAGATAACTTTGATATATCATTTTAAATTTGATATATCAAATAAAAAGGGATTTTTCATTGTAACAATAACAATGTAGGTATTAATGACTAAAGTAGTAATTTCTTTATACAATTTAATGAAATCTCATCAAAAACTTTGAAATTTGAGCCAAGTTTAATATTGAATAATTCGTCGGTCTCGACTTCGCCGACAAAAGGAAATCCGTATTATATGACGATGTAAATAATGCTCTCTGCTAATAACTTACTACTGAATAGTAAAAGAAATATTTGTATTAAATGTGTTGAGCCGTTTAGGTTTAGGTACCACGCAGCTACGAAGCTTTAGCTGCGTATGCGTATTCCTAATAGTTTTGGAATGAACAATTATAATATTATAATACCTACATAAAACAAATACTATTGTACTAGTAACACTTACCAACACTAGATAGAAGTTGGTTAATTTGTTGCAAAGAAGTCTTCATCTCAATAATAAGGCGGCCTTTTTCATCTAACAGACGATTTAAATTGTGTTCTTCTTTCTCTTCAGCTTTTATCTCTGCTTTAAGTTGTTTTTTTTCTTGAACGTATCTTGTAAACAAATATAATGAATTAATGTTGGCAAGGCCCTCGTGGCACAAAGTTATGGCTTCGATTCCCAGTCGGAGGAATGAATTATTATTTATTAATATTTTCGTTTATATTTCCATTTTTTCGCTCTGGTGTCAAGGCAAGCGCGGCGTTGAGTTCTGCCACTCAACACGCAATGCTTCCAGAATTCCGGCAGAAATTGGGGAACGCAGTGTTTTAACACTAGGTTCCCTCTGCCTGTCCTGCGGGATACAGAGTGAAGTTGCTATTTTAAATATATTAATATTTAAATATTACACATGCGAATAGGATACTATTGGATATACAATTCTCATTGCGCCCAATTTGTTCTCCTATTGTTTACTTCATTAGCCTATTGTAGTAGTGTATTCTTTATATGACATGTACAAAGTGAACTAACACTGTTCAACATGCATATATACATTTTTTTATTCTAAAAAATTAAATTGTTCAATATTTATTATGTTCGCATTATTATGTTATTTATGAATCTGAATTTTGAAATGAAATTTGAACATGAATCAATATAATAAAAACATTTTTTTATATTTGCTCTGAACTTTTAAAGAAACATTAAGTACAGAAGTCCAGAAACGTCGATACAAACCACACAATATTATAGGAATACAATTGAGCTAAATTTGAAATCTTGTTATATATGCAAGTCAGATGCAATGTGTGGTCACGTCATGTTTCATAGTTTCCGAACAATTGGTGGAAAATGACGGAGTCCAATAACTGAATAAATTATTAAGGATATATTAAAATGTAGGTTATCAAAAAAGAAAACGCAGTAACTAAGTACCTATATAATTTTCTTTTCAAACCTTTTTGATTCTACAGAACGTTCTACAGAATGTTTTTTTAACCGACTTCAAAAAGAAGGAGGTTATCAATTCGACTGTATTTTTTTTTTTTATTTTTTTTTTTTATGTTTGTTACCTCATAACTTTTGACTGGGTGAACCGATTTTGATAATTTTTTTTTTGATTGAAAGGTGAGGCTTCCCGAATGGTCCCATTTTTTTTTATCCATGTCTGACAATGGTATCTATGAGAAAATCACATAAGTCTTAAATTTGCATTAGGTATGTGCGCGACAAATAGACGAATAACTCAATGTCGCGCCAACCGATTTTGATGATTCTTTTTTTATTTGAAAGGATACACTTCAAGGATAATTTAGTGAAAGTTTGGTTAGGTTCCGATTATGGGATCCGGTGAAAATTTAGAAAGTTTGTTTTTTTTGGTAAAAAATTGATTATACTGTAATAGTTACAAGCAAAAACTTTTTAAATTGATGTCAGAGGTGAGATTCCTGATCGTTGCATTTCTTTTCAACCAACCTCAAAAAAGAGGATGTTCTCATTTTCAACCAACTTCAAAAAAGGGAGATTCTTCATTCGCCCGAATACATTTTATGTATTTTCTTGTCAATATACCAAAATGTAACTTTGCACAAAAATAATACCTAATTAAATAAAGTTTTACTTAGGACAACCACAACCACTCGTTGACAACCACTACCACCACCATCACCACTCGTTTAAGAAGCATCATTTTAAGATCTACCCATCACTAAAAATCGTAAAATAAATTATTTTTTAACAAAAACATAAACCGACTTCTAACAACGAACTAAAAAGTGAAAAATAATTTTACAAAGATTTTATAATTTTAAGAAGTCGGTGTCAAGCTAATGCTACAACACCTTTACTACAATATCTAATTACTAAGCCTGTTTGTTTTACTTGGCACCGACTTCAAAATTATAAAATCTTTGTAAAATTATTTTTCACTTTTTAGTTCGTTGTTAGAAGTCGGTTTATGTTTTTGTTAAAAAATAATTTATTTTTACTAATAGCCTTCTAATAGCATAATAATCGAGTCATTACTTAAATAATTACAATTGTTCTTTTAGATATTATACTTGTATTATCAGAATAAATTTGTGGACACTTTTTTATGGAAAAAGACAAGGCATTCGAGCGTACGGGTCACCGTCGTCCACGAGACCGTGTAACACCAGAGGAGCTACAGATGCATTGCCGGCCTTTTTGGTGAAGATAGACGCGCTTCTACAATGTACCCAAGTCGTATCGACCTGGAAACACTACCGCAAGTAAGTCGTAGGAAGGAAGTTCCTACAAACCGCACAGGAGTGGAGTGTCACGTGTCTAGATAGCGTGGATTGTATTCAAGTTTGTAACATAAAAGAGAACACTGTCTCCAGAACAATGCCCATGATAAACGCGGTAGAGAACGTACATAGAGGACACGTCTCTACGCAAAGCCAAAGTATGTTTCACAGATAACTGGGTCCCCAGTGATTCGAACGGCTTTAGGTTGTATGCGATCAAATGGGTCAAGCTGGCACTGCACCAGCCCAGAGATGGAAACAATACTCCATGTGAGGCCAAAACCTGGGCCCTATATAGAACCAATGGGTGTTTTGACGTGAAGTACCTACTGTCACTTCTAAATGGATACGCTTGGATGAGAAGTAAAAAAGAATTACGTATGACCAACCCTAATTACAATAACTGCTTCCAACCGACGAAGACGGGACGCGACAACGATTCCGTGGTACATTGTGTACCTAATAGAAATTTAACATTTTTTTTTTAATTTTCACAAGAAGTTATCAATGAATTGTTCAAAACGTCGCGTTCGGGTTTTGGGTTCGGGTATTTTGCAATATAAACTTTTTTGCAATTAATTAATCCGCTTAAAATTCCTTCACTCAAGGACCATAATATCTACAGGAATAAAAAGTGAAAAATTATTATAAATAAAACTTTTATAATATAAGTAATAAACGTACACTTTGTAGCTTAGAACGCAATTTATCGCTTTGCTTACTATACTGTGTGTAGACAAAATTGCAAGTGCTAAAATTTGACAATTTCGAATTCTACTGTACGAGCTAGAATGTAATTCCTTTTAAACATAAAAGTTTTAATCATTTACAACGGGATTAAATACGTGTACTATTAGATTTTATTTAAAGTCCATAAAATCTATGAATTTCAAGTCTAGTTTTTTTTTACCACGCTCAAACAAATAAACGATACACCCCTTTTTCGGTCTTGAGGTTAATGCTGTCAGCCCTATTGGCTTTTACAGCGACGCCGGTTGGGAAGGGAAGAGGGTACTCTGTGCCTGAAACGATACACCCTAGACTTCCACCACTGTGGTGTTCTTACTTTGTTATAAATTTTGAGCTCATAGATATGCCCTACAAATCGAGGTTTCCTTAACTACCGCAGTTTTGTAGTTAGTAAGCTACACAATTGCAATAGTTGATTGTCACCGACGTCTACTCAAATTTAGATATATTTGTACAAAATCATGAGAAATTCTGCATTTAAACATGGCTATTAGAAATTATTTATACATTTATCTATATAGTCACACACTGCGCCACGACTCGCCTCTTAATTATAAATACTCTCAATTATTATTATTTTTAATAGAATAGAAATTTTATCAGTAAAATAAAATATAAAAAGGGTTATATTACTCAGCGCATACTACTAAATTAATTATCAAACTATAATTAAAAATCTCAATTGTAATATATGTGTACATCATACAAACATGTAGGTTGGTAGCATGTTTACAACAGATTGCAGGCGCGGCTACGTCCGTCTCGTCCGTTTGACGGACGTAGCCGCGCCGGCTCAAAAGTCAAAGCTTGGTCAAAGTTTGACCAAGCATTGATCTATTTGGCTTTAGTTTTGTCGTACGTTGCAGTTTAAAATAACGATATTAAATGCGGATGCAAAAGTAAATCGAGAAATAACTTTACATGTTTACATATATATATGTATATTATATGTAAGTATATAATATTATTTTAATAGCTGTTGGCAAATGTACTAAAGCTAGAAATAAAACAATTCGACATATTCAAAGTGCTGCCTCCCATAACTATGAATTTATTTAGTCAGCTTAATAAAAATATTTATAAAAATTAAACCAAGTTATAAAAGTTGATAATTTTAAGTTAGCGCGTGTAGTAAGCGGGTGTATGCAGTTTGCACTCATTTTGTATGAAATTATTTCGTATTTATTTATTTAATTCTTTATTGCACCAAATAAAATATAAAATAGATACAAGAGAACACCCGAACAAATGAAAAATGGTGCAAAGGCATATGCAACCCTTACCATAAAAAAGAATTTAAAAAAAAACACGGAATTATATTAATGATTATGAATTATTATAAACGCCTATAATTATAAGTTTGTAATAGTTTTTTCTGTAATATAAATATAAAATTAAATATTTCACGTTTTTCAATTACTAAAACAAGATAAACGAAAAATAGATACGAGTATAAGTGATCGCAATCTAGCGACTAAACGATAAAAGAATAAATTACTGTACATTAAGTTTCAGCATCGCTTAAATATTTTATTAAATTAATTTAATTTTATATCCATATTAAATTAATTAATTAATTATTTATTTAAATAATTTAAATATCGATATAAAATATTTAACTATAACATAGATTACTGTATTAACTTTTACATTTGTGATATTTACATAACTAACATCTACTACACATTGATACAATTATACATACGTTCATTATCGTTTATCTTACAAGACCGGTGCTCGAGTCGCCATCACTTAACGAAGTTTGCGAAGTCAATAACTCGTATAAATCAAAGTGACCCTTATTTACTGGAGGGCTGGCTGAGCGTTGGCTGAGCATTTGATGTGATTAATATGAGCTAACGACGCCTGTCCGTAGCCGATAATTTTAGCGACATGTTTGCTGTCAATTTAAAGCTAGACTTAAAGCTTAAAGCTAGACTTTAAAACTAGCTTTAAATATTTAATACTACTACGAGTACTGCTACTATTTTACTTTAATAAAAGTATAACAATGTTTAAGCATTCCAGAGGTCAGTCGTGGTTCAGGAGCGCAAGTGTGTGACTGGAAACGCGACTAGTTGGGGGATCGATCCCCACTGGAGTTTCATTTCTTCAATCTGGTGTCTAGGCAAAGCGCGACGTTAAGTTACGCCACGCAATGCCTCCCGAATTCCCCTTAGGTTTCCTTAAAAAGGTTCCCTTAAAATTTCCGATGAATAAAATAAATTTTCAGTGAGGAATGGAGTAACATAAGGTTCCCTTTAATTCTACCTTTAGTCTGTGTGTGGAAAACAGCGTGAATCTAAAAAATAATTCTTCATCAAAATTAATAAGACTACTCACTGTGCAGTTCTTTCCTGTCCGACATTTTTCAAAGAGTCAAGCATAAGAATGGCATGCTTACGACTCTCTATGAGAACATCTCTCTTCATACTGTTAAGGGTTAGCTGTGTCATAAGGCGTTCCGTTTGATATGTTTGCTCCTTCAGCCTATATTAATCATATTTGTTATACAATCTAACAATAATACATGTTTATTTTATATTACTTGTATTGTATTTGTATCAACAAGCCTAAGCTTATATCTCTTGCTTAAAAAAATTACAAATTAAAAACTAAAAAAAAACAAGTTTTGAAGACGGTTGTCTCATTAGCAAGAAAAGCAGATTGATGAAATAAATATATTGTGTTATTATTGAAGCCGAACACATTAATAAATATTCGTATAGTTTAAGCGGGCGAAGCCGCCAAAGTCGGCTAGTACCTATAATATAAAAGTGAACTCAAAAAATGTACTTAACTTTTTTTGTATAATATTTAAACCTTAAAAATAACATAGCAATGCACAATTGCATGTAACATGATAAGACATAATATAAATCAAAATCAAAGTTTTGAAGAAAAATTTGCATTTTGCATATTTTGCATTTGCATATTCGCTGATAACGTAATTATGTAACTGCTTCTCGTTCGCCTCGCTAGCACTTTTTTAAAGCGACAAAAGAGCATTGTATCCAGCCAAATATTAAGAATACGACGTGGTGGACAACTTTTCCGGATGGTCAAACTTATTGGATAGTCGAATATTTTTATAACTGCCATACAAACATTGCAATTAGAACAACTAAACATATATCTCTAAGTGCATTTTTCTAGCTTCACACTATATGATAGGTGGAAGTAAACTCCGTTCTCCATTTTCCGCCGAAACATTGCGTGTTTAGCGGCGGAAATGAAATGAAATGAACATACTAAAATTTTTAACATAATTTTTTTATTTTTCCAAAAGTTAAACTAAGAAGAATAATTTTCATATAAAAATTTCATACGAAATTTTTTCTTCAACTTTTTTTGTATGTATTTTTAGTTTATTTTAGATTTATTTCGTAGGGTCGAGTTGGCTTTGCGTCTGTTTATAATTATTTTTAAGATCAGTCTAAGTTTCGTGCTATTTTAGCGCGAATAGTTGTGAATTAATAAACTTAGAATTAAAATATTAAATGATTCATTAACTTGAGTGGAAATCGAACCTACACCCGTAGCGCTTACAGTCCGAAGTTTATGTCACTGCACTACAACTGGCCTCCCTCCCAAAATGTATTGTGCCAGTGCCACATTGATTAGTGTCACAACACTCTGTGAACCAGTCGTATCCAAGTGTCTGTCTAGTGTAATTGAAAAGTTTCGAAGTGTAAACAATACACACATTAGTATTTGATATTAATGTCGGAATTTCTGTCGTGGTCTATTCGTAACATTAGATATCGGAAAATTTTGGCGTCGTCAGTATAAGTTGTCATGTGAAATATAATTTCAGTAGCAGAAGCACTTCGAACTTAGCAACGAACTGACCAGAAACAGGTTTAGAGTTATTTTGTACGTCTTACGAGTAATAGTGAGACGCAAAAATTTGCTATGTCATCTCATCCAGAATTCAATTAAGAATGTTTTTAGTATAATATAATAAACATATAGACAGACGGTATTTCTGAACTCTTAAAACATTTTTAGTGATTTATTATTTCTTAAAATTAAAAAATATATATAACAAAATAAAATATTGTTTATTTAGAAAATGTAAGATAAACATTTTACTTTCAATAATTAACTTTTCTATATCATTGCAATTTCCATCAAAAGACATTTACAGTTAGAATACTTAGTTAGACCATCCAGAAGTACCAATTATTATAGATAGAGAGAAATGTTCTGTGTAACATCTCTCCTCTGAAACAATGCTCCTTGTAGGTCTCTCCTAAATTCGTAACTTAAAAACTTTTGATAGTCTACAAAATATGAATTCCTAGTTTTCAGTTTTATACAAATAAAATATTGTAGATAAAATTTCCTCATTCCACAATTAAAATAAAGTGTATATTACCGGACAAGAATTTTGTCAAAAGAGGGTACTAAAGTAGCTCTCTGAAGTCGCTTGCAAATTCCTTTCACTTCTTCAACTTCCCAGTGTACTGAATGTTGGCTAGCTGCATCTGTATCTTCATATAAATCATCGAGATTCGTAGCTTCCTTAAATATTTTTATATAACTACAATATAAATATTTAAAAAAATCAAAGTGACAATGTCTTAGCTTTATAATAAACTAGGTTTCCTCCTACCTACCTTGCTATGTACGGGTACGTGAAGCTGGTTTTATTTTACTCACCTAGATTTTTTATTAATAAAAATATTACTATCGTATTAGTTATCCGCGACGATGAGTTCCGCCACTCAACACGCAATGCCTCCAGATTTCGGTGGAAAGTGAGGAACGGAGTGTCTTAACACTAGGTGCCCTCTGCCTACTATATGGCGGGTCTTTGAAAATTTCTAACAGTCGATTTTTGTAAAAGAAATGGAAGAATACAATAATGGTTCAATACTAAGCCTTCTTTGATTCCCTTATTTAGTTCTCCGTGTATATTTCTTTTATTTAATATGCATTTTATGACTATAAATACTTCTGATATAAAATATGTGTGATGTTTTAAAATCGTGCAAAGAAAATAATTTTTCTTAACAATTAAAAATTCTTACATATTAAGTTATAATACAAGTGAAAAAGAGCATAATACTTTTATTCTAGCTTCACGCTGTATACTCCACATAACAGGGGGGTAGGCAGAGGAAACCTGGCAAGCTAAGGTTAGAAACTCCATTCCCAATAAAACATTTCCGTTCCCCACTCTCCATCGAATTCACTAAACATTGCGTAAATTACGCAATTACGTAATTACGTCTTGTTACCGGAGCGAAGAAATTAATATAAAATTTCCTCGAAAGGGAATCCAACCTATAACAGTCGCGTTTACAGTCGCACGATTTTGCCCCTGAGCCACGGGCGGTCTTGATTTTATAAAATAAATATGCAAGCCTCCACGGTAGTAATCATTATTATTTATAGTTAAATTCAAATTAATTAAATCCTTATAGCAGAAGTGCTGATGAGGTTTGAAGTTATATTTAGAACTGCACAAAACTTTGGCCAACAGAGAGCTGCGATCAAATTGATACGACAAGGGTATTAAATTTTCAACTATAATAGATTTTAATATCACGGTTTGAAATAAGGATTCGTTACAAATTTATATTAATATAATTATTTTTCTTATACCAATGGCATACATTTTACGTAACAAAACTTCACTTAAACATCACTTAAACGTTTTTTTTTAAACCGAATACTGAAATGAGTTTTCCTCTCTTATTATTTTACTTGAGGCAATAGTTTAATGAAATTTATTATATATATTTTAATATATTATATTGACAGTTGCATCTGAATATATATTTGAAAGTGTTATGAATGTTAAAAAAACCATTAATGATTTTACCAAAATTGGTGATGTGCATAATATTAATACCAGGAATAGGCTTAATCTTAGTGCACCTGTAACTCGATTATCATCGAATCCGTAATTCTTTTTTGGGACAATGTATACGCTTTTACAATAGAATCCCAGAAAACGTCAAAGAATGTTCTATATTACAATTTAAGGAAGTTATGGAACTTTTATTTCATTTTAAGGAACTTCCTCACTTCGCCTTAAAAATATAATTCAATTAAAACTATTCAGAGCTTTCTGCGCTTGAAACTAGACTGAAATTAAATTGACTGACTGGGTTCAAAAGTGAACGCTATGCAATTTACTCTTTTATTTATTTTGAATTTTATTTATTATGAATATTATTTAATATTTTAATATTCTAAGTGAGGAGCGTATAGGATAAGCAAAAGCTCAGTTACAATAGATAAGGTAAAAAAGAATAAATAATATAGAACGTATAGTTTTATAAAGAAAATATATTATTAAAAAGGAAAGCACAGAAAATAAGATTACGGAAGGATCACAATAGAATTTAAAAGCAAAAATCTGAAGAATAAAGAAAGGATAATTATTAGCGATAGGATTTGCGTAATTATGAATAGCCACGGAACGAAATCAGGCGTGCGCTTGACGCGACTAGTGAGAAAGGCACTGTGTTAGGAGGACGGCGCGGCGGCGCGGCTGCCCCTCGCGGTAACCGGTTCCGCAAGAACAAAGGATCAGCTGTCGCTTGTACGGTCAAGCGGGAGTCGTATTGCTAGCTACGCGCGCGCACCTGGATTTCGCCCGGATATATCAAATTATTAAACAAAAAATAAATAAACCGTGTGGAGAACGATCGCCACATTAATTTATTTAATATTTTTTAAAAACATTTTTAAATTAAGGTGACCTGACATTACAATAATCCTGCAATGAAATCGACACAAAATGTTCTAAATTAAGGTTGTAAATAAAAAAAATGCAAAACTGTTTCACAAACAATATTTTTGCGGGCATCTACTAATTCGAAGACTTCTACCTATATGAAGTAACGCTGGGCTTCGACAAAGCCAGCCGGTATTGAGAGCCCGAGGCTAGGTTTTCAACAAAACGACAAGTAAAATAGCACGTTTAATATTGTATAGCGATGATCCACTTTTATTCCAGTGGTAATGAAAAACAAAATGATATACTTAAATGAAAAATACAAATACTTTAAAATACAAATATAATTACTTTTGAAAACAACTCTCCGCGCAACAGTGTATACAGTGACAGATACGGCAATGTTAACTGTAGTTTTAGTTAGTTTCATTGTGTGATCTGCCAGAAACTTCTTTAGAAGTCATTATAATTGTCAGTCAACTGTGTGTATTAAATGAATAATTATGTAGTTCAAGCAGGCAAAGCCGCGGGCGGGCCGCTAGTGTATTATAAGATACGTATATCATATGACTCACCTCCTTCCTTATGAGATTAGGAAACGAATCCGTTAAGAAAGCCACCTCTTTGCGGACCAATTTTAAAGTTCTTTCTCTTTCTTTCATATTTGCTTTTATTTCTTTTTCTAATTTACTAAACTCAAACTTTCTATCATCCAAGTATTCCATTGCCAACTGACCCATTTCGGTGGCTCCCATTAAACATTTACCTTGTGCTCGACAATCCAATTTAAGCGCTTCTAAAACCACTGTGAAGTACGAGGAGTCCTGGACAAAATAATTAATTTAATTAAATTTAACTATATTTCTATGAGTTTTAGGCACGAACAAGTAGACAGCCACGGCCATTTTAAGCAAAATAAGCCATAAACATATAATAAAAATATTTAGGGAATAAAACTTAAGCTTAGAACTTTGCAAAATAACTAATTAAATAATATTGTAATTCTAATATAACGAGACCCTCATGAAATCTATATCGTACCCCAGGAAAACGGTAGTATTAGGTACTCAATTCTGAGCAGTAGAGGGATTGGATTTAGTCTTTATTTTAATTATCAAATCTTGCACACGCTGTCGACATATCTCCCAATGCACCAAAGACTTAAAGTAAGCATCATCATCAAGTCAAAGTAAGCTTTTTGGAAGCTTTTCGTTTTATAAGCTTTTAAGTTTAACGGTTCATTTGGATTCATTCATTTCACTTGTTCCCGTTCTTTCATTTTACTTGTTTTCGTCCTTATAACTACGCTATTGTAGAGCCTTAAAGTGTAGTCGACCGTGGATACGACCCCATTATGCCCCTATATCTAACATTGCTCGAGTAATTTTTATAATTCCAGATACATAATGTCGATAGAAATAAATAACAAAAAATAATAGTACTAATCAAAACAAATATCTTTTTATATATATTTATGTAATCACACAAAACTACACGAAAAGTTGACAAAAAGAAACAAACCGAAACAAAAAAGGTTTTTGTTGTAACAAACGAACACGCGCAGTCTACTTGCTTCTTTGAAAACAAAACACGGCCAGTGGACATAATATGTATTTACTTGTATATGCAGATGGCCCTGTTATGCCTCGCGTCTTTCCTTTCCCTATACATTAATATTCATATTTACTATGTGCTTATTTGTATACCTTTTTCAATATATCCAAAATTTTCTTGTACATGACCTTTATAGCTAAGGCTGCGTTCTTTTTAATGCTAGCTCGTTGGACGTAATTAGCTACCGCCTGCTCTTTTTTTTCGGCCGGTAACTTTCCTCCGACTTCATAGAGAAGTCGATCCCGCAACTCGGCCGATTGAAGCTGAAACAACAAACTGAAATAGAAACAAAATGTACAATAAGGCAGCCTTATCGCTTAAAGCTATGAATGATGGGCACCACCCATCATTTTATTATATTAGTATAATACTCGTATGTTTATTAGGTTTTTACACTTGAATTCTTATCAATGATATAATAATAATAAAATTAATAAAGTAAAAAAAAAATGCGAGTACAAATTATGTGGAGTTATTGTTATTATATATATAACATATTATTGTTCTTCTATAAGGATTTACTTCGATTTTTCTATCTATTCTTCAACAAATTAAATCCACCCAAGCAGTAAAATCTCAACTTCCATCTATTTTGCAATGATTTTAATATTGATTATAAAACTTTTTCAGTAGTGCAGTTGTTCCGTATTACTTTTAAGCAATTTTTTTGGGTTTTTTTATATTTTCACGTTTCTCTGAGAAATGTTATAGGTGTGAATATTGTCATGGAATGCAAGTACTAAAATATATTATATTTTAATATAATAAGCTGAAAAAAGTACTTGTATTCAGGTACTTACCAAACTAAGTTAATTTCATTACTACAGTATGCTGTAAAAGGTAACTAACTTTCTTTGCTTATAGGTAGGTATGCCACTTCACGAAGCCTTCATAAGTGTTGTTAAGTATGTTTATGCTACTCATATGGTGCTCATACCTGAATTTGACGGAATTCTTCCATCTTTTTTGTCTTCGTGTACCTAATTCTGTCAAGTTGCTTTCTCTTGTTGAAATTTTCTTGATGAATACTCTCCAAGACTTTCTGTTTTTAAATTATCATTAATTATTAATAAGTAAAACATAATTTCATTTCCAATATTTAAGTATGTACCTATGTAACTGAAACTTATATGCACAGATTATATGAAGTCAAAATTAAATGTTTATACATAACTAAACTTAACTTCACGCTTTATCCCTAGCGGGGAAGTCAGTCAGTCAGTCTCTTTCACCTCGTCCGCTGTCACTGTTACTCGCATTCAGATGATGCAATCAGCACTGCATCATCTGCATCATCTTATATTAATATATTTGATAAACATTTCAATATTCTAATAGACATATAAGTACACTAAGATCGATTCTTATTATCAACTATTCGCAGATACAAGTATTTTAAAAACAAATAGAGCCAATTGTTGGTATTGAATCTGTAAACTAATTTAATTTAACACATGAGCGCTATTTGAACAAACAATCGCTGTATCAGCAAGCAAGCCCTGCAGCATGTAAATCAATCTCAATTTGAAAACTTTAATTGAAAGCCGGGAGATACATTTTAAATTCATTTGATTAAATATACACTAGCGTTCGTTAATTTACTGTGAAAATAATAAATATTTACATAAAACATATTTCTTTCTGATTTATTATTTAATAAATAGAAATTTGTAGTGGATTGGAGGTGTACAGTGGCGAGGTACAAATGACAGGTTGTAGAAGTGGGAATCGAATCCCACTGGAGGAAATTTATGATGCCACAATGAAATAAGGCACACTTACATCAGCTTGGCTATTCATATAAGTTAATTGCAAGCGTCTATGTTCTTGGAAGGCATTACGAAGAAATTGCTTGTCCCCATACACAGCAACTTCTAGCTCCTCACGCCTGCTTGTTATATCTCTACGAAGTTGACGGATGTCCCGAGAATATCGCTTTTTTTGCTTCGCTAAATCACCTTCATGTATTTTTCGATCTCTTTCTAAAATATTACATACAAGTACTGGTTAATGCAAATATCTTTCTATGACCAGCTGACTCCTAAGGTAAAGGCCACTGTTGCTTAAACTGTTAGTTACTAACCTAACTTGGTAATTGATAACTATGATCGTTATTGGCCATATATACGTTATGGTGTTTATATATGCAATATGGCGTTAAAACTATAGTTCTGTTCCATCCGCAATTGAATTATCGAAAATCATAGCATCATAGACATAGACGTCTAAAACGAATACCACGCACGAAAAAGTAACCGAAATTATCAAAATTAAACTTAGTTTTATACAGTAATAGGTAATTTTATACATTTATACATTTTATAAAGCCGTCGTGGCGCAGCGGCACAAGGGTGTGACTGTAACGCGACGGTTGTGGGTTCCATCCCCACTCGGGGAAGTGAAATATGTGAGTAAGAGTGAGTGAACGGAGTGCCTTAACACTAGGGTCCCTCTGCCTACCCTACTGTGTGCGGGATACAGCGTGAAGTTATAAATAATAGATATATTCACGTAGGCAAAATTAAATAAGATAAATTAAGTTGAAACATCTACTTAAACATTAGCCAAATATAATGATAAAATCATGAGTTTACAAATAAAAATAATGATCGAAAAGCTATAAACTACGTGAATTGTAATAATTGGTACAAATTCTTTTACAAATTACCATAAAGTTTAATTAGGCCTCTGTATTGATTAATTTTGTCCTTAATGACCCAATTATCATCTTGCATTCCATGTATGCGAACTTTGGCGGCGGAAAGCATATTGTTTTATTTATTTAATTAATATATAGAAAAGGTATACATTTATATAAGAATGTGCAATAAATTGATTAATAACTGACAAGACGTATTTTCTTAATATAATTTTACAGATATAAAATATAACCTAGTGAATCCTAAATAGGTTCTTAGTCGTCAATACGACGTTTCGGTACGATACCGTAGGTATAGTAATTTTCTGAACTTTAATTACAGAAGTTGAATGCAGACTAGGATGCACTTTTTCAAACAGCATAAAGTTAATTTCCTAACTTTGAAAACCTAGAACCAAGAAATTTATTAAGTTACTTGTAGTATTTATTATACCTCGTAATGAAACGTTTCAAAATAAAAAAAACGGTCAAGTGAGAGTTGGTCTCGCCCACCAGGGGTTCAGTTATTGACAAACTTAAGTTTACGGGTGTGCGCACTCATTTTGTATGAAAAGAACTATAAATATTAGTTTTTTATATGATAAACTTATAAATTTCCTATTTTCTGATGTTTTTTAATGTTTTATTGTAAGGTCTATTACGTGCCTAATTGTTTTTTTTTTACCGATACCGATTTTAAGCTACATACCGATTTCAAAATTGTACGTACGAGTAAATGCTCAAACTTAAATAGACTAAAAAAGTAGAAAATAATATTTTAACAAGAAGGTATATAGTGTATTAAGTAAAGCGTGATGTAGTATGTATGGAATTAATATCTATTGAGTGTCATGCAGAGTAGCTGCCAGTTTATGTAATATTAAAATTATACCATTGGCACAAAAAAGAGCAACTGCAGCACCATTTTAGCATTTGTGCTAATTCATAATTCAACAACAAACAATTTATTTATTTTATCTTTACATAATATACAAGTAAATGTGAGCAAGTACAAAGAAATAACAGTTAATGTAGGTATAATAAAAAATAACTTGATATTCATTCTGCCACTAATCATTGGGGAGCTATGTCTTTTATCATCACCACTGCTCAGCAGTGTCATTAGGTGAGGACTAGAAAAAGCAAAAATATTATTGTTATAAGAAATTATATAAATATATGACAATAACATTTGGAGAATTCCCTCAATTTCCCTGGGATTCCATCGTGCTAATAACATTCTCCTTTTTGGAAGTTGATTAAAAATGCGTCTCAACTTCCAAATTTTATCACATCGTAAAAATTAAACATAGAAAAAGGATAATATATATGTTTTAAACTTTACTTTATTGTCTGAGTATTTACTTTCTAAGATATAACAATTTTTTTATTAACCATATTGACTAAAAGTGACTAGTACCAATTACAAATAGCATGTAAAAAACAACAACATAAGAAATTACTCCATTTTTAATTCAGGATCATCTAAAAGGGAACATAGTGCCCTGTGAGCTTTAACACCGCATCTTGTTCCATAGGGGCAGTTACTACAAGCTAAGCCGGGCTCATATATTGGAAATCCGTCAATATTACCAGCGGGCCCATAATTGCAAAATATATATGCCATAATGTTTGGCTCCATTTCTTTCTTTTGTTTCTCTATATTTAAATTACCCCGATGTAAAGGTGATTTGAATTCATCCTCATTATTTTTTAATCTTTTGGCAAAATTTTCAAGCTTTAAAGATTTAGCAATTGTCATATACCTTGTTCTTTGTAATAAATAACCTTTTGAAGTCGTAGGGGTAAAATTAGCTATTTTGTTTTCAGGTGGTGTCCGACGTTTACGAAATAAGACGCAGGAACTGCGCTTTGTTGTGCACAAAGCTTGTGAGCAACCTATTCGCCAAGTTGACGCCCATGCTGCCGCAGAATACCAGTGTGCATTACAGCCGCCCGGAGCGCTGCAATTTGTTGGCTTAAAAGACCAAACAAACTCAGGGGGAAGTGTTCTAGATCCTGAGAACCACGCACCAACCGCGTCTGCCAATATTTGCGCTTCTGTCACTCTGGGAACTATTGGTCTTACGTCCATGTTTTGAATAACGTTAAAGCTTAAAGTATTTCTACATTCATCGTGTTTTTTTTGGCATTGACGAGCCCATACTTCAGCCATTTCTTCAAGCTCATAGTCCCAATACATTTTTCTCATATTTGCTGCAGGCGGCTGCCCTGCTTCTAAGCCCATAGCAACATTATCTCTGTGTCGATTGTGCAGTTGAAGAATTTGGTATTTCATCCACGTCGTCATTCCAGATGCAAACAAACGTGGACTGTGCTTATTCTTTGCTACACACATTGTATGCTGATATTTCAATGAACAATCTGGATGAATACAATAATCA
The DNA here is from genome assembly GCA_013403645.1 of Heliconius nattereri. Lineage (NCBI taxonomy): Eukaryota > Metazoa > Arthropoda > Insecta > Lepidoptera > Nymphalidae > Heliconius > Heliconius nattereri. Next base: position 225,144 of record JAAIXI010000238.1, on the reverse strand, counting down.
AAAACTATCTCAGTTTTATTAGTGCTTTGGCTACAAACAAATAAAAAGAAGAATATAAAATAAAAAATCCATAAAATAAACATCTTACTCCGAATTAGAAACATTAATTAATTTGACAGATGTCCAGCCAGCATTATGGTTGAGACGTTCCTATTTAGTAGTAAATAGGAACTTCTATATCTTACGTTTTCAAGAGTAGTTAGTAAGAGTAATAAAAATGTATCAAAAAATATTTGAGTTGATAGTTATATACTATGATATACTAATAGATGCATGTATTTTATATTTTGACATTAATAAAACTTTATGTTTAGTTCTATTAGTACTTAAAACACCAATAGTGTTGACAAATACTATAATGAATTTCAATATATATTTTTTACATTTTGAGGCCAGTCGTCTCACAGGGGCACAGAGTGTGACTGTAAAACCGACTGGATGTGGAGCCGACCGACCGACCCGACTGGTAGAGAATGAACCGATATTAGATCTAGTTTTTAGGTCACTGTAACGCCTGGTGCAAAAAGAGGAGTGCTGAAAAAAAATTAATTATGCTAGTTTTTCTAGAACTTTAACAAGTTGAACCAAGTAACAAGTTGAAACAAGTCTGTTTTCCGTATGAGTAACTATTTACCAGAGAGATAAAAATTTAAAAAAATTAATTGTTTTAAATTTCTAATTTATTTACTTTATTGTCTACACAGGAAAAAATACACTCATGGTACATAGGTAAACGACATAGATATATGATAATTGTAGCCATTACAATTTACCAATTTACTTTTAATATTACTGCACGTAGCTAGCAATTCAAATTCAAATTTAAAATATTCTTTATTCAAATACTCGTAGACTATTGCAAGCACTTTCGTATCGTCGAATGAATATGAGCTACGTCCGGCTCGGAAGGCAGTTCTGCTGAGAAGGCCCGACAAGAAACTCAACAGTTGCTCTTATCAAAATTGAGGTTACAGTTTTATTGGTTAATACAATAATACAATGGTAGCTATCCTACATAAAATTCAAATCATGTTAATTAATAACATTTTTATGCTTCAAATATTCTTGGACAGTATATAATAGTATAGCGCTAACCAAGATCAAGAAATTGTAAAGGAATAAATCTGAATATTTAAAATTTGAATTTACTTTCAGATAAAAACTATTACAAACTTAAAATTGTACTTTATTTCATAGAAAGTTGAGGCCAGTCGTGGTCGAGCACAAGGTGTCACTATAAGCGTGACAAGTAGACTCGATACCCACTCGAAGAAATGGAATATTTTATATTTTCTTTCCATTTCTCTGGTACCAAGGCGGAGCGAGGCGTCGGAATTCCTCACTCAACACGTAATGCCTCCAGAATTCAGCCTGGTTATCCCACTGTATGCGGGATACACCGTGAAGCTTTAAAAAAATCATACAAATATATGCAAACTTAAGTATCTAATGTGGCCTACCGCTTATACGTTTATGAATATCTTTTTTTTTTGCACATCTACACATTTTGTTCTCCCACATTAGAAGGTTGGCTGGTAGAAAATGCTTCTTAGCGTTCAGCCCGCCTATTGTACATTTTTTTATTTCTTATTTTGTGCAATAAAGAATATAAATAAAAATCATAAATTTGACAGTTATAATCAAATTCTCTTTGTTACATTTTCTGTTGAAACAATTTGTTATGTTTGTTTGTTATGCCATGCGCAGTTACACATGTCATCTCAATTGAAACTTTTCGTATTTTTAAACTTTACAAAAATCGTTAATTTATTTTATATCAGTTTTGTTATATTTATGCGATGACTTTTAAAATTGTATCCATGTTTTTACGCAGTTTTACTCTTACGTTGATGATTTTAGGATTCTACTTTACTTCAGAGTGCCCGGAACTGACAAGATTAGACCATTTCTTTATATTGGGAGTATGCGGTGGTTTATCTGTAGCAAATTTCGGACTTCTTCTGGAAGCAGGATTTCAAATAGATTCAGACAAATACCTCGAAGCTGTTTTTTTATTTGGAGGTTCTTTGCTAAATATGATAAATATTACACTGGCTCTTAATGACTTTTATTGGGCTGTAGATTACAGACGGAACCAGACTATGAATATTGCTTTGGTATCGATATTATGTATAATTTTTTATACTGTTGACGTTATTATTTTAATGTTGAAATAATTAATCATATATTACAAAAGTATAATATATTTTTATATTCTGTATTAAGCCAAAAATATTGCATGACTCACCTAATTTATTTATTTAATTAATTTTGTGTATTAAAGCAACATGTAGAATATTTAACTAACAATTTTATTTTTTATCCTCTCCTGCAATTCTCGAAGATAGATAAAGAATATCAAATCACACATCACAGCATTCTTAACTTTCCAACTCTAGAAATTATCAGAAATAAAAAAAAATATGCAAATGGTCGTGATATGAAAAGATAAGCTTTTTGCCATCAAATAGATTATATATTAGAAGTTAGATTAGTAGAATCTGAATTACTTTCGTGTATAACTATAACCGACCCCCTGAAAGAGGTTGGCGGGAAGCGGATGGGTCCAAAGAGCTGAGGATCGAGTGTGGTGGCGAGAATTGGGGAAATCATATGTCCAGCAGTGGACAAAAGATGGCTGCTGATGATGATGATAACTATAATTTTTTTGTTTACATTTTGTCTCATGCCATAGTGAATAGAATATAGGTACATTGATAAATGTCTCCTGTATGTTCTCCTATGTACATACAGCGATCGGTTACAATTTTATTACACGATTTTATATTATGCTTCAAATTAATAAATTTGCCTCACAATCACAACAATCAAGCCATTTTGATATAATAAATATGTATTTCTTGTATTATACAATGTCTTTTCCTGCGATCGCCATATTAAATATAATTTATAGGTAAATTCATATAGTACATTATATAATATTTACTAGATTTATGTATAAGTACTTGATGTTATTTGGTATCTATGATTTTTTTTGTTTAGGTATGTTTTTCTAGTAAAAAGGAATATTTTTTTTTATCTAAATATTTTTTTATCTAAATTATCTAAATAATATACTTATAGTTATATAGTAAATTTGAGTTGCTTTTATCGCGATATTTGTTACGCAGTAATGAGTTTGAGATGTTATTAATTTTTAATAAGATTTTAATCACCTTTAATAAGAAACACTGAGCCTGAGTAGAAAGTGTCACGTTTAAAAACGTAAATCAAGTTTTACCTTGTAAACTTGCTCTAAGCCTATACAGTTTACGCATCATAGAGTTTTATCTATATCTATACTAATATAATAAAGCGGAAGAGTTTGTTTGTTTGAACGCTAACATCTTTGGATCTACTGGTCCGATTTACTTTGTTTTTGAATTTATATGAAAGCTGCATTCTTCAGAAGTGCTATAGACTATATAACATTACACTACACATATATACTAATATATTAAAATACTTTCTAATTTGACATGAAATTTATTTTGCCATGTTAATAACAACCGTCGCTACAAGACCGTTACCGCGACATTTTGACATTCTTCCTTATGAACATGATATGAATATAATAATCACTTTTAGCATTTTATCTACATTGAAATTATAGTTAACTGTATAACATTCTAATAAATAATTAAGGAGACGTCACTGATTCAAAATGATCTAGCGTTCGGACGGCATAATATGACCGACGCGAACGGGCAGATGACGTTGACGTGACGTTGATGATGGTTTTATAAATTTTCATACATTTTCGAACTATTGTTAATTTTATGTAATTATTTGCTGTTTTTAATTAATTTAAACTACACTTTGGTTCTCTTCTTCTTTTATCGGTGAAGTGTAAAGTTTGGTCCTGGGATTGTCCGAAAAAAAAATCGTACGACGTTCACAATTTTGTAAACGCTTGGAATATAAACATAGTTAAATAACGCTTGTTTTACTTCCATCGCACTAAAGAACCCTCGCTATCCACCTCTGTCATACTACCGCCACAAAAACTATTATCAATATTGCCAATAAAGTACGTACTGTCAATAGTATTGTGTGTGTGTGTGGCATGTTGTCAATGTCATTGTGGATTTCTAGAAATTCTGTTTTTTGCTACGACAATATCGGGGGAAGGAAGGGTTATTGTCAATAATTTTGTCGTGTGCGGGCGCAGCGGCAATATCTTAGTTGAATAAATGACTACAAGACAAGCGGGCGATTATGATTTTTATTAAGGATGGACGAAAACAGTGTAAATATAATGTTGATATTACTATTTCCACGTAAAATAATATTAAATAGAGTTTATAAAAACATGATAATCTTATCATGAGCTATGGAATGCATCTATTGGAGCATATCGAGATAAAGTCAAGAAAAATTGTACGTTATAAAATCTGCCCCATATTTACAAAAACAAAAGATATATTTTTTTAAATCATTCTATTTTAGAAAATTAGTTTCACACTGTACGATGGACGCAGCATAGGGAACCTAAGTATATAATTCAATTAATTACCATAATAAAGAGACTAACATTCTTCACCGTGATATTAAGCAGTGGTTCGTTGGAAACAATACCTTTGAAATTTTCACAACTTGTCGCGTTTACAGCCACACTTTGTGCCCCTGTTCATAAAAGTCTGTTAGTTGTATTTCTTTAATAATATTAAAATGATAAAACTAAGTTTTTTTCTCATCCAGTCTTTGATAAAAATAATTATTGCATGTTTCTTGTAAGTAAGTGAAATGAAAAAACTAAAGCAGTTGCTTTCTATCCATTTTGGATTTATTACGTCCGCACACAAATAAAGCTACTGAGCGATTGCGTCAGATTTTACGACGAAATATTGTCAATAATATTGTGCCATATACTGAACAATATTATTGCCAATATGGTATTGACAATAATATTGTCTGTGCGTCTAGCCTTTGAGTAAAAGTTTTCTGTGGTCAACAAACAGTATACTTATTACATATACTTATATATTATCTAGCTAGTTGTTAACTAGTATAATATGTCCTTTGATATTTATGTTTGTTTGATATTTAAAAAATTTTTGCGATAAAAATGAGTTTATACAAAGCCAGGTAATATTAGTAACTTCAAATCTATTACAATATGTTAACAAATACAATTACAGTTATTTTTTTTTATAATAATATAATCGATTTTGAATATATTATTACTCTTTTAATCCACACACAGACAAAATTAAAGGAACACACAAAAAGGCATATAGTTGTTTAATTACTAGCTTTTTGTGTAAGTTTTTCGGTCAATTTAAGTTTGGTTATTCAATATGAATATGAGACAACAGAAACTAGGATTGAACATTATTTATTTATAAAAATACATACAAAACAAAAAATTTGAGACATTTTGAATTTTACAAGAAATTTTTTAAACTCAAATTTTCTTTTCAAAGGTTATTAATCATAAACTATATCTTGTTTTGCTTGCGCGGGCTCTTAAGAGCTCGAATAGGTTTGCCCATGCTCCTAATGACACTTAATTGTTCCACTCTCCACAACAACAAAATGAGCTGGGCCACCATTGACTGCATAAACAAATTTCTTAGCAAATAACACTTAAAAGCGCTGATTGTCAACAAACACTTGAAAGGGTATAATTTCTTTTGCATCATTGAAAAATGCCAATATTTGTCATAATGTTATGTTATATAAACGAGGGTAATAATTTAAATAATTGAATCACTTGTTCTACTACCCGTAATTTAAAAAAAAAATAGTCTTGTCTTTATGTTCCTTTCATTGTGCCAGTGTGAATTGACATGGGAAATATAAACAGTTATTTTAGATCAATCTTTTACAAAGTTACATTTTTCAGGATTAAAGTATTTAAGAATATTCTAAAAGAAGATGTAGTAAATATTGAGCAACTTCGAAAATCTGCATTCAATGGTAATATCATATTTGACCACATTCTTTTCAATTTATAAAATATAACATATTTAAACTAATCAATAATAATTATACTATAAATGAGGATTTTGCCTTTAGGCGTGCCCGATGAAAAAGGTTTACGGTCTCTTGTATGGAAAATTTTACTCCATTATATACCTCCGGATAAAAGCGCTTGGGAGAGTACACTACAAGAAAAACGACAACTTTATCAACAGTTTAAAGGTAAAAAATAACCTGTTCCTTTGATCTTAGGTTAGGAAATTTTAGTTTACTTTAGTATATCAAGAAAATTAACACTTGAGTATATAATGATGCTGAATGGCAGCAGTGAACTGTAGCTGTTACTGTAGTGGGCCATCCACCACTCGGATGAGTGAATTATTAGTGCCTTCCCACTCTAGTAGACGGCATGCAGCATTGATTTCTTAAATTTATTTTATTTGATGCAACTCAACATGCAATATCTCTATGCAATATTTTATATGATTACTGTTTTTTCAGAGGAAATCATGGTATCTCCAGGAGGGGGTCCAACTGATCATCCACTCAGTATTAGCCCAGATAGTTCGTGGAGTACATACTTCAAAGACAATGAAGTTTTGCTGCAAATAGATAAGGATGTCAAGAGATTGTGTCCAGATATATCATTTTTTCAATCTGCAACTGATTATCCCTGCGCAGAGGTGAATTAGGTTTATAAGTTTTAGGTGTAAAAAAGCCTTGATGCACTATCTAACTGTGAGCATTCACAGTTGTATAATCAATTCCAACATCAGGGATGAAGTTATTTTCATTTCATTCCTCTAGCAACAAGACAAAATTCAGTGTTGAAGTCCACCATCCACAATAATGTAAAATTAAGTAGAAAGTGGAGAATAGAGTGTCTAAAAATAAACTATTGCATATGTAGAAAAACCATTTTTTTTTCTTTTATCATCTGATATTATTCTTTCAACAGATTGTTAACAGTAATGGAGTGAAACGCCTGCATAAACGGGTTGAACAATCAGTTCTCAAGTATTCAATTTTGGAATGCAACAGAATTGGTGTTGCAAAGGTAATTTTTATAAGAACTTAACTGCATTTGCATACCTATGTTTTAGATAAAATATTAAATTGTGTTAAGACCTTATAATAGAATATTATAAATGTATTATATTAATCACATGCACATATGAATCTATATTCAATGCCTATGTTACATGATCTTATCTAGTTATGGCCTAATAAACAGATATTAAATTTAATTCAGTTTATGTTATATCTGTTTGTGGTCAAACTTTAAAGGTTATATTAATAAAGAAAATTTAAATAAATTTAATTATTAATGAAAAATATTTTGGTATCACAAGTAGACTGCTCATGACCAATGCTCATATGTGCATGACCCACGAGTGGGTTCGCATTCGCCAAATTAATATTATTTATGCATCGCAACAAATTGCCCTAAATTTGCATTTGCACGTACGGGTTTCCTCCATAATTTTAGCTACACAGTGAACGTGTTCAGAAATCATAACTTTTTGGTTATATTAGAATATAAAAAAATTGTATATTAAATAAATAATTAATAATGTTATATGTAGATTGGACCAAATAAATAAAAAAAAGTCAGTTTCTCGATGTGGACACACACAGTAGGCAGAGGAATCTCGTGTTAAGACACTCCGTTTTCCACTTTCCTCCGAATTCTGGAGACAGTGCGTGTTGACGCAACTCAACGCCCCGCTTGGCCTCGACATCAGAGCGGACAAATTAAAATATAAATTTAAATAAATATTTCCTTATCTTCTTTAATTAGTTGTGATCGAACCCACAACGAATCGATTTTGCAGCACACTTTGTGCCCCTGCACCACGACTGGCCTAAATTAGACCAGTTTATATAATATCCTAATATTTGTACATTTTACCATATTAACAAACATTCAAAGACTGGGCATATCGCAATCCCGTTAACCGGTTTATAGTTGTGATAGTATACTTGTGAATCCACAATTGTTGTTTTGACTTTGTTTTCGACATTTTCTGAATATTTTTCCTTCTCCTTTCTAGTTGAGCAATGAAATTCGTCGCAGCGACAATATAACAAATGAGGGCTACACTCCCTTAGAAGAGGGTCGTGAGGCTCATTGGGAAGTTGTGGAGCGTATGTTGTTTATCTATGCAAAATTAAACCCCGGACAGGGATATGTTCAGGGCATGAACGAGATCATTGGACCCATTTACCACACCTTTGCATCAGATCCTAATAATGAATATAGAAGTAAGTACACTGGATCATTTTAATTGTATTTTTATGATATAATTTGAAGTATGAGTTATTAGGGATGAGCGGACTGTGAGACTCACCGGTGAAACCTATCCTACTCACTAAAACCCAACGGAAACCCTCTCCACCAAAATGCGTCGCCGCAGGATAGCTCGCGCATACTACTGCGACGCATCGGTGCCCTGAGCTTTCTCCTAGGGCACCCGCAGCCTCGATGACTTGCAGGAGGATCGGCCTGACCCTCCCGTAGTAGCTCATCTAGGGTAGAGGGAGAAGACCCCCTGACTGACAGCGGCGGAGCGGAGTCTGTATTAGCATGCACGCACCCGCTCCGCGTTCTCCTTCAGTGCCTTAACTGATTCGCAGAAGGAGACCATTGCAGATCAGTTCCTCTCACTGTTCATCATATGTTTGCCGAAGTCGACACTCATCATCTCCAAGCGAGGTAAAAAGGAGAGGAGAGCAACAAATATAAAACCTTGCTTTGAAGTGTAAATAATACACTGATTTGCTACACGCGGCGGCTACATAGAATGATGTAGCAACAACATTCTCATTTATCTATTATTGTACCATCAACGTCAAAGCGAGGCACGAAGCGTCGTTTTTCTTTTGCAAATTCACGCATTACCAGCACCAAGATAGTGAAGGACCTAGTGATGAGGCATTAAGTTCACCAATTTTATGACAATGTTCATGTTAGGAGGAACTCAACGTCGTGATTTGTTACTGGACCAAGGAAGCAACTAAGGGATTAAAATAATTAATTCCTCTGATGTTGCATCGAACCCACATCTGCAACGCATACATTATGTGCACTTACACTGTGCCACGACTCCTTTTTTTTCCCATGCAGTACTTAATACTTTGGTATTCCTTGTTTGCAGAGCACGCTGAAGCGGACTGCTTTTTTTGCTTTACGAATCTGATGGCTGAGATCCGGGATTTCTACATTCGCACCCTGGATGAGACGGAAGGCGGAATTTGTTATAAAATGAGCAAGCTTAGTGAGTGTGTGAAAAAAAAAGACCCCGCCATTTGGGACCGTTTAGAAAAGCAAGAGTTGAGGCCCCAATATTATAGCTTTAGGTATTTTCTTATATAACATTTATTTGATTTCTTAGTCTGATTTCTCGTAGAACTTATGACAAGAGCAAATTAATTCTCATAGAATATAGATGACAAATCTGATTACAATTAGCATCTCCTCTATACTTTGTACATAATTAAAGATCTTTAATACATTTCTTTAATACAGATTCTTCTTTCAATTAACCAAATGTACTGAGGCATATATGAATTTAAGGCAGATAACTTCATTTTTTGTCCAACATAATTCCTTCAGTATAATAATTGTACTAAAATCTAATTAAATCCGAATCACGCTGTATCCCGCAGGGTTCGCAGAGGGGGGAACCTAGTGTTAAAACACACCATTCCCCACTTCCTGCCGAATTTTGGAGGCAATCCGTGTTGAGTAGCGGAACTCAACGGGCGTTGCCTGGACACCACAGCGAAGATATAGAAATATAAATTCAAATAAATGTTTCATTTCCTCAAGCGCGGATCGAACCCACAACCAGCCGATTTTACAGTCACACTATAACTTTGCGCCACGACTGGCCTCATTCATACATTCATTAATTTAAACGCTCAATTGAATATCGATGAAAACATACATTTATTTACCTTTTAAATAAATATCATTCACTTTATTTTTGTTATTTTACAGATGGCTCACACTCTTATTGTCTCAAGAATTTTCTCTGCCGGATGTTGAAAGGATATGGGATTCATTGTTTGCAGATCCTCAAAGGTTTAACTTCCTCAATTATATTTGCTGTGCCATGATATTGTAAGTATATCGATTTTTTTTATTTTTCCGTAAGTGAAGTTAGTGTTAAAACACTCCTTTTTTTTAGTTTCAGTATGTTGGTTAGAAATGTTTAATGTATTGTTTTCGTGTTTTGCTTTCTATATTTTATTTGTTTTACTTTCTTCTCAACTGTGCCTTGCTATTTTTGTTAGTTATTTTATATATGTATAAATTTCCATTCATTCTTAAAACTTTATTAAATTAAATAAAAAAGAAAAAAATCAACAACTTGGTTGTGCACGTAGTCTGCCTGAAATAAGAATGACGCTGCAATGTATTTTTTAAAATAATTATATACATCCAATAATTATAAAATACACTCCAATAAATAAATATAGTTGTGCACTTTCAAACTTCCGAAAAAAAAAACAACAGTAAAAATAGTTGTAACTATTATTCACAAAACCATAAACATTGATATATTGTTTTTTTTTTTCAGATTAGTAAGAGATAATTTACTGAGTGGTGACTTCGCATCGAACGTAAAGCTACTACAGAATTTCCCTCCAATGGACGTATCGTTGATATTAAACAAAGCAGTCGAAATATCTAAGAGATAAAATGTTTTTTGGTTTTTTTTTATCTATATAACGTTTGAAGGTTTGTATCGTAAATATTTACTTATAGACTTCAATCGAAAGTGTTCTGATAGAGATTTTAACTAAAAGTTCAACATTTATCTATGTAAATTTAGAATTTTTTAAATGTCCACTTTTAGTACAGGTTAAATTATATTAAAGGGAATAGTAAAAGTAAATTGATATCTTTATTGCAATAAGTACAAGTAGCATAAATATTTTTGATATTTAATTATATATTCTATATTAATTTAAGAACTAATTCTTCTTATAACTATGGCCTATGAACATATCTTTACTTATTTACATCAAGGGTGTTGAGGATGTATATTCAGTTTCGGATAATTTCAGCCACAGATATTGGATTCTTGAGAAATAATTTGTTTTTTAACATTCTTGTAACATTGTCAGCTACTTCTTCCTCCTGGCCAGCGCCTGGCTTCCTGCTTAACCTACTCCACTTGTTACGATCTGTAACGTGCTGGGTTGTAAGACCACCCAATTCTGTCGGCTATTTCGTTGTTTGTGAGTCTACTAATCGTTAGTCTGCTCGGTCAGGCAAAATCAAAAACTCGTAATAAATCTCATTTAGATCCCACCCATATATCCGTAAATTCTATGGATAATTTTTATTTCGGATATATGAGAGTTTCGGTTACGGAGATGTAACGAATGCCTAACATCCTTGATCGGCATAACATACACAGTCTGTTATTTAATCGCTACAAATAACTTAGAATACAACATTATTTTTTTAGATCTTTTTAGACTTTACGTTATCTGTAATACTAGTAATTGACATAGACAATAAGACATAACAGTTATTATTGATTTCATTTATCGACTAAATTATTATAAGAATGTAAATTAAATATAAATTATAGAGACTTTAGTTATATAGTTTTATAAATAATATAAAATTAATATAAAATTATAACATAATTAAAAAAAGGATGTAATATAAACCAACCAACCAATATTTATACGCCTGCGACAATATTGTTCAAATAATTTTGTGTAAGAGAAATTTTACAGAATTAAAAGTAAACGTCATACACGACTTACGCTTTCTGTATGTGTGTCTGTGTGTGTGTATGACGTAATTTACTTACCTTAAATTACGTCATACATATTTTATTATTTTCTGAATACTCTCTTATCCTGGCTACAGTTGCCCACACTTGTGACCTAAACCTATTGTGACGTCACATATTATGAAATTTTACACTTTGAAATTATTGATTTAAAATAGATGTGCCGAAATAATGCAATGTGTAATATTTTTTATGTGTGACAAAATCACGAAATTTACGTTCCCTCCACCTGTTCATATGTGACCTGTGATTTATGGATGTCTTCTAACTGAATGTTTATAGTTTTCTGAAAGATCTCGGCATGTCTGGAACTATCATCAGTTGATTTCTAAAACGTGCTCTAAGGGCGGCGCTAGTAGAAGAGCATTTCGAATTTAGTGTCGATAGAGAGAGGAGATCAAATACTGGATCCGCTAAACTAGCTTTGTAATCCTAGCCAAAAATGATAATTGCCTTTATATTAATTAAATTAATATCTAATATTTAAATTAAAGAGAAGCATCCACCATCGCTCACATTCCAGGGTAACGTCTAATGATTATGTTTGTATTGTCTCATAATAAAAAAATAGCCTAGGGATATGAATCCCAGGATGTTGAATATTTATTAATCAACTGTAAGTAATCTTAACCATAATGTTAATTATAAACAAAGACATAAATTAATAGTTTGACTTGAAATTTATTACGAATTTATTTGAAATAAAGTTTCATTATGACGGTTGGGTATATATTTAGATATAATTAGAACTAATCTATTTCATCATTCTGTTTCTTCATTTCGTAATACATATTAAAAACATCTTAATTATCAATGACTGCTGTAGTGTGGTTACTTTTTACCCTATTTTTTGTATAGTAATGATTATTTCAATGTTATATGTATAGAAAATGTTGCACATCTTTCTTTCATTATGGCATAAATTTAATTACTTCATAATTTTTTTATTTATATTTTTTCGAATATGTAAATGTATATCCAAAATTAAATATAACATAAAAATAAAATATGCATTATAATTTCATCTATTCCTTATTTGTACACAATATAATTTTATCTCATCAATGTTATATACTATATCAATGTTATATATATATATACACACACACACATAAAATCGAAAGGTCACTCACTCACTCATCACGAAATCTCAAAAACTACCAGAACTAGGAATTTCAAATTTTGCACGAAGGTTATTTATAGGACGTAGGTGCTCGCTAAGACGGGAATTTGCAATATTCGACTCCTGTCAAATCAAATTTCGTTATTCTAAGTAATAGGAGCCTCATACTGTACATGGGCTAATAAGGGTATTTGCGATATTCGACCACTAAGGGGTTGTTTTACGGTTGATAGTATGTATGAAGCTACAAGTGCTAGCAGTTTACAATTGTGCATGTGTTAAGATGGAATTTTACTAATTTCGATCTGTAAGAAAGTAATTTTGGGGTAAATAGTGTATATGAAACTTCGTTACTACAAGTAACGGAGGCCGTAATAATAACCGACGCGTATTGTGCCCCTGCGCCACGACGCGTCAGGGGGACGCCAGCGTTTTATTTGAATTTTCCTAACAGGTTTCTATTAGGAATAAATCCTTATATAAGCCAGTTGTTTAATCTTTAAGTCTTTTTAGGCAAATGTAAAGGCTTGAATAATTCAAATTAGTACATCTTCTACGTTCTTTTTTAACATATGGTGAACATAAAAATTAATAATTTATTACTATTTTTCAAAGCGCTCTAAGAAAACAAACGTTCATATATGTATTTACAAAAAAATACTGAACCGATCTTAAATAATAATATAGGTCGCATTTTTTTAACCATTAAAAATTTATAAGAATTAACCTAATATGGTACCAAAGTTAAGTAATTCAGTATATTGAATAAATAATCGTGTAGTTCAAGCGGGCGAAGCCGCTGGCGGTTGCTAGTGTTACATAAAAGGCGTTTTATGGGTTATTGGCTCTGTTTTTCTAGACAACTTCATTTTATAAAATTTTATTACATATTTTTTAATTTAAACAACTTTTACCCGTGGCTGTGACAGTGGAAATGAAGCCGGCAGACTAACACTGACCATTTATCTATATTTTTTTTCAAAACAATGAACCCTCTTTTCAAGCTCTGAACTCGAAAGTTACATCCATTAAGAGCAAGCAGCCAGTCATTACAAAAACCTTTTAGTCCATGTGTTTTATTGATGATAATTACAAGAGTGAATAACTGAGAAAAATATCAATATTCTAAATTTTAGCCATTAAACGAAACACCATTAATAATACACCATTATCCTTTATTATATTAGTAAATTCTTTATTTTCGTCGATTTTAATAAACATGCCAATAATATAATCAAGTAAAAATAATAATGCAGACATGGATTCTATAAACAAAAACAATTCGTATTTAAATATTTAATATAAATAATTACAATGTAATCGATTTGTACATATTCATTGATTGATAATAATTATAGAAAGTAAATATTTTATACAAATATAATGTCATTTTAGATTTAGTATTCTGTTACACATCTAATACAATGTAAAGTATTGGAAACGAGAATATACTTAATTTAGATCTAATATGAAGTAAAATTGAACTATTTTTAATGAAGCAAGCCGCCGCTTTCTCTTTTAACATATAGAACCTTAATGACAGTGTTTTATTAGCAAATAAAAAACATTATTAAGGAAATATATTTGACGTCATTGACACCATGCACTATCAATCATTGAATTTTAATATCGTAGACTTATTTGTCCAAAGGTTTATGTGACGTGACGTGATTATAAAACGTCGTGGCAGTTTTTAGTGTAATATTCCAGATAAACCAGACTTAAAAAAAATATAATCATTCTAATTTCCTATTTTATTTTTTCCTATATCAGTGAAAAAAAATGGATGATGCACACATCTTTATGTGAAGCTTAATATATTGGAGATGAAATATTAAAAATAGGAAACAATCAGTGCTGTGTCATCCTGAATAAAAAAATAATGATATTATTAGAAGATCGAGCACCAAATCAAAATAAATTATGATTAAATGAAATAGAACAACATTTCACATTATATATTCTCTATATTTATATTGGGTTATGACCATAACTTTTGTGCCTAACGTATGCTACATTCTTTACGAATGTATACGAATACGTTTACGAATGTATATAATATGTATATACTATAATGAAAAATGTGTATGTTTGAAAACAATTAACTAGTTTAGAAAAATACTCTTAACAATTTCAAAATATTTCCATACAACATAATATTGTACAGAGATATTTACATAAATTTAAATAATTTATATAACAAAAGAATTGTACGTGACAAAAGTTGATGGTCACAACACTGTCAGCTTGAAATATTTATTTTTAAAAAGTCCAACTGTATCTAATTTTCTATAAGATTAGATAAAATAAATAATAACACATTATTAAGTCTAACATTTATGTGCATAGTTGGCAACATTCGGTGAAGCAACAACGGCGCGGAATACTTTAAAGGACTACCAAGCGACGCTGTATCTATGGACAGTCGTTGAAACCTATTGCACAAGACATTTTATAGTATAAGTGCAACGTGTTATGGTGTCACGCAAACACTTACATTTTGTTTTGGCCTGCCTTCAAAAATTGTTTTATATATTTTTTCAAAATTTTGTGTGTTCCTTAACACAAACAATTCCAATAAATTTGATTTACTATGCCAGCTCCATATATGTCACAGTGACGATTTAGTTGCGCTAGTTTGAATCATGCCTGTATTCTCAGACACCATAATAAGTTGCGCCACTTATAATTATCCCTTTCGTCGAAATGTACTGATCCCTTATATAAAATGTAACGGTAAACATGACATCGTACTGACTTCATTTTCTCATTTCTTACACCTACAAACATAGTCTGATCGGATTTAAAATAATTTAATTTGTTAAATAATTATCAATAACGAATAACCTGAATAATAAATCGTCTTAAATATTACTTTTCTATTTGCCTATCTACTTAAGGAAACATCCATTCACAAGGGAACCTAATCTCATATAAATTTTTCACATTTTCTTAAAAAATCCTATCGAGCCTTGTTCTTAGCCTTCTCATTTTGTCATTTCGAGTACATACCTATCTATAACCATATTATTAATTGATTTATATAATTCTATTATAGCACTATTGTTACAATTAAAGATTTTTAAAATTGTTGAAATATTAGGTAATGTAGTAACAATTTATACAGTAAGTCTGTTCACTATTCATAATGACATGTTAGGACATCTTAAATCTTGTTCAAAATAAACAACCACCCTCCTTTGCCGAATAGTTTATAACAAACTGACTTGGCGAGTGCAATATGAAAGATTATGCTATACATAATTATATGGTGATGAAACATTCAAATACAGTTATATTTTGTAAATAGTATATACTGGACACTTGGGTAGCTAGCAATGAAAATGTATTTTACAGTCTAAGTGTCATATTCATTTAGGTATACGGGTTACTCTCAAATACTATGGAGGTGCTATGTTTAGTCTATATTGATTAAGCAGTCTTAGTCCAACGAGTCCTATATTTATATAACCATACTAAAACCGAATAAACGAGATCATTACTGTTTTTATATATCAGTACAACCTTCATAACAGCTGACAGTATCCCAGAGATGAATATGAGGTCTTTTGTAAGCATGCATAGGTAGATAAAAAAAAGTATGCACATTACTATCACTTATATCCCCTAAGCACTAGGTAAAATTAATATATTTTAAGGATTATAATACTTTTAATAAATAAACATATAAAAAATATACATTTAAATTATGTTTTAAACATTATTCAACATATAATTAAATCAGTAACAGTCACGAAATAAATTATAATTGAATCATTTGAAATTTTTAAATATACACTGCATTTAATATTTTTCCTTTCTCATTTCAATAAATAGATTTTGTTGTAGTTTTATACTGCAGCAATCCTGCTGAGATTCTCTTTGATGTATGTAATGATGATCAATATAAATACTTTGGTGGGCTTTTACAAATGTTGTGTTAAATTTCACCAGACTAGCTAATCAATGTTTGTTTATACCCTCCACAAAATCAATATAATCATTATAAATACTCATAGAACAAATTAATAACAGATAAATCAAAAAAGTTACAATTATAAATTATGTAACCCTAAATAATATTTTAAAAAAACATGTTAAAATGTAGAAGTATGATGCAAAGTATAGACAGACATGTGATGTTGTTTGCAGCGAATGAACACATATAATGGATATACTTGATGGTACTTCTTGTAGTGGAACATGGGAAGTGATGTAGCACCGACTAAACACCGAAGTGGGGGGTTATGCTAATAAAGTGAAGCGTAGCGTTACCAGCGTAGGGAAATTACTGGATGACACAGCATTTGCACTTTTGCTTCTTCTTGATAGTAACATGTTCAGGCTGCAGAGGTTCCTGGGGGGGCGAGCGCTGAACTTCCACTTGCCCCGAGCGCACTTCCGGCACAGCAACACCATTCTTTGTGCCGTTACTCTTTGGGGTGGTTTGCTGTACTGGGCTAGACTTTGTCTGTGCAGGAGGACTAGCCTGTGTTAAACACGTATTTTAATTAAAGTAACAAATTATCAATAGTGGTGATTTACTATTAATTACAAATAAGACTGATGTGCCGCAATAGCACAGTATCTGAATGTAAGCATGATGGTTGCAGGTTTGATTCACAACTATGTTCTTTCCCTCTTCCCAGTAACAAGATAAAACGCGCCATTAGAATCCTCTGCACACAAAATCTCGAGAATTGGGCAGGCTGTGTGGGACATCTGTTCTGTCTGCCTAACCTGCTTCATGCGGGCTGCGTGAAACAGGGTAATCAGCGTGAAAAAGAGAAAACTATAAAGAGTTAATATAAAATGTATTTATAAATACAATAAGCACATACATTGACATTGTTTGCGTGAACTTTCTCCTCTTTTTCATCGGAAATCGGCGACTGGCTCACAACAGGTGGAGTTGGTGTGATTGGTTTACCTCCCTTAATTAAGGAGACAATCTCATCGGCTTCGCGGCTTAGGTCGCCATCCGGACGGAAAGGGTTGTCCCATCCACTTTCAGTACTGAAAATTATAAGTCATGTGTAAATTATTATTGTGTGACAAAACTAACTCTCCGCTAGATCAAACTATATTGAAGAAATATTTTTTTATGTTCTACAATTGTTGTACGCATCACATTAACTGTCATCTTCTAGCTTGTTAGAACTATCTAACTATTGAAATTTTATGTAAAAAGTGAAATCTTTCTGAGGCCAATATGTCAAAATAATAAATCCCTTGTGGAGTTTAAGAGATATACAAGTACTATTTCATTAATTAATTGTATGATTTACTTAATCAATATGAATTTATTAAAAAAATTGTTGGCATTCTGTTCAAAAGTTGTCAATAACGTAATTGGGCAACATACCAATGGTATGAATGGTATGAAGCAACGAAGGTCACTAAATATTTCCATACTTATTATAGGTTGAGTACAACTATAACAATGCAACTAGGTAAGTTCAGTATATTGTCACAAACTATCCTGCTTTAGATAATATTACATCACCTCTCTATTGTCTATATATAGTATATTCATCAGAGTAAAAAATTTACCAATTTGCAATTTAATATGTAAGTTTTGTATAAACATATATATAATATATTTAATTATTTTATTTGAAATAAAAGTTATATATTTTCTTAGAAAACCTATAAAAAATTTAATGTTCAATACATTAAAATTTAATAACTGAAATCAGCACTTCTTTGAATTAATCTTATTTATTTGTAATTTAATTTAATAAATTGTAATTTGTAACAAATTATTTAGACTGTTAGCATTTCATTAGAGAGAGATGTCACAAATTTTCACTATCCTAAGATATATGCTCAGCAAAAAATAGATTGATATTTCAAACTATGGTTGCAATTTTTGTAATTGAATTGATTATTAACATGGCGTTAATAGACAAGATAGAATGCTATATATTAAATATTTAAAAAAAAATTGAATTTTGAACAAAAAAATATTGTTTGGAAAACATAATAAAACAAAAATTGTATATAAAACTTTGAAGTTTTACTTTAACTATAGGTACCTGATCTGCCTGTTGTACATGGTGTGGTCTGCCATATCTACGTTAGCAGCTGCTGAGAGCAAATCAGCGTATAATATGTGTGAGTCAGACTGTACAGGTGGCGGGGACAGACACTGCGGCCGCGCCCCTTGGTAGAAAGACACACGAACTTTTGAACGCTCCGAACTGAAACCACCATAAATAATACAGAGTCAATATAATGTAAATGAAACAGCATTTTGGATATTAGAATATTAGATTATCAAAATGATAATAAATCATATCAAGAAAAAAATATGAATAAGCAAATTTCTAAAGGTAATATTTTATATGACAGACGGTATTATATACATTGTTTTAGATAATATACCACTTTTCAAACAATTGATTGATAATTATCATTCGCATAAATACAGTTATGTAACATTTGCTTTGCATTCATGGCGCATTAGCAAAACTAACACATGCATATGTTAACATTGTAAATAATTTTGCAGCTCTGGATCTTTTTATAGGAGATGACTGCACTTTCCACCTACATTTAATAATATTTAATAACAAACATCTTGGTGATTGTGTTTTAATATAATTTTGCAATCCACTCAACACACTCTTGTAAAAATGCTGTGAATATGAAATGGAAGCTGACATAACTTCCACTTGTCATCATAGTTAGCAAGGCTAGCATAAATGGCACCCACACATTTGGATATATGAGGAAGGTCATTCTTATAATGAACTTATGACATCAGACAATTTAAGGAGTAGTTACTTTAATAAAAGTAGTAAATAAAGGTTTTTTATGTTTGTTGTTATGATAAATAACAAAAAAATATTTTAATATCTATGTATTGTCCTTTAATTACTATGATAAAAAACTTAAATAGGACACTGTAAAGGTGGGTTATTTGAGTTTTTTTCAACCTTAATTATTTCTTACATGTGGCATGTCATGCTAAGCAAGAGAAGTTAATTTTGGTAATAAAGAGTTAAAGACCTAAAAGTAGTATATTTTTGGTTCCAAATATTGGAATGTTAAAAATATAGGTGTGACTCTATAAAGCTGAAAGTCTGTTCAATGACAAAAAATTATAAAAATGGAACATATTCTCATCGTATGTCTCATGTGTTGGCAAAAAACAAAATTTATCAAAATAAATATGAAAGCAATGACGCTCAGCAAAACGGCCTTGTAGCGGAGCACAGGGCGGATCCTCGATTTAGGGTTACGATCGGTGATAGTGAATTTTATAAATAGAAGATGCCAAATTCTATGCCAATATTGTTTACCACTCGTATATACATGGAGGATTCTGACCTTGAGATGCAAATTACTGGATAAAATTAAAAATCGTTTATGTTTATAATTCATTTTTGATTCGTGACGTCATACCGACTGAACTCTACATAATTTTATCCCTGTGGTTATATTTTATTCGCTACAGCTCTTTTATCCATATGAATAGCTTGGGCCCTTAATGAAAAGTATTGTTATGATTTTTTATGTTTTATAGAAAATAGAAGATATTCGGCAAGTGAATTCATAGTGCGCAACATAACAAGTGACGTGAGCTAGTAAATAACATACCTTATGAGAAATATTTACAATTATTGGCGTTCGCCAACATCGGAAACCACACACTAAAGTGCACTTTAGAAAAATCGATAAATGATTCCAGTTTAAATTAAAAATATTAGCTTAAATTGCACAATATGACCAGATTCGCTCAGCGCTTCACAACAGTGTACAGTTCCACTGCGTTCACAACATCGATCTCGGAAGTCGCGATCGCGCGCGGCCGTGGCGAATGGAGCGAAGCGGGCGGAGCACAGTCGTGCCAACCTAGTGACGTACTTACCATTCACGAACACGATTCACGATTCTTGTTCAATCTCGATCATTTTAATCGGGTTCGTTCTCACCAATTTACTATTACTTTAAAATAGAGTTTTGTAAGCATTTATTTGCGTTTTATTTATTTATATGGTATAAAGTTGCTGTTTTTTAACCGACTTCAAAAAGAAGGAGGTTATCAATTCGACTGTATTTTTTTTTATATTAAATTCATGTGTTGTTTTCGAATAATGTGTGAAATGTATGAATTAGTAATCGATTAGATAGAAGTAACAACTTGTTGTGCAAACAGCTATGCAATATTTATATCAGCGTTGCCAGATTTTTTCTCGGCGAGAAGCGGGATTTTTGAACATTTTAAGGAAAAGAGCGGGAGTCTTTCACCAAAAGCGAGACATAAAAAAATTAAGATTTATTTATTATGTATCCTTTTTTGTGAGTTTTAAATAAAGCTTCCAATAGTGATAGATATAAACATAAAATGATTTTTTTATATATATAAAAACGTCACTATACTTAAACGATATTGTTTTGGTTATATGTAAGGCAGTTACGTCATCGGAATATACGTAACTTACGAATATACTCATATGAAATGAAATACATTATTAGTAAGTAATTAAAAATGGGTCCGAAGAGCTGAGGATCGAGTGTGATGACGAGAATTGGGGAAGGCCTATGTTCAGCAGTGGACAAAAGGTGGCTGTTGATGATGATGATGATGATGAATTAAAAATAATCTAGAATCCTTTCCCAGGATGGGAAAGAATCTACAACTATCGCATTCACCACAATACAAAACGTGGTTTTCTAATAATTTTTATTTTTAGATAAAATCTACTACAACAATATTGTAGTACACAAAATGTCCATCAATACCTTCCATTTTTTTAAATGTCGTTCGGGAACATATTATATTATAATATAAAAGTATAAAAATAAGTTACGTACGTAAAGTTGCCACCGTTTCTCAAAATAAAGTTACGGTAACACTGTAAACCGCTACTTTTATGCGACATTCGCGGAAGGACCTTAAGCAATTGACATGAAGTTTGTATTCTGCTATCAGGAGATCATGAAACTTGCACTATAATTGCTCGTGGAATGTTTTGAGATATGATGGTGTTATTATTAAAAAATGTGAACATTTTTTGTAATTCCCGTATTTTTACGGCTATAGATTTTTTTTCTATTAATTGTACTGTTCGTACTTACAATGAAATGTTTAATTATAAAATAACTATAGTTTGAATTTAATTTTATCGTTTTAAGGCTTGGTTAACAATGGACCTAAACTATTATAGAATTAACTATTGAGCGTATTCTATGAAATTCTTTGATTACACCTATATTTAACAACGTAATTTAGTAATCGTTTAGCCTTGTATTTTAATCAAAGAAACTTTTAGGAAAATATCATTTATATAAAAATACGTCGTTTGATTTTCCGTTTCTTTGTTTTAAAAAAGGAACGTAACAAACCTCTTTAACTAAACTAGTAAGACGGAAATAACAGAAGACTTATAATATTCTTCTGCTGTTTGTTTGTCACGTAAATACATATAGCGACAAAAAAAAACTGTTAGTCCAGGCTAAAAGCTATGTGTAAATTTTATATAATTATTTTTTACATTTTTGCTGGTTAAATACAGAAATCTAATAAAATACCGAAGTTACTTAAAATGATTTACGAAGTTATTAAGAATATTTATTTCAATAAAAAAATATTGTTATTTATTACCTGTTACGTAACATGTAACTGATAGACAGTATGTACGGTTATACATTATCATAGTGGTTATGATAATGTAAACATATGTACATATGTACATAAACAAAGTATCGATTTGGTATTGCAATTATAATCCACAAATAATCCTTCCCTAACATTAAACAATAATGGCTACAAATATAGTTTATTTTTAAGCTAGAGTCTTAGACTATTTAGATTTGTAGCAATATACCTAATATTTATATATTTTCTCTATAAAAAGTATTATAATAATACTTTTTTTAATCTTCATTGTAAACATAAAATGCCCAAGCAAAATGTATCCTATATAATACTCTTATACTAAAAATTTTAGGCTCTTGAATCGTCATATAATATGGCAAGAAATGAAAATTATGGTTTCATGCTCTTAAAAAAATATATACAATTATATTACAGTAAAAATATTAAAATTATGGAAATTAATCTAAATATATAAAATTCATAGATATATTGAACTTCATAGTATTAAATAGTTGTCATAAAAATATTTAGTTATAGGTACTCACATCAGGGAATCGTGTTTATAAAACATCGTGAAAAACCTAATATAAATTATTAATAATTCGCCAACTGATTCTAGTGAAAATAAATAAGACATACTCATGAAAAGAACATAACGTACTCGTCTTCGACGGGCGTATACGGGAATGCAGTTTCGTGGAACTTTGGAGGCGGGCTGCTCTCTGGTTCCTCCTGCAGTGGACTTTCGTAGATCAGTGTCTCCACCATAGACCCCTTCGAACTCCCAAAGGATACCCTGCAAAATAACATATATTAATATTCTCTTAAATAAGTATATGTTAAAGATTTTATAAACACGACAAGTTACTACCTTATTTGCTCTAAGAGCTACTAATAAGGACATTAAAATGAAGTTTTAAGGTATCATAGATTTCTTCAATGTTATCCACGAAAATTACATCAAACTCAGCGCTGTCTTTGTTATTTTTCAAAACTCATCTTTTTATTGAATACATTAAGGGAAAAAATAATTAGTGTTTTAGGTACCTACTGTTATAGTTTAATGACTGTTTATACGTTCATTACCTTACTTCTTATTTAGCTTAAAAGCAAATTTGAAGGCAGACTGCAGTAGGTAGGTTATATTGTAAATGATAATATTTTTAGTCGTCAACGTTAAATGCCACAAAGAGATATGTTCTCCATTTCAGTATTGTAAGAGAACTTTCACATAGGCACATTGGTATACCTAAACCAAATTATTGAGGAAGTAAGAGTGAAGGGTGCGAAGTATCGTTACATAATAAAATAGTCCATATAAATTAATGGCGTAACAGTTCAAAGGTGAGCCCTAATCGATCGTTAATGTCACCTTCCACAACCCCGAACAAAGCACTTTAATTGTCTCGCCCCATATTGCTGTTGGAATATAGTGAGGTAAGTTTTAGTAGGTTTGATTTAAACGTTATCATATTTTATTTTCCTATGGCCGTAATTAATATTTGTGTTTTTTCAATGTAGAATATTATAAATATTAGCTTAATATTATCTATTTTCGCATAAGTTGGACTGTTAAAATTATTACAAAAATCTTTGAGTTGTAGGCAGACGATGTTCACTTTTCATCTACTTTCGTAGATGTTTGTCTTAGCAGAGTACCTATAGAAATTAAATCCATTCGAAAAATATAAAAATATCAATGTGGAATAAACTTACAAGAAAATTCTAGAGTTAGATACGTCTCATGTAGGCGTATACTTACTTAATCTTTTATTTTAAGTACATTACTATCGATTTAAAATAATATACATAATGTAGTCTACGCGACTTGCTCTATACTGAAGTACTAGATTTTACATACACAAACCTGCAATATTTACGGATACAGGTACAAAAATCAAACATTTTAGCCAACCAAGAAGATTAAATATAGGATATATTTTAAAAGAAGCTGCCTGTTTGGAATTGTGTGAAAATATTTTTGAGAAGTACTGTCAAAATTGACATTTAAATAACACTTTTGTAAGGCATATTATTGTAACAAGATCTGGAGTTTCACAGAACGCTATTCATAATATTTCTTTTATTAATTATAAAATTGCGGCTTCCTTTTTAAATCTTTTACTACTTTTAGATTTACACACCGCAAATAAAGGCTGCAACTCTGTATACTTTCTAATTGACCTGTATAGATTTTAAAGGTAAAGCAAGCACCGTCTCTAATCTTTAACACTTATTGTATTCTATATCAGTGGTAAACCTTTTAATATTCTTTGCTGCATTCGCCCCACTTCCCTGGCTAATGCGTAGTTAATAAGTCTGTGGCAGTATTTATCAACTTTATATTTGTATTTAGATAAATAGTTAGATTTTTAAATGATTACTATTGTAATGGCATACCTATTATGTATTTTAAACAGTTTTAATGTAAGCTAGTGGATTTTTTAAAATAATTAACAACACAAAATTACATTTAAGATATAAAGACCGGTTTGAAATGCTAAAAATAAGCGTCTACCTAATGCTAAAACGAATACAGTGTTAGTTGTGTCCTACTCTCTATTACATCATGGTGTTTGTTACAATAGACTAAACCGCCTTGTATGGGATTTTATTACAGTAGACTAAACTGCTGACTACGATTTCTTATTATCGTGCTTTTTAAACCTTCAAACATAATAAAGTCAAAGTTCAGTAATAATATTTATTATTATTATTATTTCCATATTTATGTAGAAACTGGAATTAAAAATAAAATGATAATAAATATACTAACATTCACAGTACTAAAATGTTATGTTATTCAATTTAATAATAGAATTTTTTTTTTCTACTGAAAGCGATGGTGAAGGATCTGGGAGAGTCCAAATATGAACCGAACAAGGAAGCTTTCCAAGCTCGGGCGCAATGGAAGAAAGTTGATAATTGTCGAAAACAATGGATAGAGAATTGGAGCTGGTTGTTGGATGAAAGAAAGTGAGGAAGCATGTATTTTAAGAAAAATGGTAGCACGTATATTAATAAAGCGGTCAAGTTGCGGTACTTTGCAAATGAACTAAGTTAACTGGGATTTTTTTTTTTACTGAAACACTAGTTTACTTTTAATTCTTGAGTTATATTGATATATAATATAAAAAAACTATAATTAAAAAAAACTTATTTTAACTCCACTTTTGACTCTTGAGACCTTCGTGGCGCAGCGGCACAAGGGGGTTACTCTAACGCGACGGTTGTGGGTTCAATCCCAACTTGAGGAAGGAAGTGAAATATTTATTTATATAAACGATATTTCTATTTTCTTCGCTCTGGTGTAGAGGCTAAGCGCAGCGATGAGTTCTGCCACTCAACACGCAATGCCTCCAGAATTCGGCAGAAACTGGGGAACGGAGGATCTTAACACTGTTTTCTCTGCCTCTGTGTTCGGGATACAGCGTGAAGCTGATTTATTCTCACTCTTAACTAGCATCATAGAACTAGAACGATATTAAGTACTATATCATGTCATACATTCCTACAGTAAACATTGAAGATTTTTTTTATATTAATATATATAACTATCTTTTACCTGCGGCTTTCGCTTTGCCTGCGTAGACAGATGGAAATAACTAAGAGTTGTGTTTTTATACATGACACATTTTAAGCACACAGTAGGTTAAATAGACTATGCAACGCAAAAAGATTTTTTTGAATTCGAACCAGAAGCTGCGCTAACTAAGTTTTACGAACGATTGAAAAAAAACTATGAATAGCTGGTTTAAGTACTTAATCAAATAAAACGGACTGAGGAACTTGTATGTTTTTTTTTATAAAGGCAGAGACATAGCGGGTTAATTATGACATTAGTTTTTCTTTATTCTGTACATGTCCAAAAAAAATATACATAAAAATAAAATTAAGGTGTCCGTCTGCGAGTTAAAAATAACTGTTTTTTTTCAGAGAATATAGCTGTTTACGTGATACTAGAACACACAAATAATTTTCTAAATTTCTGTCTCTCTCAGTTGTCCCATCTAATCTCCGGTACCAGCTTAACCGATTCTCATATGACTTTCACTTAAAGATAGAAGAGATTGTGGAGCAATGTATAGGCTACTTTCTATCCCGTAATTTCTGCGGGATCTGGACTTACGCGGGAATTTTGCGCATTTACACAAATAGATGTGAAATTATTCTATTAAATACGACAATTTATAATAACAAAAACAAATAACCACCCAGAAGTAAATCTTTTGTAATTTATTCAGTGTGTATCAATATAGATAAATTTACTAAAATTATCCCTAAATATCCCTTGATTGGCTAAATCAATTATCCCTAAATACAATTTAGTAATATTCAATAAATAATCGTATAGTTCAAGCGGGCGAAGCTGCGGGCTGCTCATTAGTTCGTAATACAAATGGCAAACATTATAATTATCAGGATATAGCCCACATTGCGGAGCATTTAAAAAAATAAATAAAAAAAATATAGTAGATAGATAAAAAGATATCCCACGGAGAAGTATTTTATTTTTCTTTGCTAAATTAAAATTTATTGTGTAGCGATAAAGACACTGCGTTAGTTTAGAATTCGTTTTGGAAATTATAATCACCTCAAACAATTTATGATAATTTCTTGCCCACGCTGCCGTGTATGACTAACGTGGTTGCCATAAAAATATTTTAAAATCCACTCGCAAAGTTTAAATATGCATTTGCAAAATAATTGCCGATAACTAACAAAAAAGCTTTAGTAACCAATAGTTTATATATAAAAAGTAAAAACGTTCACTATTTAAACAGCGATTCTAATTCATACTTATTTATGTATTGTTTTCAACAACAGACAAGCGCAGAATGAAGCCAACGCTGTACGTCAGGAGTTTGCTGCCGTTTTGCCACATGTCATGGTTAAATTGGAATCCACGAGATCTTTGAAGCCGGTGCCCATAACATCATCGGGCGTTATTGGATGGCTGGCAGCCAAGTTAAATCATTTTTATCAGATAACAGTTTATATATCCTATGTACATTGCCAATGTTCTTATCCGCTCCATCAAAGATAGGAGAAAAAGTCAAGTGCTAAGACTCTCCGTTCTCCTTTTCTTGCCCTATTTCGTCACAAGGCGGCAGACCGGCAAAATAACAATAGCAAATATAAACAATATCTCGGGCGGAATTGAACTCGCATCCATAGTTGTACACAGTAAGAGTGCGTCGGTTTTTTTTGTTTTCCTTGAATCTATTTTCTTGACATTACAAAACTAAAAATGTCAATTATTTATCATCATTAATTAAATTAATTTAACTGCATGTAAAATATCCTTTGTGTTTTAATTACTTAATAATTAAATTATTTCAGGCCCGATTGCCAGCTAGAAATATACAAATCTTGGATTGAGAAAATTCCCCTAAGGCTTCCAGACGCGTGGCATGACAAAAATTATCTAGGTTAAAAAAACAGGGAATATAGTTTGTGTCGATTATTATTATAAAATAGCCACTTTCGATTATAATATCTTCATATATTTTTAAGGAAATCCATTTCAATGTTTTCGTTAACTGAGGATCAAGGACATAAAATTTTTGATGTTTTATGTATTTTCTAAGGAATAATAAAATTATTAAAATTGTAAATTGTTTTTTATAAATAATTTTTAAATGGGTATAACCGAGCTTATGTACTTAATACCTACATATATTTCTGAAAATTGACCTTAGTCGCCCTTAAAATGAAAATATTATTATAAGTGAAATTCAAGTTTTATCTATTTATTATTAATTTTTCAATAAAATATTTCCAGAACATAAATTTGTCTTAAAAATTATGTACTTAATATATCCAAAAATTGCATTGTTAGTTTAAACTTATGACGTTGGCAATCAGCACACGCTGATGTTTGTGTCTAACTTATAAGCAACCAAAATGCCTTAAGAGACCACCAACAATAATATCCTCGAAAGTTTTACAATATAATCATGCTTACCTTTTTAACGAAGTATGTTTACTACCATTGCTGAGCAGCTTATGCTTAGGTTTCTCATGAGCTCCTGTTGGTGTAGAGGAGGATATAGTAAGATCGCTTGCGAACGAACTTGTCGAGGATTCTTTCGAAATATTCGTTCTAGCCCTTCTGGCCGCTGATTCGGGACTTCCAGGGGTCCCAACTAGTTCCAAGGCTAAGCGCCCCTTTCCTGGCACCGGGGGAGGTTTCTCATCAACTGGCACCATATAGGACAGCATGGCTGCCCCTTTAATGTCCCTTACAGCATTAAATTGAAAGCAGCCAGAGTACACAACGTGCTCTTGAAGTTTTCACATTTTATGATAATTACATATTCTTCGCATAATTTTGTTTATTGCTTTCTTAGCTCCAATAATCTAAAACAAAAAGCTCAATTAAGTGATTTAATAATCTCAGTTTTAAGGTCATTTTAAAAACACCGTTTTTAGAATTTTAGTGAGCGAGAATGTCAAGGCTTTATCGATTTAAATATAATTATGAGAAATACATATGTGTAGATTGTATATTTAAAAATTATAAGTACTGTTCTTTATTAATTGTATACTTCCCTGACCCCGAGTGTGGAAGTCTTTACTAGTTGTGAGTTGACCTAAATTAGTAGATAGGCGCTGACAATTGCTACCATCGAGTCTTCCATGAGCTCCAAATTAGTTCAAATTATTTAATTATAATTTATTTCTTATTACATTTTTTATTTTATGAATAAATAATTCATGTTATGAACGTATGTACATGGCAAATTTCAGCTTTCTCTATCACGGAATAGTTTAATAATTTACTACGGAAGAATTAACATAATTGTATTAGTCAAAAAGTTTAAATTATTTAATTAAGTAACCTTTGTGGAAGAAAGTGCAACCATTTGTAAATTTTAAAAGCTAATATATTATAAGGAAAATTTGCTTATTAGAATAGAAAATAGAGTTCCTTGTGAAGATTTAATTGGTTGAAAAATAGGACCTGACTTTAATCCTAATTAAATTATCTATTGAACTTGTTTTTTTCTTTTTAGTTTCACACATTGAGTTTTTTGTTTTTTCTATTCACGAAAAAAATATTCAATATATTTTTTTTCATTTAGACAATATGAAGCCTAATTGTCCCTGTGGAGTATTTTCAATGTCAATCGATTGACGTAAGAATCGTCGAAACAGGTCAATTCGTTTGTTCTCTACAACATTGTACAACATTGTATATTAATAAGATAAAAAATATTACCCTCCTTTGCACGGAGCAGTCGTGTAAAACCGGTACTAACTTTTAGTACTATAATACACAATTCGACAAAGATATCAATGACTAATATTATAATATTATAAATTCAATTTTTCTTATTTCTTTACTGCTGTATATCATTTGAAAGTTTATACAACAGAAAAGATTGTAATAAAGGTTAGATTTAAGGATATTTTATGGTAATTTAATTAAAAATTAGATATACTTAATAGATATTTGATCCTTGCAGTGATCTCTGACAGGGTATAGAGAAAACACAAGTGAGATTGGTACTGTTAACTTTACTTACGTTCATTCTATAAATAATTGTTTTTATATGCTAATTATAAATTATAGACATTAATACAAGAGTGTTTTAAGTACCTACGAAGAGGTCTTATACATGTCAAATCAAATTTAAAGTGTGGAACAGTGTGTCTTACCACTAGGTTCCCTCTACCGCTACCCTGCTGTGTGCGGGAAACAGCGTGAAGTTGATTTGATTTTATTTAATTATTGGGTTTAAAAGCACTATTTCATACATGATAGTTTACTTTGATTTTTTGTGTACCATGCTTTTGTTGTTTACAACGTCCCGGTGCCGTCTTTGGTAATTATATCATTATGGATTCTATTTTCATTCTATTAATTCTAAGCCATTTTTTTCATACTCTAGGCATTATTTTATTAAACTCTATGTATTTATAGTCTTATGTAAACACGTTTACACAGTGATAGGAGTTCGTTGAATATAATGCAACATTGAAATTCATTTTCATTCCTGACCTTGAAATTTGAATATAAGGGTCTAGGTTATAATATAACTAACGGATGGCGGTCGTTAGCGATGCAGTAGTCCTATCATGTTTAGTTTAGGTTTATTAAAACCATCGATCCTTAGTTTTTCGTTGTTATTTTCTTTTTAATTTTAAATAGCTAAGGAATTTTATGTATGTGCGTATATATTATATATATATTATTTATCAATGTCATGATTAATTTTCATGAGTAATATATGTATGTCAAATATGGTTTTTTTGATTAATTTATTTTTATTTTAATATTTTTTGGTTATTAACGACGCCGACATCTTGAAATTGAGAATTTAAATAATAAAATATTATCATAGCAAAGCCACGAAAATAATATATGACCTTGACCGTATTGGCTGTATAATGTGTGCTCTATTTTAATATTCTTCATCTAAAATAAACATTAACATTAACGTACTGACAATATTTTTTTATGTTCCATAAGTAGTCCATTTATCAAAGAAACGCTAAACGCTATATTACTTCATGTTAACAGCTTCGATGTTTCCCACTGTGGCTGCGGTCGGTCATTTACTGGTCCCCTAGAAAGCGTCACACAACTCTTAGTTACTTCCATTAGACCATGCGGGCGGAGTCGCAGAAGAAGCTAGTATATATTATAAATTAATGCTAGATTAAATTATATTATCAATTTGAAAAAAAAATGACGTCATGTTGCAAGCGATTTGGCGCTAACACAAATCTCCCAAAGATTACTTGCGTGGGCGCTAACCTAAATATAGCTTCTGTCTAAATAATGACATTTTAAAACTCAAATCAATATGATGATGAGATAAGGAATCCCGAATTCATTTCCTACCTGTTTAAAACAAACTTTTGTTATTAATAACTAGGTCCTATACACGTAAATAGATTTGACCTATCTAAGTCGGTTTTTAGCGTTCTGTATCTCAAAAGGAAAACACCGAACCCTTTATGATTATAAAATTCAATCGGCTTCACTGTATCCCGCAGACAGCAGGGTCTACCCTGAGGTAGACCCAGAAAGAACCTAGTATTAAGACACTCCTTTCCCCACTTTCCGCTGAATTTTTCGATGTATTGCTTGATGAGTGGCGGAACTCAACGCCACACGTTTGCCTTAGTGTCAGAGCGAAGAAATGAAAATATAAATAAATAATCGTTCGTTCCCTCGAGTGGGGATCGAACCCACAATCGTCGCGTCCCCTGCGAATCGACGGCCTCCGTATAATATCTTGAGATCGCGTAGAGGTATCAAGCTAAAATTAATATTAAATACTTAGGTCTAGTCTCTTGGAGCACAGAAAAAATTAAGCTTTTAAGTCAATACAATCAATGTGCACGAGCATTCACCGCGTAATCTTACCTATAGGGTACCTATTGTATCTCGTGGGCCTACAGTTGTAAAATTTGGCAAGTAATGAGAACTTGCACTATAAATAAAACAAAAAATCCGAAAATGCAAATTTATAGTTATGTTACACATGAAAATCATTAGAAAATTAATCTTTCATTTCATCCAAAATATATGCAGTCGACCGCAAACTTAAATTCGTCAACTTTTATAAATTGCACTTCCCGTTGACCTACAATCCTGAAAACCTCGGTAGGAGAGTCTGACGCGCATTGGATCACCTTTTTACCTTTTAGCAACTCTGTGGTAATTCTTTTGATAATTCCATATTAATTTTAAAATTAATGTGCATATTCAAGAATTATCTTTATATTTAATATTAAATCAAATCAGCTTCACGCTGTATCCCGCTCACAGCAGGGTCGGCAGAAGGAACTTAGTGTTAAGACATTTCGTTCTCATTTTGCGGCGGCATTGCATGTTGAGTGGCAGAACTCACTCTCTTTGCCTAGTTACCTGAGCGAAGAAATGCAAATATTAAAAATATAATTTTCTCGAGTAACAATTGAACCCACACCTATCGTGGCCTTTGCAGTCGCACGCTCGTGCCTCAGCGCATCGACAGGCTTTGGCCTAGTTTTAGTAGTTTCATTCCAAAATATATATTTTTAGATGCACAATGGATTTGGAATGGATTCCAGGGTATAGTAAAAAATATTGAATGACCTCACATATCCTTATCGTCCTGAAAGGATTAAAAATAGGCAGAATGTTTACGAGATATTTTTTTTATTCCACATATAGGCCTTAAAACTTAACTGTTTGCTCCATATAATTATGTACTACCGTTAAAGAGCAACGTGCCTTAGCATGCAGTTGATATTACAGTCTTACGGGAAATAGGAATGACAATATAATAATATTTCTTGAGCAAAGAAAGGTCAATCACTCGTAGGTAATGAACTGATTTGAATACTTAATTACTAATTTCGTAGAAATTCAATTAAATATTCTAAGTTACTTATAATAATTAATTTATAATTTGTATTAGGCATATTATAATTAATTACCAAGGCTGACGGTAGCTTGTCGAGCAAAGTTTAGACCAACTAATTGACGCATAGGACATGTGTTAAACTCATGATAATACTCTAATGCTTAACTAAAAGTCTCAAGTCTGCTAAAATCTCTTCTGAAACGAAATGATTGAACCAAAAACCAAAAATCCAAATGGCGAAATAAAATAATACAATAAAATTGTAGCTTAACATGTTATGAACTAAGTGAAATAAGAGGTTTATTTTATATAGACGCCATCTTAGGTTTTTAAATCTCGATTATAAATTTCAAACTGAAACTAAGTTTTAAAAAAAAACATTTTATAAATATTTAAAATCAGAAAGTAATTTTACTAAGTAATTTGTTAACATTATTTGCTTTATAATTTTATTAAAAATATTTTTAGCCTTCTTGTTTTTCGTGTCAACTAGTGTTGCCCAAATTCAGTCTTGGTCTTGCAGTCTTGGTCTTGTTCTTGCGTTTTTGCAAGACCAAGACCAAGAACAAGACCGCGTATTTTTAGCAAGACCAAGACCAAGACTGACCGTGCAAGATTTGAGCAAGAACAAGACATAGCCTGCAAGACTCTTGCGTCTTGCAGCTAGGACTTAGCGCTATTGCACTGAGTAGTTNTGTGGGGGAAGCAACTTAAAACAGAAAGTCTGCGCAAGTTCAATGAACTTTATGAAGAATATAAAAGTCTACACTCACTGAACAAATCTCTGGAATTACCAGAAAAAGAAAATAAAGTATGTGATGAAGATGAAGACGTAATAGACTTTGATAAACTCTATGAATGTCCCTCGACGTCATCTGGATCTTGTCTTCAAGGCTTAGTGATAGACGAGTTGGAGGAGTACCTGAGAAAACCAAGAACTGCCAGCTCGGAAGACATTTTAGATTGGTGGAGGACGCATGAGACAGAGTATCCGATTTTATCGAAAATGGCCCGTGATTTTCTCTCAATACCTGCAACTTCAGTACCTGCTGAGAGGTTATTTTCTAAAGCATCATTAGTAATTAGAAAACATAGAAATAGGTTAAATGATGAGTCAGCCAGATGGTTACTTTGTATTAATAGTTGGTCAAAAAAATTGATATAAAGTATCATAACCTAATGATAAAGCTGTTGATTAGTGTTGTATTTTATTTTTTGTTCAAATAAATGATAAATCGTACAAATCTTTTATTAAATTTCTTATAAGTTGAGGGTTCAATCTCTTTCTAGACAGATAAGTATTGTTCTTTAAAATACAGTCAAGTTATTGTAATTAATTTGTTTTTTTACATGTTTTAGCAAATGTAAGCTTATAAATCATAAATGTTTATTAAGAAACAGTTACTTCCATGGAAAACGACATATAGGTCAGTTGATTTTTCGAATTTCTTATCAAATCTTCAGTTATTTATTAATCTGCTTGATCTTTACTATGGCTATGTTAATTCAAGCTCACAATGTTCCAATTCTAATACGTTTTTTAAGATTTAAAGTAAACTTTAATAAATAGTAATAGACTAATAGGTAATTGCAAGACTTGCAAGACTCTTGCTGCAAGACCAAGACCAAGACCAAGACCAGGTGTATTGGCGCAAGACCAAGACCAAGACCAGGTGTATTGGCGCAAGACCAAGACCAAGACTGGCTAAGTCTCGTCTTGTTCTTGCATTTGGGCAACACTAGTGTCAACGCTTGGACCGTTCAAATTGTATTTTGCGAGTAGTTAAGTACCTAAGTCAATTTACAAAGAAGTATTCGATATCGTTTTATCAATATTATAACAGGAAACTTTCAAAAATATATTCAATGGAGAACATTTATTTATTATTATTAGTACTATAGAACGATTATAGGTCATAGTATGAAGTAGGAATACGTATTCAGTTTATGTATTTTTAAAATATAAATAGAATTGGCGGCCAATAACGTTTGCAGCTATTGAGATTTTATAAAGTGAATTCACGCACTTAGCTTCTATTATGATGATATGTACTTAAAATAGGATCCTAAATAATATTTATATATTGTATTACCTTAGGATGCGGAGCTAAGGTATACCTAACGTGGATTAAGCTCTGATAACTGTGGTGACTGAGGGTTTTCTACCACCAGCGGAACCCTTCTGCCCCACCTAGGGGACACATGACAATAAAGTTAGCAGATAGATTATTATCTATAAAACTTTTTAATGATTTTTTTTTAAATCAGCACCGATTTTTATAAAATTTAAATTCAGACTCTTAAAAATATTTCATTAACCACGTGTTTTGTGGTTTATATAGAATTCATTCCCTCAATTAAAAATAATTTCAAACATATTTAATAAATATTCGTATAATAGAAGCGGGCGAAGCCGCCCAGGTCGGCTATTCTTATATATTTAGTTATTTCCAATATATGTATTTTAAACTGGCTTCAATGCAATAACGTTTAGACGATAGGTATTAAAAAGTTTGTTAAAATTCTAATTTAACAATGAAGATTGCAATCTGACACTTTATAATCTACGCTACAATTTCAACACGACTCAGTTCACTTCTCTCATAGACGTGGGAAAGATGGCAACTGTTCCGTTTCGATAAGCTTAACTTGTATGCAGAAATGCATTCACTTAGGTACATAAGTAAACTGTTAATTTAAAACAAACAGCAATTCAAAAGTTTATTTTTACAATTACTTTTTTCATATTTTCTTACTAGAGTCTTTAGAGAAAGGTTAGAATGTCTTACAAACAGTCCCTTTAAACGAAACGAATTTTAGGACATACCAACGAATGAGAAAGTTTTAACTGTCAATGCTGTTTAAAAAATAAGGTTGGATTAAAATATTTTACTACAATAGTATTATGTATATTTTAAATACTCCAAAATCGTAATATCTATATATAACGGCGAAAATAGACGTGAGGTATTAGTACAGTCTAACTTAAGATTTTCTAACTGAAGACATAATGGCGAGTCGAGATCGTGAGCAAAAATCAAACAGATGTCGTTGTTATTTTGTAAAATTATAGATTTGTTTTTAATGTGAAAGTTCCACGCGATACATACTGGGCCAAAGAAAAACAAAAATTTTCTTATCGTTCTGTTTTTGACTTTATATACAACGAACCACATTATATCCAACTCGCCATTCTTCGTTCTTATCAAAACGGTAAAATAAAAATAGTTGGTTTAATAATTTCTCAATGTGTCTTTTCTAATAATATTGAAGTTCTTTGAAATGGACGTAATATAGAATAGAATGCCTTAACACTGGAAGCTGAAAATCAGCTTTACATCCATTTATACCGACGTAGACTAAAGGAGGGGTTTTAATTCGGCCTGGACCAACAATTGTGAAATGTTTGTGAATATCTAAAAAAATTTATCAGTTAACTAACTT
Organism: Heliconius nattereri; assembly: GCA_013403645.1. NCBI lineage: Eukaryota > Metazoa > Arthropoda > Insecta > Lepidoptera > Nymphalidae > Heliconius > Heliconius nattereri. Next base: position 188,859 of record JAAIXI010000238.1, on the reverse strand, counting down.
TTAGATGTTTTTTAGATGTTAGCTGGCGGTTTTGATGATTTCTGTCAACTATCTTTAGTTTCTTGTTGATTCTGAAGAGCTTGTCTGTTTGTAAGTCGTCTTCTAATGATACACCTACTTGGGTTAAAATACTTTCATTGTTACGATTACAAGCATACAATTTTTTTATAAGATTGCAACGAGATTGCGTTTTAACAAACACGTACAAATAAACAATTGAAAACATAACTAACTAAACAACTCAACAACTTTTCTTGTATCACATTAATTTTAAGCACAAAACCTTAAATTCAAAATCTTTTTTTCTTTTAGTCAAATTGGAATTGCATTTAATAGGTAAAAAAAACTCAACGATGTTCTACGAAGACAGAATCAGTTACGTTTCAGAAAGACAAGAACGAACCTAATATTTGTAATGCAAATAGAATTGTCGACGTTGTATGTGAATCAAACTTCGAAGATAAAATAAAATACGCAAGCATGACTATTTTGATAAAAACTTAGGACGGTATATAGTGTTATAAAAATACTATAATTAAAGAGTATCCGTGCTAAGTTATTCAGGTGTTATGTAGAGATACAACTCATGGACTTGAAAGTCAATAAACTAAGGTTTTTTATTTCAGATTTTCTCTGAACCTTCTCCTTGTTAAGCCCATAAATCATAATCAGGAGAGAGTTCCATTTTTAGGGTTCCACCCCTCCCATTTATCTCAAGATCGCGTAGAGATATCAAGCTGGAATTAATATTATATATTCTTGCCCCTTGGAGCACAGAAAGAAAAATTAGACTCCTAAGTTAACGCAATCAAAAGCTACGAGTATTTATGCACCGTTTTTGCAATATCTTGTATTAGGTTCGCCGCGTACTTAAACCCTATTAGGTGGAGATCCCACCGTTACACATGAGTGCAAATTATTAACATTTAGTGGCCTGTTTAAACCAGGCAACCCTAGACTTGCGGCAGACAGAGAGCTGGCAACCTTTAATTTTCCAATTTCTTATGCGATTTTCTTTCAAATGATGTGCGATTCATATAAAAAACGTATGAGTGCAATTTTCTCCAAAAAATATTTACGAAAAAATGTAATTAAAGGTGGTTGCGGCAGGATTCTTCTAGGCAACCCAGGTGAAATCTATTCTACTAATCATGTATTATTCATTAATATAAGTTTAATTAAGAAAACTGATACCTGTAGGTTTTAACGGTGGGATCTCAAGCCATATAGGGTATTTCCCTTCCCAGTTATAAAATTCGGCACAGTGTGAAAACTTACTTTGGTATTTGATTAAAAATATATATTTACAAACTTATAGAAAATTAAGTTTATCAATTTTTATAAGTTGTACTTCCCGTTGATTTACCATCCTTAAAACTGGCACGGAACCCTTTGGTAGGCAAGTCCGACTCACACTTGACCTGTCTTATTTGTGTTTACTAAATCTACGAGTCAGGAGGAATGTATTGATCTTGAGCTTATACTTGTTTATATAGTAATGGTACCTAAAGCTCATCTTTTAATTATAGGTTACAAATACAATTTTTACTTCAATTATATTAATCATATAGAAAGATAGTTAATATTTAATAAACAAACGCGTAAGCAAAGGTATCTGTTTAACATTTTACTAAACAAATAATACATTTTAAATCTTACAAGTGCAATCTTCTACAACGAATGCTTCTCAGATATCGATTTATAAAGCCGTTGTACTGATGTTTACATTTCCAACTTCAATATAAGAATTCTCATTTAAAATGCTTAATAACCGTGTGTAAATATAATTGAACCTAGGATTGATTGCGTGTCGGTATGCGCCATGCAATTGTTCCTAACTCGTACTCTTACACGGTCAATGTTACTACTTTTACATCTACGAAAGATAGATAAAGATAGAATGTGTTACTATGTCGTTGCAGCACCCAACAGTTTTGTCCTATTGCACTACTCTCTTGTGCTCTACCATCGAGCTGGTCATTGATATTATTTATTTAAAAGGTGGAAAGATTTGGCGCACCTCTATGACGTGGGACGGGCACCCTATTATCGGGCACTCTTTGTTGTGTTTGTCAGAGTGACATCATCCACAAGGACGCGATGTAATGCATTTCTAGCGTGATCTAATTATACTTTGGGATGACTGGGCATTAAACGCCGTTACATACTGTACCTATTGCTTAAATAAAACGTACTCACTACAAATATTAATTTCCAAGCACACAAATATTATAAGAAATATAACTGTATTCCTATCGTTACAACGAAATCTTAATAGTTACTCTTTGAGAAGACAAGAATAACTGTTCTAGAAACGTCAAAGAACATCTTAAAAGTCGTGCCTAATCTATTATGTATAGTAACAAAGCTTTAGATTCTTCTCGTCAACTCCGTAAAGCAACTTTCCAATCCAACGAAACGATCAATTCCAATTTAGAAATGATTTCTAAGATTTGAACTGTAAAATTCAACCTCTGAAAACATATTTTAAGCAATAAATATTTAATTTCTTCGATACACTTCTTGTAGTTTTGTATGAATGTCTAAAGAATAAATATGTTTATTCAAATAGCAATAAGTATATTAATTGGTTATGTATATGGTGCAAACAATGATATTGGTATTTTAAAATATATAATTGAGCAAAATCTGTCATATTGCCGAATTAAACGAAGCTCAATTCGCGTAGAGCTCGTAGAGAATAGAAATAAATGAATCAAATAACTATAGATTATATTTAAAATTAATTTTGTTAAGGTTATAGATAGACATATTTTAGGTTACTTATCCTTTTAAAAAATATATATTTTAATTTGAACATTTATTTTAAATCAGACGCCCGCGACTGCATTGACTTTGTTTTTAGCACCGAACGTAGGCCTAAATTGTAACTGCTTCCTAATGATGAACACTATTTAAGGTTCTAGTTCCATATCACATTAACTCCATGTGCCTAATTTATTCATTTACGCTAAGGCACCATTTTCATAGTTAATTAATTAAAAAAAACTATTGATTTTGTTACGGAATTAAAAAAATACCTGAATGAGGTGTATTTTAATTGTTATATGGCAATGCTCATCATGCTGAAAAACATTTGCTAATACCCCATTTCCTTTTTTTGGTTCCTTGGTTTGGTCAATTATGTTTCTCCAGCAGACATTCTAGTTTTTAAAAATAATTGAGACTTAAGATGGTGTTAAATTATATGAAAAATCTTCGTTCTCATATATACTATAAAAATATATTTTTATTTTATATCCCATTTGTATTTGAAATTGTATTATTTCATGATGATGTGTTCAATAGTTAAGGCAGAAAAAGGTGATGAAAATGATTTCTTAATGAACTTACAATGACATTCTTTTTATACTACCTAAAAAATTTTAATGACTAAAATGAAGAGGTTCTCCCTTGCAAACAAGGATCTTGGATCAAAATGTAAGAAAGTAACACAAAAATTCAACGATGAAAGCTTTAACATTTACGAATCCATATTTATTCTAACAATATTATTATTATAAATATTTATTAATTTAATTATGTATTGCTTTAGGTTTTATATTTAATTTAAAATTTCAAAGTACTTTTATGGAAAGAATAATAAAAATAATAACAATTTGTCATAGTCATAGAATAATATTTTGAATTTAAGTCGAAATGTTTAAGTTTACTTTTGATCCAACAAGGAATATGTCAATACGCAGTAGATTTTATAATATTAATAGCTGTTTATAATATTCCACGTTTACAACAGAGTAACCGCTAGTGTAAAGTAGGTGTCACTAATATTCTCAATATCGCTAGACCGCCGCGCCGCTCCGCATCATAATAAAATGTTATAGGAAAACAAGATTATTTGTCAACGTTTGAAGTTCAGAAGAACTAAGCTCTTTGAAAGGATTGCATAGGGTCACACGCTGTGGTCCATACAGATTACATAATCATTGTATTCATAGTGACCCCTTATAGACGAATCACGCACATAGCAGGGTAGGCAGAGGTAACCTAATGATAAGACACTTTGTTTCACACTTTCCGCCGAATTCTAGAGGCATTGTGTGTTGAGTAGCGGAACTCAACGCCGCGCTTTGCTTCGACACCAAAGCGATGAAATGAAAATATAAATTTAAATAATTATTTCATTTCCTCAAGTGGAAAAAACATTTTTTTATAAAACCATGTGTAAATAAATATCGTAGGTAGTCGTTACCTACTATTTTCCAAAGATCACTCCATAAATAATAGAATTAGTAAGTATATTACGTATAGGTATCGTTTATGGCTATAAGAAGGTAGGTATGTGATGACACAATAAAAATCGACCTTGTGGCTTTAGAGTCACTATTATAGATACACAATTATGTATAAAAATCGATTGATGCTTAAAGATTAATTTTATCGATATGGCATGACAGACGTGAAAAATTACTTTAAAGTTAATTATTATATAAAATATTTTTATTTTTCACAAATAATATGCATTAAATGAGGAAACTAAAGTGTACCTAGTCATGTCACTATGTGGTGCAACTTCCCTGCTTTTATAAGTGATGTATTACTTTGTAAATTTTTTCTTTTATTTATTAATTTCAAATTTCATCTGTGGGATTTGAATCTTTAGTGTGTATGTCATATGTATGCGAACAATACCATTGCGTCATTATATAAATAGGCATGTTTAGAAGTATCACAAAACTACACAGTTAGTAGAGCAGCTTGTTTAGTAACCTTATTATTTAAAAAAAAAATATAATTAAAGAAGCCCTAAAATTGTATAATATTCGTGTCGACGATCTACTTACACTCCACAAGTACTTAGCATCTATATACCATAGAATTTCAATTGCGTTTTATAAATCAAACAAAAGCGAAAACCTATAAAAATATATTTTGTGTATGTTTTATGACAATGTTTGTAATATTCATTGATTGATATCCGAGTTGATTTTTAGCTCTACAATGTTTGACTGAGACTTTGAACAAAAACAGGATGTCCACGTTTAACTAGTCTACTGTCTCAAACATTACGGCACAGCGTAGGAAAATGTACATTTCCTGTCTAGTACCATAGCACCTACAATTTGTTCAGCGTGGAACTCCGCAACACAGATACAATGTCATTAATGTTACTTTGACGTAGCTGACAACTTTACATAATGACACCAGTGATATAGTAGTCGCGATACAGATTATTAATTTCATGATGACAAGACCTTGTTATGTACATCCTTATCAGTTTTTGTTTTAATAGCCTTTAACATGTTGCTAATGTTATTTGTTTTCATTTCCACCCAACATCACCATTTCTGACCATTAATTCATAACGCGTTTAAAATTATATATTAAGTATAAATTAGCGCGGCGGTGAGTATCGCCACTCAAAATTCGGCGGAGAATCGGGAACGGAAGTGTCTTAATAAGATAAGAGTGTCTGAACTCTAGGTTTCGTGGTTCATTTTGCTTAACTTGCTACTTATGTGCGTAATATAAAAAAATTATAACAATTCGACGTATCTACATATATGCTTGATAGACCAATTCGATTTAAACATAAACATAATATGTACATAGATAGAAACTAGGTGATAACTTGCGTAATTCACTGCAGGTTCTGCCGATGCAGCTAATAAGTAATAAGTAAACTCTACATATATTAGGCACCAAAGCCGATGTTGTTTGCGTTTGCTCTCTTATAAAATATCAGTTAAGAAAAGACATTTAACATTTTCTTATTAGTGAAGTAAAATTTTATATGGATTAAATATTTGCAAGACTTAACAGCGTACATGAAACTTATATTTACAAGCATGCTGTGAAAACTTCCACTTCAGGTATTATTTCTAAATATAACACAGTAATCATATTAATATATTTATATAGAAGTTTAATGATGCTTGCTTCGCAAATCTATCGTTCACATAGGTGGTGCATACATACGTGCACAGGGTCCGAGAGGAGAGATCAGCCGCAGGTATACAGGACCAGCTTCCCGAAGTCGGCAACACGCAAACGTATCAAAAACCAGAGAGACGAAATAAATGCGGCCGGCTGTTTATAAACATTGGTAGAGCCGACGGGATGCGATCAATACCGCGGCGGGCGGCGGGCGGCGGGCGGCTGGCGGTACTGCACGGTGCACCGGCGCGCGGGAGCAGCAACACAGACGTACTGCACCGGCCGGCTGGCGGCGGCGTGTGTGCGGCGTGCGCACTGCGCCGCCCTGGCCGTTACGTCACGCAGCTCTGACAGCTGCCGTCAGCCGTCACGCGCGGCGCCACCGGCGTTTTGCAGCCGCGCCGATCGATACACGCTCATGCAGCCGCAGCTTGGGTGCCTCTACCAGAGTTTCATACCGTACTCTTACAATATACAGTATTCTACATTACAAATTAGTTAAGTAACAATCAATTTTCCAAAAGGCTCTTTATTTTGTTTATTTTATGCAATGACGCAACGTGCTCCTTTATATACCAACTCACACTAAAATGTAGTTCCCGCAATGATACAATTTATATTACGTAGGTACTATTTTAGTTGAGCCAAAATAATGAAACTGGTTAACTCGTAAGACGGTAAGAACTCTGTGGGTTTCCAAAAATGGTTGTTGAAACTTGAAAGTCATACGCTTGAATGGTCAAACAAAAGTAGCTTCTTCAGATATTTAACTTTTTTGATGGACTATTTTCTAAATTGTCTTTTGCATTTTGGCTAATAGAACCACAAAAAATATTCTACAGAAAAGAGAGAAAAGAGATAAGTGTTTGAAATTTCTTTCATTATCTGAAGATATGACTGCGACAACTTAAAGAAAATAATAATTAACGCAACTAGATAGGCGGGATGTTTTTTACACTGGGAAATGTATTTTACGCAGACGCTCGTGCGCTAAGTAACTGTAGTGGGACTCATGAAAAGACCCTGATATTATCCATTAAAAAACGCAGTGGAAACCCCTCGTCGCTCTTTCATATGATTATAACGCCCGTGCGGACCTACGGGCCGTGCGGGCCTTCACCTTCGCCTTCACTGTCTTCTGGGTCTCTCGGTGGCTTTTAACAGACGCTGAGAGAGCTTTAAATAATATTTTCCGCACAATTGCAAGACATTGCGTTATAGGCCCAACCACTAGATGACAAAAAATTATAACAAGTCGGCAGCCGAGACAACTAGAATAATCAATTATTATTCGACTACGCCACAATGGCGCCAGGATTCCAGAACTAAAATCTCCAAAAAAGTAATATTGGTCATTTTATTAAATACTAGCGGACGCGCGAAGCTTCGCTTGCGTATTTAGGGGTGAATTCTAATAACCCATGAAACATGTGTTCGATTAAATATTTTTAAGAGTCTAAATATTAAATTTTATAAAAATCGGTGGCGATTTAAGAATTTTTCCATACAAACTTTCAACCCTTTATTTGCACCCTTAGAGGGAGAATTCTAGAAAACGATGAAACACGTGTTCAATTAAATACTTTTAAAAATCTAAATTTCAAATTTTATAAAAATCGGTGCCGATTAAAATTTTTTTCCATACAAACTTTGAACCCCTATTTTACCCCTTTAGGGTTAAAATTTTCCAAAATCCCTTCTTAGTGGATGTCCAGATTATGAAAGTAAACATCTGTCCAAATTTCATGTTTCTACCATCAGCGGTTACAGCTGTGCGTGCGTCTTACCTCAGTCAGTGAGGACAAGTCCTTTTATATATATAGATATTGTATCAAAAAATATTCATCGGCATTACAATAATTAAAATTACCTTGTAAAGAAAAAAAAATCACATATCCAAAAATAAGGATTATTATACTATTCTCATTTTCAGTGGTTATATCTATAGATGACGAAGACGAATCGTTGCAAGCGTGACTGATGAATCCCATAATGCAAGACAAATTTAAATAATTATGATAAAAATAAAAGGCTATATTTTTAATAAATCAGTTTATTTCATAGATATTTATATTATAGCAGTTTGAGTCTATATTATCACATTTCTAATTTAAGTTATATAATGAAAATAACGCAACAACCTAATACATTGATATTCTTTCGTAATATCCTGTTTCTTTACTGCCATGAAGTGGATAAATATATAACACAGAAATGCTGTCCAAAGTTGTTGTTAACTTTGGGCACACTTACCGATGTGCGGAATAAAAAGGGGGGGGGTAAATGTTTTTTTTAATAATTTTTCACTGTTGAACGTGTCCTGAAAGTTTCAAATTTATAAAATGAACAAAGAATTATAATAAATCATTAAATTAATCAACCCGTGGTCGGGTCAAATCGTTGATTTTATATAACACTTATAACGCAACTGTAGTCTTATTTACTATGGGACAAGACATGGCAGTAAAAAGCTATAAAATACATTTATTAATATTCAAGTAGTAAATGGTAATGGTGGGGTATAGGTATGGGACAAAATATATTGTGTATTAATATTTCACTTCCTTCAGGATCGATCTGCAAAACTCTTTAAATCTTATATTGTTTATTTGTTAATTATGTATTGTTTATTGTTTATTTATTAGTTGACTAAATACAATCAAAGACAAAAACACTCGTTTCATAACACTCAGCAATTAAAAAACCAAAATATAAATGTTTCTTTAGTTTTACAGAACAATCAGCAGTAGTATAGGTATTTAGAAATAAAATTAAATAATAGAAACTGTTCGTTGTCGAGATCTATTGTAGGTAAGTCCTGTACAACATCATGGAATTAATACTATAGTGATTAAAGATTAATGTGAAAAAATCAAAAATATGATGATATCTTCAATAGACTTTTAGTTGGTTCTTGTCGTCGAAGCCGGCTGAATGGCCGGCGTTGCGGACAATGAAGGAATTGCCGTCAAAGTGCATACGTCTTTCCCCACGCCTGTGATGCATATTATTTTGTTTTGTAGAATATATGACCGAATAACAAAATTAATCTTCCCTATATTGTAAAAACGAAATGGTATCAATTAGGTTTAAGTATCAATTATCTAATATCAATTCCGAGGAATGAATTGTTCTCACTTTCTGTCTCTGGTTATTACCAGCTTGTTAGCCCAACGCTCCGAGATCAAAAATTGGCCAGGTGTGGACAATGGAATATCTTAACATTAGATTTCTTTTGTCTACTTGCTATATGCGGGATAAAAAGGTATCAATTGAAGATTTATTGGTTTACTTTATTGAATCGCTCATTTAAAATCATACACACAGTATGTATAACATCTACATCTAGTGTGTCGTCCGGAATTATTCAAGTGATGATAAAATATTTAATTAATAAATCAAAACTATAATATATTAGAACATAGATAACAAACATCTTTTTTATGTTATTATATAAGTGTCCAATGCTTACCTTACAAACAAATGCTGTGTCTGCCCCAGGGAAGCTGTGCAGTGCAAGAAGGGACTTGTAATAGATGCAGAGCCATTGCTTGGGCTTGTACGTAACTGGTACTTATGACTGCAGCGATGCACTCTACATAGCAAAAACCAATTAAACACTATATATATGATTAATATAGAGAATATTAATAAGAAAACGAGGCCAGTCGTGGCCCAGAGTTGTGGGCTCGATCCCCACTCGAGGAAAGGAAATATTTATTTAAATTTATATTTTCATTTGTTCGCTCTGGTGTCGAGGGAATGCCTTCAGAGTTCGGCGGAATGTGGAGAACGGAGTGTCTTAACACAAGATTCCCCCTCTGCCTATTCTAAAAACTTCATAGGTATTAAAAAAAAATTTAATTATACTTATTATTTGCAAATTTTCATCTTAACTTTTAGGGTGGGGAAGAACAGGGCTAAAAGCTACCGAGGCAAGTTGTACCGATTAAAATAACTTCGCGAGGGTGAAAATATTATACATAATAGGATTGTCTTGAATATAGTGTATTGCAGGTTCACATTGTTATTTTCAAATTATTTATATTACCCAAGTGTTTCAGTATTTTAATTAGATTATCTATTTCGGTACTTAAACGACTTATGTTTAAGGTTAAATGACTTATGTTTGGTAGTCTTTGATTTTGTATAGACTACATTGTGTACTAAAATCCAGTTAGCATAAAATCTAACAGTTTATCATATAAATTAATTAAAAATAGGAACTTTTGGCCCCGTATTCCGCTATTAGTAATTCTTATTCTTGTATCCAATGCTCTATAATACAGAGTGCTGTATAGTGAGGTCATATAGTGTAGGGGACGGGCCCCATGTAACATTTCTGCGTCCCCTCAGCAACAAATCTCAATGTCAGTAGCTCAAAGTGATACCTTTGCATTTAAATAACGCAAGATAAACGCTTGATTATGTCTAATCTATAGGAAAAGTAGGCGAATTATGTTCATTAGGTATTTATAAAAATTAAAGGTACGAGTATGTTCCTAAAAGGCTAGTTTTTTTTGTATAATCAAGATTTCGATACGCAGTCGACTTAATCACTTTATGTATGACTACGCATTGTTATAAAGTAAACCAGTTCCTTTTACAACCAGTTTTTTTAATTTAATTAATTTTGATTAGCTACTAGCATATAGAATAGACATCACAGTCAGTCTTAGAGGGAACGTAGTCTTAAGAGTTAAGACGCAATGTCCTGCTTTGTCTCCTTACCAGAGTTAAAAATGAAGATGAAAATAATTCACTCCCCCGAGTGAGGAACGACCACAATATAACCATTGTGTTTACAGACAAAAGCTACTCACAATTATATTAATATTTATTTCAACACTTCTTCTCAATGGTCTTTATAATATAGATACCTTACAAGTCCATCCGCAGTCTGGCTGACTCTAACGTTGTTAATGATCCAGTTGTCAATACCGTCGTCAGTGAGCCAGTACTGCACAGCTTGGAGGAGGGATAGTGCTTCGTTTACATATGACGGTCCATGGCGAGATTCACTAAAAATGATAATGATAATAACACGCGATGGCTCCAGAATTCGGCGGAAAGTGGGCAACGGAGTATCTAAACATTAGGCTCCCTCTGCCTACCCTGCAACATGCGTGATATCTCAGCGGAAGCAAGAAGCAAATAAAATATTTTTAACTTTATTTCTTGCATTAACAATAGTGAATGTAAGACGGAAAATACGAAGTTTAAATAAAGGAGGGAATACAATCGACTGTCTGCGCGCCGCACCGTGAGAGCAAACACGCTCTACAATGAAAACGCAGTGTTTCCGCCTGGCGCTGCGATAAATAACAATACAATATGCTTTGGCAGTTTCAATTCAAATCGTCATTTTATTTCACAAATAAAACTATTCAATTGTTTGTGTTTCTACAGAAATATAATAAACATGCAATTAATGTACATTTAGTACCATTTTTAATGTTGTGTATTATATGCAGTAAGTATATTCATTATATGTAGTGTGTGTTATAAAAAAATTAAAAAAAAAAATTAAATAGTTATTGTATTCTACTCTCACAATGAATGAATGAATAGGAAAGCTTGAAAATAGAAAAAGAAAATATTTTTAGGCAGAGCATATCTTTCAGTATTAGGTATATGTGTACGGAGTGGAAGAGTCGGCGCTCCTTTCACGGGAACAGCATATATGGTAAAACATTTTTAAACCGATACCTAATCAAATTAATCAATTAAGAAAAATTATAAAGAATTTTTTTTATTGTATTGGGCTATTATAGAATAGTTAAAATTGCGGTTTCATTCAAAGTGGTGCTGACAAAAACACTCTGTAAAATAAACAGTATACGTATTGGGTAAGTTATATAATTATAATAAAAATGGGCGGTTTACTTGTAAAAAACGTTCAGTGTAAAATCTTGGCTCATGTCGAGAAACGTGTCTGTGGTAGTGCGAGTGCCTGCTGCATCCACCAAGTATACTAGAGCACATTGTTCAGCCGTAAACGATACTCCCTTGTACCACATCTTAGCGTACCTGGCAAAAAGTGGAGAGTAAATAAGAATATTGTCGAAAAGAAAATAGTGCAGATAATGATACTACATTATTAATATGACATCCTTGTAAATACTCGTAATAAAACTTATTATTTTTATTTAAAACTCGATTGCTTTTACTGTATAATGACCAAATGATAAAAGAATATCCTTTGACGGGAGTGGGGTCTCATGTCCGGAGAGCGGTACAAAGGTTTTCACAAAGCACAAAGAGTGACGGGCTATTGCCACTTTTCATTGCATTATACAAAACGAGCCCTTTCACTTTTAATTAAGAGACGTTGAACGCATAATTGAATGCATTTTAATTAACTTTGCCAAAAACGTACTTAAAAGCTATTTATAAATTATATAGGAATATAAATATATTCCATTAAAATCTTATTCGGCGAAATGTGAGGAACAGAATGCGAGAACATAATTATGTACAATATAGATATTAGGTTGGTACGTACTGCTTAGCCCACTCTTTGTATGTATAAGATTAAACTTCACATTTTCCTGTTTGAGCAAAACATAAAAATATATTTCTAAATATATCTATCGGAGAACAAAGTGTATTGACACTCTTTTCTCTCTGTTTACCCTGTTTGCGGAATAAAAGTGAAGATTGAAAAAGAAAACACATATACATGCATCTTACTTGTTATTTCCCTGCTGATGTCGTGCTTGAATCTCAACGCGAGAACCGTATTGGTAGACGCGGCCATTGGGATGAATGAGCGCAGCGGATGCACCAGACCGCGACAACGCAAGGATAATGTTGTTCTTAGCGTTAGTCAAACGTACAGCTCCATCGATGGTCATGTCTACCCTTATATTTGACATGATCAATATTAAAACAATTAACAACAATATGAAAATTAATAATAATAATAATAAAAACATTTACTGCCATAAACAACACATACACATTTAACAAACAAATTAATAATTTAACAAAAGAACATTATGGCAAAAGGTATAACTCAGCTAAATGATGCTTGAGTTTTTACTCTCAAGCATCGCTGTTTTTCAGTTACACCTTGGACCACGGACAAACAGACTCTCACAAAAAAGAAAAATAATAAGAGTAGAATTAAGGTATCCGTTCATGGGTGAGCGCGTGAGTGTGTGTGTGTGTGTGCGTGTGTGTGTGCGTGCGTGCGTGTGTGTGTGTGTGTTCTTATTTGTTTTATAATTTAATTTATAATTGTAGCAGGTAGGCAGGGAGAACCTGGGGACCTGGTCCTAATTAAGACACTCCGTTCTCCACTTTCCGCCGAGTTCTCGAGCCATTGCGTAGTTAAGTCCTTTTTTATATTTATGTGACATTGGCAAAATTACCTAATTACTATATTATGCATAGCAATTATACTAACTTAACTCGATCCCTTAACCGCATACAAACGGTGCCATGCGGAGTCACGGAAACATTATAGGTCGCACCTCCTATTCCATCCGTTACCTACAAATTACAATTGTAGAATTGTGTTGTAAAATATAGATATATGACTAGCTTTATTTAACTATTCACTAGAGTCTGCCCGCAACTTCGCTTGTGTGGATTTAACGTCTTTTGCACGCCACTTCCTTATACAACAAGTTATGATTCAAACTTTCAGCAAGTAGCAGTCAAAGCCAACCTAGTATCAACACACAATTTAAACTTAAGGTAAACACATCTTTTCACCGTTTTATTATAGCATAAGTAGATAATTATTGAAATTAGCTTATTGTAGTTTTTTATAGCATCTTTATATATTGACAGAAAGTCAAGGTAAGGATTAGACGCGTTTTTACAATAGAATAAATAAGATTTAACCAAAAAAAAAAACAAATTCTTCAAGAAGTTTCTGCGTAATGTGCAACTAAAGTGTAAGTTCATGCTTAAGTAGCGAGACATCAAGTTGAAGACGGAGCAGACATCTTGACTCGTACAGTGAGCTCCTAAATGGAATGCAACTTTCACTTTGTACTTAGTACTCATAAGGTATACATCGCGGAGGAATTTATCTATTATCGTGCATAAGACAAAAAAATATGATTCTATTATCTATTATAATACGTATAATAAAACAATAAAAACTGCTTTTCAAGATCATATTGTAGATTAATATTAAAAAATTATCTATTATAAATATTAAGCTAACTATAAGAAACGATGGGACGTCGCCTTAGATTAAGGTCGTTCGGCATAATAGGCATTTCTCATTGATAATTTAAAGATTGAAAAATGAAGGATAAATATAAAATTAACAAATAAAGAAATGATACTTTGTATAGTACAATAAATGGTAAATAGACGTTTCAGTTACATATACCTTCGCCAACGGATTCTACTTTTTGAATGTTCAACATTTTTAATTTTATTATAAGATATAGATGATGAAAATAAAAAGATTCAGCCTTATCTTTCTAAAATGTATATTAACATTCATAAAGCCGCCATTTTAAAATCTAGGCTTCCCGCCTCAAATGAAATCCCGCGTCAAATGAAATCCACAAACAAACGAATTAGACATTTTTAAATAGAATCAATTTAGTGACGTAAAATTATTTTAAAAAGATTTTTTTTTGTGGAAATCTTTAATTTGTTCATCATAATTGTTATGTAGTATGTGATTGTGGTTAAATTAATAACTAATTATAACAAAAAAATAAGTAAGTACTAGCTCAATCCCAAATGTATAAAATAATCCCAAATGTATAAAAAAGCGAATAGTGTAGTTTAATTTGATATTACATTTCTTACCTCTAGCTCTCTCCAAGTATCAGCATGGAATATATCGTCACCAGGATAAAACGGAGCTTTTCGCTGTAATGGAGCACGCCATGGAGGCTGCCAACCAGATGCCCCCACTAATTCTGCTTGACCTAGTCCACCCTCTAAAAACTTACTATAATCTTGAAAGGTAGACAAACTTGACTCCTCCTATTACATAATAAAGTACTGTAGTATTTGTAGCTTCGATGTATTGGAGAGCATAATCGTGGTGTTAAATATAATGGGTGCGTTTTATTCCTAGTGCAATTATAAACTCATTACATAATAAAAACATATTTCACAATATTAAAAATAAATAATAAAAATATTTAAACAACAACAATGGCTTTTATTATTGTTAAAGTTATTGAAAATTAATAATAATTTATCAATCATACTTGGTTATAAGAATGTGCTGTATACACGCTTCTGGGACGAACAGCCATTACATCTTTTCTATAATCAGCGTTAGCCATATTTTAAACGCACTGAACTTTGTTAAAATTATTATTTTAAAAAATATATTTCTCACTTCCGATACTGACAAATACTACATAATATAAATCATACCATACTCGGTAAGGAATTTGAAGGTGATTATGAATTGGGCCATTTGACATGATATCTATTCCTTATTTAAATTTCGTAATACTATTTCGTATTTCTACAGGGCGATGATACGAATAATAACAGCCAGCAATGAAAAAGAAAACCTTAATAAAAGCCATACTTAAAAGCTTTAATTTAACTTGTTTTACTCATCAATACAATTTAATAAATACAATCAGTATGGCATGTAGCTAGTCTCTATATATATATAATAAAACAGTAAAAATATTTGGTCTGTACATTTATTATTTTTGACTAAAATGGATAGAGGGACACTTAAAAAGAATAACAGGAAGCAAAATTTTTTTTTCTTATGTTCTTGTCTGTCTGTATGTATGATCACGCTAATCTTCGAAAGCACTGAATCGATTTAGTTAAAACTTTCACCAATTGTTTTGTTTTAACTCAACTTAACATCTAAAATGTGTTTCATCAAAATCGATTCAATAAAAAAGTTATCAGCATTTGAATGAACTTAAGGCTTGAGCAAATCTATAACAATCCATATCTATACTTATACTAAGTGGCGGACCCTGGGGTGTTTGTCGGACCGCCCCGGGCCTCGGGTCCTGGGGGGCCTCCGAATGGTGCAAATTCCCCTGATCAAATCCTAAATAAGCCTTTGAAAAAACGCATAGTTTCTACTAAAGAGGAAGTTTGAGGTTGGAGGGGGCCTCCAATAAACAAATAAGTACAAGGATTTGTGCAGCCTGTACCAGTAGTTTACATTATATTAATTAAAATTACTTTTATCTTTCTAATGTATATCATTTACTTTGCATGTGGTTCCAGTTTCGTACTCTTTACTTCAAGTTCCTAGGGCCTCCAGACCGACGTACTACTCTAACCTGAAAGCAAAATAAAGATACATCTCTGTCTGGGAGGATGATTGAGCCCTCAGATCGGTTGGGTGCTTATAAGGGGTCTTAAAATAGTCCATAAATTATATATGTAAAATTATAGCGTACTTTTTCAAAGTGGTTTTGGGAGTCAAATGGCAGTTGTTCCATTTAAAAACCGCCATCCGCCGCTAATATGGAACGCAACAACGTGTCAAGTACGAACACTGCTTAAAACGCCCGTACCCAGACAGAAACTGCGCTTTGCAACGTGGAATACTGGCTCTCTAACCGGACGATGCAGAGAACTCGCAGATGTACTTATAAGACTTCAGGTCCACTGTGCTTTCCTCCAGGAAGCTTGCTGGAAGGCTTGCTAATAAGTCCCGCAATAACGACAGACAGGATTACCGGCTTATACACCGGGTCACCCTCTGGTAAAAACGGTGTGGCAGTAGTTCTTTCTGAAGAGCTTCAGAACTGGCTTCTTGAATCTGATGGTCGCTGCAATAGCTTGACGCGTATACGGGTGCTGATTGAAGGTGTAATTACAAACTAAATTAATACCTTTGCGCCGCAGGCCGGCTTTAGTGTGTCCAAAAAAGAGTCATTCTAAAGGCAGAATGAAGAGGTTCTACTTGCTGTACCGTCTACCGACATGGTTGTTTGTTGTTGAGGAAGACTTAAACGGCCACGTCAGTAAAGCTGCTGAGCCGTATAAACGTGTTCACGGGGGTTTTAGTTACGGTCTTCGTAATACAGAGGCAGAAAATATTCTGAGAACCTATATTGCGTCTGATCTGGCCGTCGCGAATACGTTCTTCCAAAAGAACCCTCAGTACCCTGTTAAGTATAAATTGGGTTCCACTCAACTCAAATTGACTACTTATTGACCAGACGGTGACATATGGGCAGAGTAACTAACTGTAAAGTAATTCCAGGCAAAAGCCTGACGGCCCAACATCGTCTTCTTCTAGACTTTAACCCCGCTTCTAGACTTTAACCCCACTTTTTTTACCCCGAAGAAAAAAGTAGCCGAGAAACGTAAGCCTCGGATCAAGTGGTGATAGCCGAGTGGACCAGCACTATCTCGGCACATTTAAGAGCTTACGTCACGGAAATGAAGATGCTAAGGTGGATGAACGGCGTAAGACGGTATGACCGCAATCGTAACACATTAATTCGAGGTAGTCTCCGAGTCCGTGACATAGCGGATAAACTCCAGAAGCATCGCCTGAGATGGTTTGGCCACGTTACGCGGATGCAAGTGCCATGCTATATCAGCCCCTGGAGTGAGACCTATCGAACGCTGAAGGAAGCGCTAGTTGGATATTGTGATGCAAGACATGAGAGCCAATGGACTCGCCACCGAGGCACTTAAGACCGTGTAAAATGGAATAGGTTGAGTAGGAAGGCAGACCCAGGAAAAAGCCTGGATTAATGCCAACAAGAAGAAGATGTATTTTTTTTTCTAAAGGGTTTGGTTATAATAATTTTTTTTTTACATTTTTCTCAAAAACATATTTAAATACGAGCGTTTTTACTTTAACGTAGGTGAGCGTGTACCTTAAATTGGTAGTAGCTTTGAAAGGGCTTCACTTTCAAGTTAGTAAGTACGCATACACTCTTACCTACTTATTAGGCTATTAATCTTCAAAATTTCAGCTTTAATAAAATTCAAATTTAAATTCAAAATATTCTTTATTCAAATAGGCAATTATTATAAGCACTTTTGAATCGTCGAATGAACATATGAACAAAAAGCTACCACCGGTTCGGAAGGCAGTTCTGCTGAGAAGAGCCGGCAAGAAACTCAACAGTTGCTCTTTTCAAAATCAATGGTACAATCTATAAACATTAGCTGGCAGCTATCCTGCATTACATTCAATAGACATTAATTCCATACATGCTTATCCTCTAAATATTCTTGAACAGTGTAATACGCTTTACTTGTTAGAATTTTTTTTACAGATATTTTAAATTTTGGTAGTGGCAAACTAAGAATACACTGCGGAATTTTATTATATACACGTATACTCAGACCCATGAAGGGTTTATTAACTTTTTGGAGGCGAAAGCTTGGTGTAACAAGCTTATCTTTATTTCTCGTTCCTATCGTATGACTGTCACTATTTTTGCTATGACAATTTATATCTTGTCGGGCAAAGAGAATGTTATAATATACAAATTGGTAAGCAACTGCGATAATACCTGCATCTTTGAAAACATCTTACTTTTTTAATTGCGAACGCGGCAGAGCTGAGCTTATCCGCAAGTGCTTCCAGATGAGCATTCCACTGGAGTTGAGAATCTATAGTTACACCTAGGAAAATAGCTGATTCTGAAATAACGTAGGTCTTGGGGTCCTGAGATATCAGTCTATTTTATTTTATACGCAGAACTAATATTACTATAGCGTGTGAACTAGCTCATGATGATAAATTATTATCTATATTGGAACTAAGTTTATGATGAAAGCTTCAGATGACGCTCTGGCTGTAGTACTAGATGATCTGGTAGAAATTTACAATGAATTTGAGAATGATCAGGTTTTACGTCTAGAGCAGATGATCTGCCTCCACCTGTACCTATCTATCAAATGGTAGTAATAGAGAATATCTATTAGTGCTCGTACCATTCTTATTTTGGTTTTGATACAAATTCCTCTTTTCTTCCATACGTTATTTAGACGGATCATAGCTCCTTTTGTTGTCCCAATTCGTCATTTCATCTCGAGGACACGAGGATTTTTTTTGCTAAATTCTACTACATGTACTTTCGATACTTAGTATTTTATTTTTCTATGTTTATGCAAGTCTAACTCAAACATTAATTACAAGATGTAAACTAAATAAGAATACACACTAATTTGTACATGAAAAAAAATGTGACATATAAAATTTTTTTTACAGGGGGGGCCTCATTCAGCGACACCGCCCCGGGCCTCTGACGGAGTTAGTCCGCCCCTGCTTATACTTATAATAAATCTGTATTTTTAACCGGCTTTCAAAACAAGGAGAAGGTTCTCGATTAAATATTTTCGATTCGATGTTCGATTCATTTATTCGATTAATTTATTTTGTATTCGATTTCGATATTGGATTATTCAATTCATTTTGGGTATGTTTTGTAATATCTAATATGATTACAGTTATTTTACAAACAATATTACAAACTGTTACACAAATAAATAATTTAACATTAAAGTCTGTTACTGAACGAGTAAATTAAATTATTCATTGACATGTTGATGTCTGTCAAATGTGTTGACATTTGACTGTCAGGCAATTCTTTTGCAGGCAAAGGCAGGTCCGCGTGAACTACATGATAAATGAATTATCATGTAGTTCACGCGGGCGAAGTCGCGGGCGGGCTGCTAGTGTCCAATATTGTATTATCTGAAGTTTTCTCTCGTTTAGTCTCACAGTTTTCGAGATGGTATATACTTCAACAAAGATTAATATACCTACTTCAACTATATGCACTAACTATAAACTATATTCAAAAAATTTGAAAAAAGTGTTACGCGTGAACCTTTGGTCACTTTGTTACGATTCGTTTCGTTCCCTTTTTATTGGAAAGGATACATTTCAAGAGTAGTTTAATAAAAGATTGATTTTATTGTTAAAAAAAATTAACTAAATAATTACAATGACATTTATTACATATTTTCATGTATTTATTTATTAATTAAAAAAACCTGCAACATTATTGATATTTACAAGCTATAGCTACAGCTAAAAAAAAAATTTAATATACAATAAATTCTTATCAATTAATCACATTGGATACCGTTACGGTACCGAAGATTTTAGCTCTAAGAGTACCGCAATAATTTATACTACAATTTTATTATCTGTTGTTAACAAAATTTATCTAAGTGCTTAGGAATAAAAAATAACCATCAAAATAGACACATAAGTATGCCAACAAATAACTTATTTTGCATTCGTGTTCATTAACAGATTATATAAAAAAATATTATCGTATGCATGTAAAAGTGATTTTAATGATTTTATTGATAGTCCATGTATTTTAGTATGTGAAGGCGGCAGCATTCTATATTGGAGATCAAAATATATCCCTGACAAGAAAAGAGTGATTTATATCTTTTCGATCTCAGGATATATATCACTCTTTTATATCTTTCACTCATTCAGCTCTGTACGGTTCAGAGAGAGAATAGGCAGCTAGGACTAAAAATATATCCTTTATATAAAATTCGGTTCTTTTAGTTCAGATTAAAACTTAGTAAGGCGAAATAAAACATGTGAAATTGCAATAATGAAATCTATTAGAGTCAATGATTTTCCTTTATACTTGAGACGCTTAGGACTGTCAATCTAAAATCTAAATACATATTTTTAAACTTGTTTTATTTAAGTACGATCCAATTTTTAATACGCCAGTATTTAAAAATCGTTGGCTATATAAAATGATTGAGATGTACACCATT
This sequence comes from Heliconius nattereri, assembly GCA_013403645.1. Classification (NCBI taxonomy): domain Eukaryota; kingdom Metazoa; phylum Arthropoda; class Insecta; order Lepidoptera; family Nymphalidae; genus Heliconius; species Heliconius nattereri. The sequence goes on along the minus strand of JAAIXI010000238.1, from coordinate 168,261 downwards.
TACATTTGCACATATTATTTACATTTAATATGTACATTATGCTATTTTCTTTTTTTCTATTTATAATGTACTCTATTTATTAATTTTATAATGTACAACAAAAAAGATAAACGCCCGCGCGTATGATGTCGTGCCGAAAATCCATAGGTGTCCGTCTCTCTCTTTACATGTAAATTACTATGTAAGCCCATATCTTTCTCTCTAACTCTGAACGAGCAGTAACACATTACGAAATTTGACTCTTAAAATAAAGGTATAGAGATATAATTGAACCACATGCGAGCTAGAGAGTTATTATATCTTTTGCAAAGAGATGTATCTTTCTTGCCTTTAGCTCGCGAGCTACTCATCTCTATGCTATATCTTTCTTTAATGGTAACACTGGTGGGCCGCCACGTTTCGCTAGCCCTGGAACTTGCTCGGTCGTCAGTGAATTTAATGTTCTTATCCATTTACCACGTTGTCTGAATAATTTGTATCAAAGATGAATCCTCCACCACCAACGCCTTCCTATAAAATTGGTATCGTGAAACAGGTAAGAGCAATGTTTCATTTTAATTAAAATATAATTATATTGTAGATACTAACACCATGTGCCCATATCGTTTGCCCTGTTGGCATGGCGTCCACAATTTTCAACATAACATTGATCGATTTTTACTTCAGTATGTAATATTTTATATCCGATATTTATTCACAATTTATATTATTTCTTTTAAGATTTAATTTATTTTCGAATAAACAGCTTGCCCAGTGCAATAGGAATCTATATAGTTAACTATTTGTTTCTTATTGAGTCTTCTTTTTATGATCTCAAAATATAACATAAAAATATTATTAAGGTACTATCAGGAGACACGGTGGTCATTAGAAAACAGCCTCAAGGTGGACCACCACCAGAGAAAGTGATTGCTCTCTCCGGCATCACCGCGCCGAAACTCGCTCGTCAAAGAACTGCCAACAAGTAAGTAATAACTTTAGTGTTGATAAATGTAATTTTACTCATATTTTTATTTAAATAATAATACAATTTTGTATAAAATGTTGTATGCTTAGGTGAAGAAGCAAACTTTTCATTTAATATTCACGAAATGCTTAGTGTTGTAATTGTACTTTCTCTACAGTAGTTGGTACTTTAACTTTCAAAGTAATAATCAAATCATTTTCAATTATTAATTAGTTTTGCATTTTATTTACACTTGGTTGAGAGACCATTCAGGTGTAGGGAATATTAGGTAATTTTTATTGATAACTAATAATAGCCGGCTTACATTGACAACATATATCTTTATCAGTAACTTATTAATTTACAATGAATAGTATACAACATAAACAAAATCCAATTAAAACTTTAAATTAGTATACAAATATTAGTAATATCTTATTTATCTAATTGTTATGAATTTAGTTCATTACACTTGTTATGAATTTTTACTTTATTCTTAAACAGCCAACTACTGACTGGCATTGATGTGCCAGTCCACAATTATTATATGCACTGTAATTATTGTGTTTAATACTAAATATAAATAAAACTGATTAATCTGGTGTAAAAATCTGATTGAAACTGTGTAAAAATTGCAAAATGTCAATTATATTTTTATAATAGTAGTCCCCAGTTTATGTTTGTGAAAATATTTTAGTGGAGGTGGCACTAGTGGCACTACCTTAGACAATAGAGCATTATTGTGCATTTAAAGTAGTCCCATAAACCTACACTTGCATCACAAGGCATTGCTCTGAGCTCCAAACCTTTACCGATTTTCTTTATAATCGTTATTTCTTTTAGTAGGTGTGAATGCATAATTGTTTTTAGTATATTAGCCATTGCTCTGTAAACAGCCAAAGCGATTGTGCTAAGCGAACTTACTGCATAAACCATGTGGAACCCATAGCTAGGAATTATGTTGACATATCTATATTTTTATTTATTGACCTGCTATTGTAGTTATATTTTGCAAAGTTGCTATGTGAACTCATTAATTGTTTGTGTATTTCTATCCCTAAATATACTTTAATATATGATTTTGTTGCACAGTAAAATTATAAAAGCAAACTATAAACAATATTTTTTGATGTAATTTGTTAACATTTTCTATATTTCAGTGACACCGAGACAAAAGATGAACCTTTCGCCTGGGAGGCTCGGGAGTTTCTTAGAAAGAAGTTAATAGGTAAAGAAGTTATATTCACTGCAGAGAAGCCACTTAACTCTGCAAAAAGGGAATATGGGTCGGTCTGGGCTGGAAAAGATCCCTCAAAGGATGAAAATATGACAGAAGCCCTCTTGTCTGAAGGGCTTGTTAAAGTGAGGGAGGGAGGTCGTAATATTCCTCAATTGAAACATCTTGTGGAAATTGAGGAGGTTGCTCGTTCTCAAAGAAAAAAAATATGGGGATCTGAATTACAGGTAAGATAATGATGATGTTTATAAACTGAATAAAGTGTATGTAAAATAATAAGTACTCTTATCAATCATATTTTCATTGTTTAGAGCCATGTGAGAGATATCAAGTGGACAGTAGAGAATCCAAAACAATATGTGAACAAGTTCCATGGACAGCCAATAAAGGCAGTTATTGAGTATGTCAGAGATGGATCTACAGTCAGACTGTGCTTGTTGCCTGACTACACACCTATAACAATGATGCTGTCTGGAATTCGAGTAAGTGTGCAAATTATTTTATATGCTAAAATATGATTTCTAATTATAAATATACTATTTAATTACTTACTATTTAATTAATTTTCTATATCACAGTGCCCTGCAGTAAAGCAAGAGGGTGATTCTGAACCTTATGCGAAAGAAGCCCGTTTCTTTCTGGAATCAAAATTGCTACAAAGGGATGTGGAAGTGATCTTAGAATCTGTAAACAATAACAATTTTGTTGGGACAATTTTACATCCACAAGGCAATATTGCTGAAGCTTTGCTTAAACAAGGTTTTGCAAGATGTGTTGATTGGTCACTAGCTGTAATGAAAACAGGTAAAATTAAAATTTATATCTTATATATAATATATATAATAAATTGGTAACAATGTAAAACATTAATTCAAATTCATAGGTGCTTCTTCACTAAGGGCTGCAGAACGTGTAGCAAAAGATGCTAAACTACGAATCTGGACGAACTATGTTAGCAATGCCCCTGTTATTGCTGCTAAAGACAAAGAGTTCTCGGCAATTGTAATGGAAATTGTAAACGGAGATGCACTTGTTGTAAAACAAATTCCGACAAATATCCAGAAAAAAGTATTTTTGGCTAGTATTAGACCACCACGTGAAAAGTACGACAATATAACATTTGTATGATATGTATTTTAAAATAATGTTCTATACTAAAAACTTGGCATTCCTTTTAGGAGCAGTCCAGATGAAGAAGGAAAACAATCATCTAGGCCTAAAGGCTTCAAACCTCTGTATGATATTCCCTGGATGTATGAAGCAAGAGAATTCTTGCGAAAAAAATTGATTGGAAAGAAAGTAAATGTAACTGTTGATTACATTCAACCAGCAAAAGACAATTTCCCTGAAAAAACCTGTTGCACTGTTGTGGCTGGTGGAACGTGAGTATGGCTTTTTAGGTTTAACATAGATCTTTTTGACATATTTACTGAATCAAGATTTTTTTTACAGTAATATTGCTGAAGCATTAGTAAATCTTGGATATGCAACTGTAGTCAGATATAGAAATGATAATGACCAGAGAAGTTCACACTATGACAAATTGCTCGAAGCTGAACTCAAGGCCCAGAAATCTGCTATTGGTGTTCATGCCAAAAAAGATATTCCAACACATCGCATCCAAGATACTAGTGGTGACTCAGCTAAAGCAAAGAAATTTTTCCCATTCTTGAAAAGAGCTCACAAGACAGAAGCTGTTGTGGAATTTGTCGCTAGTGGATCTCGTATGCGAATCTACATACCCAAGGAATCAGTTCTTGTGACGTTCCTGCTTGCAGGTGTCAACTGTCCGCGAGGAGCGCGCCCCGCCGTTGGGGGTGGTGGCATGCAGGAGGCTGAGCCCTACGGTGAGGAGGCCCTGCAGTTCACTAAGGAGAGATGTCTACAACGTGACGTCAATGTTACCATTGAGGAAATGGACAAAGCTGGCAATTTTATTGGGTGGCTCTGGGTTGACAATGACAATTTGTCAATCTCGTTAGTTGAACATGGATTAGCTTCCATGCATCATACTGCAGATGCCTCAGAATACGCACGCGCTATTAAAACAGCCGAGGAAAATGCTCTCAAGAAGCGTATTGGTCTTTGGAAAAACTATGTTGAAGTTGATAAAGAGATAGAAAAGGAGCGAAATGCTCCTGTACAAGATCGTATTTTGAAATACGTCAATGTAATTGTCACAGAAGTTACTCCTGAAGGGACATTCTATGCTCAAAACATTGAACTGGGTAACAAATTAGAAACACTTATGGACAAAATTCATCAAGAATTCAAAGCTAACGCTCCCCTCCCTGGATCTTTCGTGCCAAAGAAAGGTCGTATTTGTGCAGCACGTTTTTCTTTAGATGATCAATGGTACAGAGCTAGAGTTGAGAAGCTTTTGGAAGATAAACAAGCGCAGATTCTCTATATTGACTACGGGAACAGAGAGGTAACACTAGCACTTGATATTTAAAACTTGTACAGTATATAATATTGCATAAAAGCTAATACATTAATGTCATTATAGGTAGTAAATCAGTCTCGATTAGCCCAACTGCCCGCCGGCACGGAGTCGGAGCCACCTTTCGTGACCGAATATGCGCTGGCGTGCGTCAAGTTCTCGAGCGACCCAGACGACAAGCTGGAGGCCGTGCGCGCCCTCTCGCTCGACACGCTCAACAAGAAGCTGCTGCTCAACGTGGAGGTGCGCGGCACCCTGCCCGCCGTCACGCTCGTCGACCCCACTGCCAGCACCGATATCGGTAAGAACCTCATCAAGGAGGGGCTCGTGGTGCTGGAGCACATCCGCGAACACCGGCTGAGCGCACTACTGGCGGAGTACCGCGCGGCGCAGGAGCACGCCAAGAGCTCGCGCCTCAACCTATGGCGGCACGGCGACATCACCGACGACGACGCCGTGGAGTTCGGCGCGCGCCGCTAGCGCGAGCTGCCCTGGTACGACGCCACCGCCTCACCCTCGCACAAGCTGCACTGCGCCACGTGCACCTCCCCGCACGTGGAGTCCATCATCTACACGGTCATATACGACTTCCTGTAAGGTCCCGCGGCGCGCGGCATGGCGGAGTACCCATGAACCGACTTAGTGTCATTAAGATATCCTTCCAAGTTTCGGATCTGCCTTCCCAAATATCAATTAACTTCCTCTACAAGTTCGATACATTTTTAAATACTGTGAATGTTGTAACAGAGCGGCAGCGGCCATCGGCTGCGTAGTGTTTCCTCCGGACGCGCTCTCGTGTGGCTATTCTTGTGTCCAAACTCTTGTAGTGTAACATTGAGTGATACCTTTTGCCCTTTGATACAATAATCACTTTAGATATTGTCTACATATTTTTATATTTCGCTAAGACAAACTGAATTATTAAATATAATAGTTAATTATACATAGATAATTGTAGAGATGAGGAGCTCCTCTCAACTCCTCTGATTTAATTTACGGCATCACATTAAATATTAATATTGTAAGAAATTTCAATTGTTATATCACTATGCATTTGTGAGATGTATCTATCATTGACATTATATGTAATTGATAGTAATAAATGGAACCCGCTTTGAATGTGTGCATATAGAGATATCGAGATGTCTATCTATAGTCTTCTATATTTGTCGCGTGCAGTACGTGCGTATTGTATATTTTGTACCTCTGTCTAAGATTTATTCAAACTAATAAGGAACTACAGTTTTTAAACAGTTTTACAGTTTTTAAACTAATGCCGAACTACAGTTGTTTAATGTTAGATAAGTGTGATTTGATCTAAATAATATATAACAAAATATGGGAAGTCTGAATGTAGTGGTAATATTGTAAGAATTTTTTACTTCATTATTGTTTAATGTTTCACAGAATGTTTGTATTTCATACTTGCAGATGCATTGTTCTTTCTATTTTATCTATTTGAACTTTTTTTAACTATTTTAACTTAATATGATTTTACTGCCTATTTAATAAGTTTGTTACTCATTGTGAGAGTACCACACGGTGCGTGGATTGTTAATTCTACTCGTACATATGAAATAAATATTTTAGGAAATATATTTTTTCTTCATCTTATAAAATGTGTTTGTGTGAAAGAGACCTTGTGTTGTGAAAAATCTTTCATTAAATATAAATTAAAACATATCTATTACAAAAAAAAAGTCTATTTAAATAGTAAAAAATTAAATACATTGAAACGTTGGATACAAATACATAAATGGGCAACAGATTAATAAGTAACTATGTTAGTGAGTCAAGAGAGCGGGGGAGTTGGGCGGAGGTCGTCGCAGCGCGCGGTCCAGGCGGTCGATATCGCGCAGTTGGCGCAGCTGACGCAACACGAGCCGCACGTGGGAGTCCCGCAACGCGCGCACCTCCCCTGCCCACGACCTCTCAGACGCTCCGGGACCCTCTCGCAAACCTGCGCATTGCATGAAACCAGATATTGATCAACTCTCCACTACATGACCTATAGGCCAGACTACCTCCAATTATAACTAAATATAAACCAACTCTGAATATGAACCTTAATTAGGACACGAACGCAAATAAAATGAATCTTTATTAATAAAGTATAAATACCACTGCTTGAAGAGTTGTCTTCATTTTCACTCAAGCAATATCTGCAAAGTGACGTATATGAAATTATACAAATAGAAAAACTACTATTGGTATATTTTTTATAAAAACGTATAGGGGTACGAATACCATCGATTCGAGGTTATAAATTGCTAAAAATGATAAATTAACGATATGATTGTCTTAAAGGTTCTACGACATAGGTGTAGCTTAGGACTACCAATATAGTCTATGATATTTTAAATAATTAAGATTGCGTTTGAGGTACCTGTTTGTTAAGTTTAAAGCTCGAGTTTGAGTGGCGAAGTCGCAAGGTTTTCGATCGCACGACTTCTTAGTTGAGGGAGTTTCGAAATGATTTCTCGCAAACTCATTCGTAGCAAGGGTTAGCGTAGCTGAATTTATGATTGAACGTAATACTTTCTTAACTATTTTCTCTGAATCCTTGTGCATTAACTAGTTAAGTTATGAAAAAAAATTGAAATTAAAAAAATACACCTTTGTTTTTTTTCAAAATGACATCTATAATGAAAAATTATATCATTTTAAAAAATGTATAACTAGTTACCGGTTGCAATTACATTTTTTTGACATTATTGCCATGCATATAGCAACTATGCCTGTATTTCCAAAACAAACAATCACGCAATAAGTACTCGTACTATATTTTTTATTAATACTAACTTTATAAAAATTATATATTTAATAGTCAGGTGGCAGTATATTTATAGAGAGCGGGCTTCCCAGATTCCTAGAGGTCTTTGGATTGTACATCAGGTAACATGGACCTTTAATTTTTTTTGTCTAGAGAGTACCCTACTTATTGCGCTGAAATTTCCTGAGGCACTGCATATTTACGTCTTATAAATTTGGCGGGCTGCTAGGGTTTCACGTCAGATATAGCCCGATAAATCTCTCTCTATATATAATAAAACAGTAGAAATATTTTGTCTACATTTAGGAATTTTGACTGAAATGGATAGAGGGATTTTTAAGAAGAATAACAAATAGCATAGAAGAATAATAGCAATATTGACCTCTTCTACAGTTTCTTATTATTTTTATTATACAGAAAACAACAGCATATTATTAACTACTAACAAAAAAACTTGTACAAAAAAATAAAGCCAAATTATATGGATAATATGTCTAACCTTCATTTTAGATATTTGTTGTAAATCATTTGATTTGTTCTGGTTCGGTGTATTATACGTTGCAGATATTGGTATGAGGTATAACGGCGTCGATGGTGGATGTGCCGAATAGTAAGCTACTGATGGATGTACTCTAAAATCATTAATATTTGATGAAAGTACATAAAAAAAGGAAAGAATTATAACGACGAAAGAACCAAACTAATGATGCGGACAAACGGCCCGGGACCTTTCATTTGCTGTGTGAGTGACCTTTGTCCACAACACTCCAGACTATCCACAAGCGACCGTCAGTCCTATTTTAATAGTTTTTATTAATAAAATATGTAAAGTTTAATATTCAACAATAGTACACATATAAGTTTTTTTGTAGAGTTCCTAAGCATGGATATACAAATTTAACATATTATTTTAAATAAAATATTACCGAACTGATGAAGTACGTGAAAGCTCTCCAGAGGAATAGGCACCTGTACACCGACCAAAATATATTAAAATATAAATAAATAACGTGAAACAATCCTAAAAAAGCATTTGGCAAGTCTTACAAGTCTGGCGTTTATTGCTAGTAGGCACTGATCCACATATGATGTCCACCGTGGAGAAAATTGGATTCATCTCTGCGTCTGGTACTTTAACGAGCATATAGTTGGAGAACCAGTAAATAAATTATTTCTATGGCCGGCACTTCCTTACTACGCTTTGCTCGATTAAGAAACAAAGAAATATAAATTGAAACAAAAAAGTTTGCTTAACTTTAACAGAATTTTCCTAACTTTATGATTGTCACTGAATTGTTAGTTTATACAAATAAAATAAGTTCCCATTGGAAGTGATAGATACCGACGTTTTATTAATTAAAAAAAATAAAAGTACATAAAAATTTTGTAATGCTTCGGTCGACGTTTTTGACATTTCTTTACTTTTTTCAACACTCGTAATAATAAGATAGAAAGCAGTAAATCAAACATTTCACAAAATTTAAACAGGTTTTATTTGGATACTGTAAAATCACTTTGTTACTGTAGGTATATTTGAGTTAACATGATCTCCACCAATTAACTTATATATTTACTTAAATAGAAAAATAAAGCATTTTGTTGTTTTACAACAAAATATCTTCACAGTTTTACCCAGTCTAGAAGAGGGAACCGACGGTAAGATCCTAGAAGGACGTAAGTAGTTTACGGATAAAAGAATAACTCATATATAAATGTTTATTACATATAATACTATTAATAAGTCGATTTTAATAGATACATTAGCACGTTACCTAAATATTATATATAAGCACAATGAGAGGAGAAAATTCAATGTATAATTCCCATCACTCCTCCGAAGAAGCTGCTATTTCGAGTAAGCTTGTATAACATCCCGAGATAAGGCATGTGAAACCAATAAAAATAATAAAAATATCACGAACAAGTCTATACCGGCACAGGCCGTAACTACTAGGATACCACAAGCACACGTCCATCAGTCCAGGGAACACCATGGCCAATAAGGAGAGGCATAACGCGCCGAATAAAGCTATGAATGGGCCTAATTTTGGAACGGCTATTGCTATCAACCCTGAAAATTTATTCGAATCAGTATAATTAGAAACAAATATTAATTATATTTATTGTTTTTGGTTACATCGCAAGAAACTTACATGGAAAAACAACAAGAATAATTCTCAACATGTAGTCGACTATAACTATAAGACGTTTTCCAGTGAGTCTCTTTTTTATTTTACGCCATAATATATTGTATGCCACAAAATTTTGTAAAGGAAATGTAAGAAATATTGAGAATGCAAATATAATCTTAGCTGCTTGAGCTTTCCTGCGAAAAAAACATTTAGTATTAATACTAAAGAACCATTTATTATGAGTTTATAAATAGTTATCAGACTGGTACTTTCAAGACTTACTTCTGATCTTGAGGTAAGTTTAATGTGAGTGACGCTTTAATATCGTCTCCATATTTAAGGTAGCCAAAGACCCCCATCAACAAATAAAGACCCATAATAACAACCATGCCTATGTCAAAAAGACCAAACAATCCTACAAATCTCTTCGGATTCTCCATATTGTATTCTAATGCTAAAACCTTTCAAAGTAAATTAATTAGTAATTAAATTTAAAAATATATAGTAAGTAATAAATATTGTAAGACTATAGTAGATACCACTCCAACAGCTTCAAGGGCAAATAAAGTAGTTCCGATAAAAACTGGAATATCTCTAAAATCTCTCAGCTGCATTTTTTCTTCGTCTATTGTAACGTCATCTTCGATAAGGTAGAAGAAAACCAAAACGAAACCAAAGAGAGTAACAATGTTGGAAACTGACGAGAACGGAGTCAACAGCTTGAGATCTTTCACAAGACCCATAATTGTGAGCGGTATTATAAGAAAACACAGATGTATCCGTAACGACATTTCTTGACCGTGGAAATCGCAAACCTACAAAATAATTGGACTTAAAACTTCTATGCAATTAGTAAGCTCCTTAAATTTAGTGGTATAAAAAATAGATAAGTAATACACAAAAAGTACCTGTTTAATATTTTCAGCGACAAACACACAATAGATGCAACAGATGCCAAGTTGCCAAAGCACAAGCACCGCGTCAACGAAATAGTAAAGGATCCTAGCTGCCCAGCGCATGCACGGGGGGCCCCCCTGTAGCGCCAACAGCATGGACTTCGGGTATGCCAAGTAGCCACGTCTCATTCGTTTGCAAAGTTCATATTGCGCCGCAATCTGATGTACGTATCTAAGTTACATTTTATTGTATATGTTCTAAACAAATAGCACCAGGGAACATAGACTTACAAGTAGTTGGATACAATATGTGGCAAAGGAGCCAATCAATAGGATACCGACAATGCCAAAAATAACACCCACTCTGCTTACAGCGTCAGCCATTGCCAACACGCCAGCGCCAATGCTACCTTTGAGCAAGTGTATCATAGTATCAGAGTAGCTGAAAACAGATTCGCAAGGGTTATTAGTGTTTATACGTATATCTTAATAATAAATGATCACTATATTTTCTGCTTTTACTAACGAAGTGGGTTTTTCTACTTTTCTGTGCGCATGGGGATCAAATGATTCAGCATCATCACCTAAAATGTATTAGTCATATTAAACTATGTTTTTGTTACAATAACAAATGTTTTAAGAATGAAGGAAAAATATTTAACACCAGTTATTTGGTCCACAATACCGGCCATAAACTCGTATACAAACATTTTGCTTTAATAATAAGTTTAGCTATTAATAAATTTAATAATAATTATTATTTTTCAAAAAATATGTAGTGGAGAGTGGTTAGACGTTTCAAGTCACTTAAAATGACTAAGTATATTACATAGAGTATTGTAAATGTATTATATCCTATTAACAAAGAGCTTTTATATGCAAAAATTGAATGAAACCAGTTAACGACTATTAGGTACACTTGAGTACACAATACTAAGTACGTTACTTGAATTTTAATTAAATAAAATAACAAAAAAAAATATATATAAACCCAAGTGCATAAAGTATGTTGTTAAAACAGCTTCGAATAGTAATAGTAGGTTAAAGTTATGAGTAATTGGCGCCTTAAGGAAGCATATAGCATATTAACGTTACAGATACAAAACAAATATATAAAGTTTAAAACAATAATTACAAGCGCAAACCATTAAATACATTTAAGGTTATATAATATATTTTTTGGTAATTTCAAAATTATTAGGCACCGACTGCCAAATATCTTGCACAAAAAATTAGAAAAGAAAATAAGCTTAGTGTGATTCTAACCTTCGCTTCTTCTAAACTTCGCTTAACCTCCTAACAATTAAGTAGTTTGACATTTACATATTTTTCACAAAGTAATAGCTCTATGTACGTTTAAATTTTTATTATATAGAATTAAATGTCAACAGGTTGTCAACAAATTTACATCGTTATTTTCCGAATTGTCGATCACTGGTGCTTGTCGGTAACTGGTGCCATTATATGCTAAACTGTTACTAAAACTGTAAAATCATGAAAGGAATCTAGCAATTATTATTGAGGAGATATTTAATGATAAACCACTTGACAATGGGCGTATCTCATATAACTTCCCAAGGGTGGTCTTTAGCTTTGTAATACACTCAGTCTGGTAAACACATTACCCTTGGTTTGACGCAGTCAACAGGTTTTTTGACTATGCTGACTATAGTCTAGACTATAATTTATTTCAATACAAGTAAAAGTAAGTAATTAAATTAATACTAATATTGAGTAGAATACTTCATGATTGGATATCTCAATATGGACGCCATATTAGGCTTATAAATACTTCTTGATTTCCTTAAGCTTTACGCTGACCTTCGGGTAAGGGATCGTCTGAACACTAGGTTTCCTCCTCATAGGTTTCCCACTGCTGTGTGCGAAATTAAAAAAAATCTACTTTATTATGCACGTCGATTCTATTACTTTTTCTCACAATTTATCTCACACTACAAGGAAAATAAAACTATAAGTATTTCACAAAATTATATAATGAAATTTACTAAACTATAATTCAGAGTTACATAGTTTCTGTTATAATATACTGTTATAGTGGAAGTTTCACAAGCAGGCTGCAGCGACTGCAGTGCGGCGCTTCGCCAGAGGTTCCTTATACACCCCATATTACTCTACGGTGCCACCAATAATGATTTGGTAAGTTTACATAGTGTATCATAAAACTAATTACATTCCTTTCTATTTTTAATGTTTTAAAACGAAACACGCATTGACGGGTTTGATTTTATTACAATATAATAATTTTAAAAATAATAAAATAAATACCACATAAAATATTGTGACTAAAATATGTATAAAAATTGTAAGGAATAAATATACCAATAAAACGTCAATTAAAAAAAATCTTCAATGGTTTCTGTTTGATCCATGCAAAATAAATGTCTATAAATATATTTCATTGATTAAAATTGATCTATTGGGGTATGATGTTTATTTTAAAATAATTAAAAAAAATAGTTGTATAGTAATAAATATAAAATAAAAAATGTAAAATTATAAAAGGAATTGCAACATTGCTCAGTCACAAGCACGAAGCGGTACGACCGGGGGTGGCTGGCTTCATATCTAATACTAAGGACTAAATTTTTAAACGATACTTATATATAGAGTTCACGTTACAGTTTTTTTCTTAAATATCTAATTTTCCAATTTGGTCACAAATTAAGATAACTATATGCTCGTTAAACTTAGAGATATATACAGTTCAGTTTTATTATAAAAGTAAAATACACAATTTAAATAGAGAATAAGCACGAAACATTATTTTAAGCAAAAATCACAGACGCTTTCCTCACAATCGGCCACATAAGGGACACATAATTCATTTAAAATCTGGCAACTTCTTGTTTAAAGTTATTACTATTGACATATTGGGATAAATCTAAGATGTGCGAAACATTAAAACGTCAATTACAATTGATTTGTGGTCTAGTGTTAACATCTGGCAAGTAAATACAAATTTGTTTTCATGTTTGCCCTGGATTAAGATCTTTTTATGAAACGGCACGATCTGTAGACAGAGTTTCTTTGTGGTTAAACACACACTTTCTAATAATTGATTCACTGTAAGTGTTTCTGTTACTACGAAGGAAAAAGTTTTCAACATTACAGTTATGATGTGAAAAACGAGCTACAACGTCGGGACTGTTACAGGAATCGACGTCATACATAGGTGGGCACAATGACTATATTACGATGCTATGCGATGCTATACTTAAACAAACTAAAGCTTAATATATCCTCACGGTGAGAGTGTGCAACCAGTGACCCAGTGACCGGCTCTCCACTTTCACCTCTCACCTTGTTACGTGTTTTGTTCATTTTTTTTAAATCGTACAAACAATAATCTTAATAAGCGGGTAAAATCTTAATAATCTTATCCAAGCGAAGCTGTCCATCGTAAATATATCCACTTTTATTAAAAATATTGTGACGTACTAAATTTACACTTGCATGGACAGAGTTAGGTTGAATTACATTCGATCCAGAAAGATCAGCGTCACAGTCGCTCTGGACTATAAAGTACGTTTGACACAAGTTGTTCGGTTGTGGTAGTCAGTTGGCATACAGGACGTCATCGCATCAGGTGTCGTTGGGGGAGCGCAGGGAGTGCAGCGCGTTGCCGAGGCCGGAAGGACGCCGCCTCTCCAGGAACGTTTTGAGCTGGCTGGCCGACAGCATTGTATTGCTCGCCTGTTACGTTAAAACCATTCAAATATCAACATATTAACATATTAATTATTCAAATAGACTTCAGCAAGCTCTTTTGAATTGTCCAAAGAACAAAGAGCTACCAAAGCTAACAAGCTTGGAAGACAGTTCTGCTGAGAAGAGCTGGCAACATGCCAAAAGAATATAGCGAATATTCTATTAATAATAGGAGTAAACTGGAATTATTTTATTTTATAATTTAACTCGTAAACGCTATCCTTTTGCATTTGACTATCGTCTTGACGGTACTCAGCTAATTCGAGTGTCTGAGGTTAGGGACCTGAGTATACATCTAGATAATAAACTTAACTTTAATTTACATATCAACGACTACGATTACGATTGCTAAAGCATATCGCATGCATGGCTTTATCTTTAGAATTTCCAAAGATTTCAAAAAAACGAGCACTCTGATACTTTTGTTCAATTCTTTTGTTAGACCTATTCTTGAATACGGTTCTACTGTTTGGTTCTACTGTTCGGTTGTTTTATAGTGTGGAACCCACACTATAAAACATATATTAACCGGTTAGAAACTGTTCAAAATAAAGTCACTAAATTTGTACATTTTAAAAAACAAACCTTAAATGGGGCTAACGATTGTTTTAAAGTATTATCACTCGCCAATAGAAGATTAATTAGAGACCAACTTTTATTATTTAAGATAATTAAAAATCATATGAAGTCCCCGTTTCTTTTGAGCTGCCCGCGCCCGCTTTCAGATGCCCGCAAAGATCTATGCGTAATCCATTACTATTTAATACACCCGTTACTAGAAGCCAGCATGCACAAAATATCTTTGTCAATAGAGCCTGCACCAGCTATGATAAATTGTTTGCCAATATTGATATTTTCAAAATTAATGATGTCAATGATTTAAACAAAAATCTAATAAATTGCTGTACTTGTGATTAATTCATATAATTTATGTATATTTTATTTATTGTATTGTGTTAATTGAATTATTTAATATATATATGTATGTGTGTGTATGTGTGTGTGTGTGTGTGTTTGTGTGCGTGTGTGTATTGAATTAATAAATCGAATTATTTTATTATTTTCCTTAATGTAACTTGTAATTTAGTAGTATATTTTATATTGTGTTTATTGTTTGTATCTATAAATTTTATGGGGACTTAATTGGATTATGTGTCATCTTTTAAATTTGTAATGTTTGTGTATTTTGTATTCTGTGTGTTTCCCTAATAAAAATATAAATAAATAAATAAATGATAATTTTTATATCTAAAGATCACATGGTTGTCAGTTTGTTAAGATATTTATTATTAAAATTTGTTACACAAAATTTTATCAATATACTTAAGTAAGAGCGGAGAAGAGACACATTCCGTTTTTTTTTAATTTATTTATAATGTTAACATCTGTGTAGGCCGATTTATTTTAAGCAATAATCTTTGGGTTTCTCTTGATAAGAACTTATAGCTTAGTGGAGCTCCAGTCACTCTACGTTTGAATTTTTATATGTTTTCTAAGAATATTTTTCTATCCTTAGTGTGGAATAACACTTTAAAAATGTTAAAAATAAAATCCAATACCTCTTCGAACCAGGGGTCTCTGAGTGCGTCTCGTGCAAGCAGACGGCGCGCGGGCGTGGGCTCCAGTAGACGCCGGATGAGCGCCTGAGCGCGCTCGCCCACGCCCGCCCAGTGCTCCGGGGGAAAACAGTAGTCACATTTTATTATATTCGCTGTCGTCTCCTCGATAGACTCGTCTAGGAACGGCGACAACTGGAAGAGTTTATGATGACGTCATTATTAGGCATACAATGCTGGTGATATAAAAAGTATTATGTAACACGTTTATACAACTTGGGAGGTATTAACCATTGCTATCTACAACTTTCTGGCAGAACTCGAAAACCGTGGTGATCGTTTGGATATAGCTTATCGGGTGAATTCCTTATACCGAAGCAAAATATTCCTGTCTTTGCCACTAATCGTAATCGAACAATTTTAAATTACCGTCCTTGAGGTACGGAACCAATTACGGTAGGTTGTTCGCCTTAGAGCAGCATCTCTGTAAACTTTATTTAACTCTCTATGCCGCTTCAGCGCCGTTTTGTTTGAATAAATTAAAAAGGTAAAACATCTCGCAAGTGACTATTATTTTACACAAAATCAGTCATTTTCAAGCAACTAAAAGTCTGTGAACCACGATAAAATCACTAATGCGTTAAAGTAGATAGTTTACTTTATGTATCCGCTTGGTTTATTAGGTATTAGATATATCAGAATCGACTAGCACTTACTGCTGGGGAGCTGTATACTGACAAACAGCGAGAATTTCATGGATAAATCAAATTTAAATAAATATTACATTTCGTCGAGTGGGGATCAAAACCACAACCAGTCGCGTTTACAGTCACGCTTTGTGCCCCTGCACCTGGGCTACGACAAGATTACGACTAACATAAATTAAGAATAAATAAAAGTTGTTATACCCCTGTTAGAAAAACATATAGGAAAACGCCAGCAGCCCAAGCGTCCCATGCCGGTGCGGGCGGCCGACCGAGCACGCACTCCGGCGGCGCAAACTCGAGCTGCGCCGGCGCCGGTGGCAGTACCGCCGTGCCCTCCGCACCGCCCTGCCCTTCCGCGCCCAGTTCCACGGCGGAGCCCAAGTCCACTAACTTCAGCTGCGGCTGTGCTCCACTCAATTCAACGAGAATGTTCTCCGGCTACAACAATATAGAATGAAACTAAATAAATTTATCTATTGTAGGTTTAAATTAAATTCGTTTGCAAGCAGCATTCGTACCCGAACATCCAGATGCGCGACGTTATTGGAGTGCAGCCAGTCGAGGGCGGAGAAGAGGTGGCGCGCGTGCGTGGCGACCGTACGCTGCGTGTAGAGTTCGGGGTGCGCGGCCGCCCAGTCAAGTAGCGCGCCGCCGCCCACCAGTTCCAGGACCAGCGTGTGCGCACCCGCGCGTGGTACTTCCGCGAACAGCGCTAGCGCGCGCACCACGCCACCGTGCGCGCCGCTTGATAAGATGCGATACTCGCGCACCGCGTCCGCGCCGCGCCCACCCGCCACCTGCTTGAGCGCCACGCGCTGCCCTGTGCCCGTGTCGCGCGCCGCAACAACGCGCGCCGTTCGCCCACGCCCCACTTCCTCCTCGGGCGCATACCGCCGCGCGAACTGCTCGCGCTGCCATTCGCCCTCGCCCCCAGGCACCACCGCCAGGCGCGCCGATGTCTGCACGCCGCCCAGCTCGTTGCTGACGAGGCAGCAGTAGACGCCGGCGTCGGCGGCACGCACCGAGTGTATGGTGAGCGAGGCGAGGCCGTCGGGCGTGAAGGCGATGGCGAAGCGACCTCCGTGGCGCAGCGCGTGCGTCTCGGGCGCGGTCTTCCGCCAAGAGGCGGCGGCGCGTGTTGCTAGGGCACGGCAGGAGAGCGTGGCGCTGGCACCGGCGGGCACGGTCACGTCAGCGGCGGGCTCGGCGAGCTCGGGTGCACGCAACTCTGTCACGACGCCCTCGGTGCCCTCCGCGGAGCCGCCCCCGCCGCCTCCGGCTCCGCCTCCACCTCCGCCACCGCCTCCGCGACGGAGTTTCAAACCCCACGCGCGCTTTGACAACCCCTACACATACACATGTTAATACATATTTGACGCAATGTTTCACTACATACACATTCCTTTAGATCATCCAAAAAGCACATCATGCAAGCTCACCCGTCTCCGTCTGCATAGGTCATCTGGCGAATTGTTATATACTTATTTCTATTTACAAGTGAAAAATAAACATTTAAATAGTCAACGCAGTATCACAAAACACAATCACAGTCTTGAGTGAGTCATACGCCCGTTTATCAATATATGTTAAAAATAATGCTATTCTCGTCTAAGTCATACCTATAACAAAGAAAGAAATACAAGCGTTAAACAAGGAAACATGCAAATAAATAAGAGCATTTATTACAATATTTTGTTATTTAACTACATTGCCCATAGCATTGTTATGAAAGCAAAGATGAAAACTTATTAATT
This sequence comes from Heliconius nattereri, assembly GCA_013403645.1. Taxonomy (NCBI): domain Eukaryota; kingdom Metazoa; phylum Arthropoda; class Insecta; order Lepidoptera; family Nymphalidae; genus Heliconius; species Heliconius nattereri. The sequence continues at coordinate 150,088 of JAAIXI010000238.1, read as the reverse complement.
ATAATTTAAAAATAGCCAATTAGATAAGATGCCATTGAAAATACATATACTTATTTACATAACAAATGTAGCTTAAAAGAATCAGAGCAGTTCCAATAGAAGAATATTTTGAAGCAAAATGTATATTGTTACTAAAAATACAGCACATATCCGCAAAATCACATTGTAAATAAATTATTAAATTTATTCGTAAAGTGTAAAATAATATTTAAAAATATAAGGCATGTTTACGAAACCTGAGAACCTAGTGTTAAAACACTACCGTTCACCGAATTCTTCAGTGCAACTCTTAGTTCTCGTCATTCCTCGTTACCAGAGCGAGAAAATTTAATTTCCCCGAGTGGGGATCGAACCCACCCAACCATCGCGTTCACAAGCGCACGCTTGTGCTCTTGCGCCACGACGGCTTCAACAATGATTGAGTAGTATATAAATACTACAGTAAAGAAGTTTCTGCAAGTTTTAAGAAATTAAAACAAATAAAACCTGTTTATTGTATGATGAATATATTGCACTTATATAGTTATAATTAATCTTGTCTTTATATGACCAGATCGTGGGCGTAGTGAGTAAGATAGATCGTAAATAAAGCTGCAGTTAATATGGTGTTTATATGATCAAAACATAGCAGTGTTTTGTGTCGTGGTGGGTAACTCACATTGTGATGGTGTGGCGAGGTGGGCGTGGTGGGCGTGGGCGTGGGCGGCAGGTTGATGGTGTTGGCCTTGCAGTGGGCGCGCTGCGTGCGGCCGCGCAGTTCGGGCGCCAGTCGCGCGCCCGCGGACGGCGGCACGCTCTCAGTCTTGCGAACCCCGCCCCACCCCTCACCCGAGCTACACGGCCGGGAATACCAACTTTCAATACAAACAAAAACAAAACACCTACACCACCAACGTAACATATGCGAGACCCTGCACTCAGGTTAATAATTTAATTATAGATAATAATAGATTTAAACTTTTTTATTTTTTGTATACAGTTGAATTTATGTAAAGAATAATAAATATTCGTAATTAAATGTTTTTTTTTTAAATATTTTCTTTATTTATATCACGTGCATTGAAACAATACACATTTATTTTAAGTATTTTAGCTTTGCATTAGCATATTGTTAGTTGGCTCTAAGCTAGTCTCAATAAACTAAAATAAAAAATGAAATTAAAAGCATGCGGGGCTAAAAGCATTAAACCACAAGCACTTTTATTCACATTTATTGGTTACTCGTGTAACATACCGTCACATAGTACAATGATGATAAAATGTTAGTCTATTTACAAGTTCATAGCTAAGTTAGTAATATATACAAAGAGGTTTTATAAAATGATTAAGCATAGATTGAAGTTGTTTAGAAAATACAAATGTTTATAGATAAAGATTTGCGAAGATTATATATTAACTAACATATAGAAAACATTTTAGAGTGTTAATATACTTAGGAATTGTACCTATGCGCTATAAGACTAATTAGGGGCCTTAAGTACGTCGAGAACCTACATGAAGTGTATGAATACAGTTCATTGTACAATGCAGTGAATTTTATATATATTATAAATAAATAAATAATAAAAAATAAAATGTTACAATGACCAAACTTGTGACTTAACAATATTACAATTATTTCAAAAAGTTAAAATATCATTTTATTGAATAGTATACATAACTGCATAAAGCTAAATATTGACGGGATCTTTGTAAAGAATTTAATCTTAATCTTAATTTTGCACCAATTTATACAATATTCTTCGCCAGGTGGAAGACATCACGACTTAGCTTACGACTGCTCCGAAAATATTCGAACATTACAAATAAGTAAGTGTTTTGATTATGTATTCGACAAAAATAGCTCAAATAAGTATAGCTCTCGCAATAAGATTAGTTATTATAAAGCAAATCATAATACAACAAATACTGGTACAGAGTTAAACACTTCTTACAATATTACACATCGAAAGCACAAAGTACTTTGTCTAACATTCAGCTATCCGAATACACCAATGCTTATACGAGTATGTGAGACTTTCGAGACAGTAGGACGAGAAGATTCGACGCGTTGGACGTATTGTTTATCCAGTCTTGCATTGGTGTACTCAGTCGCTAACACCCTATTATATAAAACTTATTATCTTAAATTCTATAAATGACGCAAACAAAAATATTGTGAACGAAATAAATTGGCCCCATTCCTTTAAAATATAACACTCAGCTATAATTCGTGTCTAAGTGAACCAGTTCATGATTATTGTGAATTGTTATACGTTAAAATGATAAGTTAAAATAATTTTGTATAATCAATTTTAATAAAAAAAGACTAGTTAGATAAAGTTATTAATATTATCAGGTCTCAAGGAGAATAAAGTTTGAATTTTAATTTCGATGAATGTTTGTGTTATATGGAAAACCAACCAACCATTAGAACTAAGACAAAAGGGGAAACTATAATGCAATTCATAAATACAAATTAATTACTTAGCTGAGTGAATATGCATACACGATATCTTAAATGAACTTTACTATTTATCAGGCCCAAGCCCTGAGTGATCGACTAAAGCAAGCTTACCGCAACTTTTATAAAACTCATGCATATATTAATTGTCACCCAGGTTATATCCCCAGTCTTCTTTATTTTCATCTTAACACTAAAAAAAATGAGTATCATCATAAAAGCAATGGCTTTTATATGTATAGTTTTGACTAGAACTAGAAAAGTTAAAATTAATTTTAAAATTATATAATATTAAATTAAAACAATAGGAATAAAATAATGGATTGTTTTATTTTAAGTGCCCGTTTATGACGAGACTTTGTTTTATAAACTAATAAATTTAGTTGATATGTCTGTGCTGCTGTTATATAGAGTACCTAACAGTGCTTCTAATATTAACTACAATCTATTTATATCCATATAAATAAGTTGAAATGTGGATGTTCAATGCGCTGTCTGTTATGTATAGTATATTGTATTGGAAGTGAATAAGCCAAAGGGTTATATATTGCCTATTATGTTGTTGTATGTGTGTAATGTTTTAAGTACATACTTTGATATTGAACTATAATAATTAAGATAACTATCATTAACGACATATAATGTGTGACTAACCAAATGGTGAGTCACTTCCAATATACAATAAAAAGCGAGAATATTATTAATATAATCGTTAATTACGAATCAATTCCAAAGAGTCTTAAGGCCTAAGGGTTAAGCTACGACGTAATGGTGTAAACTACGCTATTCAGCTATGCTCCGATGTTACGAGTAACGAGATGGCAGTCATATTTATTGCGATACTTTTACAGTTATTCGTTTTGGGGGTTACATATTAAATACTTAATATAACAATAATATTAAACTTTCGTCGAGATGTACGTTTTCTGGTAAAACTCCTTATTGTTTGCTACAAAAAATATTAAATATTAATTATTAATTATATATCACGGCAAATCAAATATTAATTCATAGATAACATTTCCCGATAAAAATTTTGAACTTTGATTTATAGAAAAGTCGAGAACCAGTAGCTATGACTAAATAAATGCACCAAATTAGTGTAGAATAGTTAATTAAATATATTATAAATATCAAGATTAAATAATTGAATATTGCTATAATAATATAAAATATTTTATTGAATATATTAAAGATATAGCATAATTATAATTTAGCTAGCATTTTATTAATATAAATATTAACTAGGAAAGCTCGTTGCTACGGTTATAAACCCACATTGTTAATACACACACACATATTTTGCGTGTGAGTTGACACGCGTTCTTGAGCTACTAGTGGCTCTCATACATATTGGTTGACATGGTTGGCAGCTTGCGTCCAAGTCGTGAGTAAGGCCATCCATAAAATACATTGTTAATACTTTAAAAGAAACTTATAAAAAATAATATTTTAGCTAAAATTATTAAATTAAAAATTCAAAATAGACCCGAAACGCCGTCTGAGTTACGACCTATCACTATGTGAAAATGAGATACCAGGGAGCGGAGAATAATCAATGGGATCATATCCAAAACCATGATTCGCTAATTCAGTCGTTAAGACCCTTCTGATAGTACAGTTAGAAATTTTAAAACAGACAAAAATGAAAGCTATATAATTAAAGCGAAATATAATGCAATTAAAGATATAGTAAACAACATTTTAAATAACTAAAGAGAGATAACACACAACAAAAAGTGTCCATAAATACGAAAAAATCTATTGTCGTTCGATCAACAAGAAGGGTATTTTGGTTGGAGGGCGCGCCAACGGTTACGGCGCCATTTAACTTTTTTTGTAAAATCAAACACTCTCTCTCAGAGTTCTAGGTAATTTATGGATCACCCGACGACCGAGACGCGTGCATTATACCGGCTCACAAGTTAAGGTGTAACAATGTGTGTTTACAATATGTGTGGCTCAGGCGTTGGCTGTTTCGTTAGTACGGGCGTGGTGTGGTTGGTACTCACTTGGCGGCGTCGCGGTTGAGGAAGGCGCTGGGGTTCTCGAGGCGCTCGCCGAAAATCATCTGTGACTGCAGTATGGTGGACAGTTCGGAGATCCAATGCCGGCAGCGCGGCTCGGGCGCCCGGCACAGGAACGACTGCTTCGGCTTCATCGACCCCACTGCGTGGATGATGAACGAGCTGTTGCTGCCCTCCACCTCCTCTAAGCTCATCTTGTTCACCTGAAACGACCGTTACAATACACTCAGACATATAGTTATGACCAATAACGGAATTGCTTTGTTATGAACCAAAATGAAAATTGAGGGCTTAGTTAAGCATTTATAAGAATAATAAATGAGTAATGACTACAATAAGATAAAATTGTAATGTTATATAATAACCTGGACGTGATGTTTGTAGTTGTATGTGGGGCTAGTGAACTGAGATTTCTTGCCGACGGCCTCCGTAAAGATGACACACTGTTCGAAAAGGAACACATGCAACTCCTTCCCTTTGTCACTGCTGGAGGTAGCATCGGACACCACCAGAGGCTCTTGGAACAGTAGCTTGCCCTGAGCCGCTATGTTACCCTGTGATTAAGTTATTCACAATGTAGAAATTCTATCGTATGAAAAAAAACCGTCAAGGGTCTACAAGAATTTTAGGTTTATACAATCGCACAGGCAACACGTTATTAGAGACAATGCATATCAATAAGTACCGTTGGCTGTGGTATAAAAAAGCCACAAAGATTGGATTTTAAAGATTCTTTATCTTTTTTTAAGTTAGACACAGCTCATATAATTATAAGGAAATACATTTCGCGCATGCATTATTTAATTATATAATAAAAAAGAGTACAAGGGTGTCTCACCATGAATCCTTGCAGGCGCCCAACGTCCATCATGTCGTTAGCGTTCTTGGGTATGATGGAGGTGCAGTGAACGGCCACGCCGAGGGCTGCGAGCACGTCGGGCGGCGCGCTCGCTGCTTCCGAATACGTCAGCACTTTTTTCACGAGGAGATGGTATTTTTGTATACGCTGTATCGGCTTTATCAGTAAATCTCCAAGCTGCAAAAACATAAGTTAGAAAATCAGTTTACTTAAACTTCACTGTGTATCCCGTATACTTGCATAGCAGGGTAGACAAAGGAAAGCTAGTGTTAAAACACTGTTTCGGAATGCACCGCCTAATTGTCAAAACATTGCGAGTTGGGCAGCACTTTGTCTTTTTTTTATTAAGTTTACCAACGGCTCATACATAGTTACGCTTTAAGGAAGTCTAACTTAAAAACTAAAAACAATTAATGTACTGTCACTTAAAGATAAACACTGCATGCAATATAAAGTGGATGTGAACTATGTTTATATAAATTGTAATTTATATAAACATAGATTTGCTAATACAAAAAAGTCTAAAGAAATTATAGCGAGGGAATGAAAATAATTCAATCTCTCCGAGTGAGAATCGAACTCACAACAACATCAAATACTTATTTTTTTTTAATTATCGGGGATATTTTAACTTAATATTAAATATTTAATTTCCACAAGTGGGAACATCTATTCGTACTAGTTTGCTGTCGCATTTACAGTGGTACGCGTGTGCCCCTTCGCCATATCTCTACTCAAACTTAATTCGACAATAATTGTAATATATATTTAAATCTCCTCAGGGTAGCAAATGGCCGAGTCAACTGATCCCGTAGTATCATTTTGTCCTTCACATTTCTTTATAAAAAGATATTACGTGTTACTTGGTGAATCAGTGACCCATTTTCTTCACCCAGACGATGAATACATCATTAAAAACATTTATATTATAAACATTATGAGTGACATATGGATACACAAGAGAACAGAAGGCTACTGTGTAAAAGCTGTATATATTTATATTTGAGTTATTTATAGTTTACTTTTTAAGACAGTTTTATTGTTATTTAATAAAACTGCATTACATCATTACTAGTGATATCCTATTTTATTCAAGAAAATAGAATTAAAAGTGAACAATAGAACCAATTTCGGTCTGTATTTCACGATATATTAGTATCAAAAAGTAAAAATCACATTCCGAAATCAAACTTATTTTAACAAATAAAAAAAAACAAAAATAAATTAGCAAACCTGCAATTTTTGGCCAAGCTTGTGGCGGAGCTCTTGAAAATAGTGCTCGTGTTCCGAAACAATGTATTCGGAGACAGGTTTATTGCGACAATAAACTTCGTACAGGAACATTTTCTTCTCCAAGAAACGGCGGAACAGTGGGCCCAGCAGCTCGGGGGACTCGATGCAGCTTTCCAGCTCGCGTACGAATTTACTGCAAGCAGCATTCATTTATGGCATACGATCACAAGTCTACGCGCGACTTGAAACGTACAACACGCCAGCTCAACCGCTTATTGCTTGCAATTATTATATAAGGAAATGATACACTCGCACTGCCCTCTACAAAAATCTCGCTTTGCATTTATTAATTAATTTGTAATAAATAAATAGTAAAATGTTTTTTTTTATCAAATTATTTAAAATAAAACAATTTCAAGAAAATATTTCAATATAGTGCAATATATTCACAGTTGTGATTTTATTCTTTCAGTACTATTACATTTATTACATAAAGGATGCTTTAAATTATTAGTATTCAACTAATGATACTCACTCTCGATGCCACTCGTATATCGCCTGGATGTTGCCGAAGATCATTCGGAGCCGTCGATCTCGGAGCCCGTCCGGTATTGGCGGATCAGAGTTAGGTTCCTGGTAAATTGTTATTATATTACTTAAAGTGGTGCCTCACATTTCAATTTGCTTACCTAAATAATGGCTATATAAATAGTTCCACGGACGGTGCTTTAATTTTTAAATTCAATTAAGTTCGTTAAGTGCTGCATCGTATAAACCAGTTGAGTTGTTACAGGGTCGATTGGGATGACTAGTTGTTTTTGTTTTAACACGATTACGGATACTGATTCAATAAAAATGTTGTCAATTTAAATAACTTTTTGAATGCAAATATTTGTTACTAGTTTATGTGAATGAATATTCACTAGCCGTATTTACTTTTAATTTACATTAATATGCAGGTATTTTATTTACAAATCTATTGTATCAAAGTGTTAATACACACAATATCTAGTATAAGTTTACCATCATATGTTTCATATATCCTTCGCAGACGAGCCGCAGATCGGCTACGTATATCTCCTCGGTGTCGTACAGCTCGCGCAGCACATACTCGCGCTTCTTGAGCGTGGCCTCGACGCAGTCCGCGCTGGCCGCCTCGTCGTCGTCGTCGGCGCGCGGCGCCCCCACGCCGCATCCACCGTGCTGCTCCTGTCACAATTTGTAAAAGTGGTAAAATTCTATATGAGAATACATCACACAGACTCTGTTATAAACAATTACAAAATGTTACTTTTAATTTTTAAAATTACAAAAATATTTTAAAGTTTACATGAGTTTTCTAAATTATTTATCTGTTTTTAAATGTGCAAAGCAACAGCCGCCTTGATATGATATCCCACGGTCTTGTAAGTGAAGTGTCAACTCATCAACGTCAACTTTATACGTAGATTATTAACTTATTACCAAAGTCAGCAACATGGCGTCCAGCGTTCCCATAAAATGGACAGGTAAGGAAATGAAAAATTTAAATGTACTTTTGTGGCACTTGTCCATTGAACATAGAAATGTTATATATTAGTTTATTAGGACCTTGGGGTCGAATTCAGAAACTTTCCAAAAATAAATGTTCTCATAAATTATGCGTTACATCCAACAATTATTTTTAGTCATAAATGCCGCCAACGAGAAACATTTAATAAAAATTTTCTACGCATTTCTATAGTAGCATCTATGTTTAAACACATAAAAATATTACATTTAAAAATTTTGGTAGAACTTACTTTTATTAGAAAACGTACGTTCAAATCTTATAATTTGAACGTAGCGGGATTCTAATCCGTGCCTCTTGGAAACCATCCAATGGATCTGACCACTAAGCCCAACTTTATACGATTGTTACAACTTATGTATTTATGCTATTAGCGTCTCCGTAGAGATTTTCGCAAATTATCGCTACTCAAAGATAGTTGTTTAGAATTATAATTTGGCAAAAGAGAATGCTATATAAAACATCTTCCCTTCCCCGAGCAGGGGTTCAAAGCCCGCTACGTTAATAATAATACGTTTTCTAAAAATCGTAGGTATTTACTTGGGCAAGTGTGAAAAAACATTTAAAAAAATATTAAAATAGTGCAACTTTTACGAATATAATTAAAGTATATCAATAGTCAGGAATTTAAAAATAATAAAAAATATATATTTAAAGCAAATAGGCACGAAAAAAAATACACAAGCAATACCATGCAAATAATATAACCAGCAGACTGTAGATTCACTGAACTGAACTTGTCTATGGACAACACCAAACGAAACTAAAAATTTAATTAAAAAGCTAAGAATACGTTTCGTAATGGAAAAACAAAGAGAATAAAATACACTTGCGGCCTAAGTATTCTGATTGTAAATGAAAACACACAACATTTAACAAATGGAAGTCAATAAATTGAATTGCATGTGTGAATTGCTTGTAGTGAAATTATCTATTTCTTATACTAAGTTACTTAAGTTAGTATCGGGGAATTACTTAGGCAACAAGTATTGATGAGTATCACTCGCTGCTGGCATCAACTGAAGCGGCACTGTCACACATGATTAAGCTCACCATTAATAATATCCAACGATTATCGACCTCAATTAAAACAGGTGCAACTAAAACGAGCTGAAATCTAAGGCCGCAACGTTTCCTGTTTCTCATATGTTACAAAATGTACAAAAGCCCTATTATAATAATTTCATTCAAAGAATGTTCAAAAGTTACTATTAATATACTACATAACACAAATAAATATTGCAACTGAAACGACTTCCAGATACAATGCTACAAAAATTAAACAAAAAGCTTTGAATAATATCCATGCACAGTGCACACTCCATGCTCTGATTTTAATCGAACCATCTTTTCCTTGACTATTTGCTCTATTTCGGCGATATCTGCGGGACCACCGTTAGAATCCAGCGCATCCATTGCCAATGAATTCTGAAAATGTCATCAACATATAACCTACAATTTCACAAGCACCTATATTGCGCCCTTTTCGGTTAGTTGTGAGTTAGAAAATAGGAAAAAGAAGTACAATCATATAATAGTAAGGTTTTTAGAGAATTAATAAAAGAAGATTGTGATAAAAAAGTGCATATTTATACTGACCCGAGCAGCGGGCGCAGCGGCGGTGGTAGCCGGTATGGGTGCTTGCTGCAGTACCGCCTGCGGATCCTGTCGGAATAGCGAATCAATAAATCAACACTACGTATGAGTATACTAAATTAAATATTTGTTAGCCATAAACTAACAAGAGTCTAATAATCGTATGTGGAACGAAGGTTCCCTCAGTCTCCTTGAATGTTCGGACTCGTATGTATATAGCAACCAACCTAGTTGTGTATATCAATGCGCCGTTTGTTACTTGCCCTAACGAGATGATGTGTTTGATGTTCCTAATTGAATATAGTGCTCTCTAGTCTGGCGCCAGGAAATTAAAATTAATTTATGTCTTTGGCATGCCATTTAATGTTATTGTACATACTGAAAATATAACTTTATATATTAAAATATAGAGTATATAGACAAACTTTGATCATTTATACCTTAACTCAAATAAATAAATAATAATTTGCATAATGAGCAATCTCAATATTTAAATTGTCCGCGAAATTTTATATAATTTCAAAGTCCAAGATCCCAAAGCCGCCACCTACGTAATTTTAGTAGAGCTGAAATTTTCAGGCCTATTAGTCTAATATATACATATAGTTAAGACAGTATGCCTACTCATTCACTTGATAGTGGGGCCCTTTCAGAGGTAGCGTTAAATAAAGATATATCTTAGTCTGGAAAGATGATTGAACCATTGGATTATTATATAGACAGATATGTATAGAAGCCATCCTCTATTGCTTTACTTACTGCATCACTATGAATTACGAATCGATAAGTGCTCCCCAAATATATTTGTATGCACGAGATACATTTAATTAAACATTTTGCTGGAGTTCATTTTAGATACATATGTGAGACATCACCGAAACAAATTGTTAGTAACGTTTATAAATATTACATTAATATATTGCTTAACGTAATAATTAACAAAAACTTTTTCTATCCGTATTTCATTTGTTGCATTTGAAACTATTAATTTACACGTTGAACGCGACTTATACATGTGTATGAAAATATATATAATATATAGATAAACAATGCTATTGATAGGAATGTGGATAAATACGGTTATCTCCCTGGCACCACCGAATGCCATCGACCGACGTTCGTAGAATAGTGTAAATTCAGTACATTCCGAGAATACGAGGGCAATGACGTGAACTAGTCGATTATATAATGAATATAGAGGTTAATTCAATTTTACTTATTTAGATGAATACTAAAATTCTGACATTAAAATTTAAAAAATCATATTGTAGATGGACAACTTTACATTCAACACTAAGTTAATGATAATATAAACATTTTATTTTAAATATTTTCCTATTAATCTTATTAATAGTGATAGTTGGACCCACATGCTTTTATATATGTTTAAAAAAATATGTCGTCGTACACGTAGTCTGACTTGATTTATAATTAAATGTATAAAAAATGTAGGTATAATGGAAGCACTTGCCTGTATGGGCTTCATAGGTGGTGGCAGTTCTACATCGGGTGCATCATCCTCGGCATCATCAATTGCGGTCACGCTGCTTTCACCATCTTCAATTCGTGCGCTCTCCACGTTGGGTAACTACGTAAATAAACACTTCAATTATAGCTTCATTGTCAACTGAATTTATATTAAATTCCTACAATATCTGTATATTAGTATTAGTATCTGTAGTAAGACTCTGTAGTCTTAAGCATTTTTTGTAATGTCACTGTAAATTTTATGCAATAAATATGAAGGATTTCAAAAATGAAGAATATAACCATAAATTTAAAAGGTTAATGATAAATAGCAGCGAAAGTAAGTAAACAGTATAACTTAAATATTTAAACTTACTGCTAAACTAGTAAAATAACAATAAGTTCGGATACTAGTTTGAGAATTGATTTGAACAGGACCGTAATAAGACAAATTCTGTTAATTTATTGTTAAATAATACCAATTTACTCAAAATTAATATCAAATATAAGAAATATGTACAATCTATTTCGTTTTCTGATCACACGTGATTAGAAGATATTATTAATATATCAATAATATGGAATTGTAAATCGTAGTTTTGTCAACTAAATTATAACTCAAATTTACCCAGGTCACTTTCACGATGCTTTGGCTCATCATATCTATCGTACTTGAAATACTTTGATTTACATAAACCCTATAATGTAAAGTAGGCCATAAAGTGACCATTAACGCATTCAACATAGAATTCTGACATAATCAGTTCTGTCATTTTAACATGAAAAAAATATGGTTGTTCGCTATACTTTCATATACATACCACCTTGATCATATAGACAACACATCATTAGTAACTAATACTACGTTAATAGAAATCACTTGAAATATTTATAATTTATTAAAGATTAAATACGAGTATCTAAGGTAAACAAAAAACCGTAATTTTTAAAACAAAAAAAACTTTATGAACGTAATAAAACTTAAAACAAAAATTGTATACTTATTTATATTTTATTATAGACATAATAAAATGAATTTCAATACTGTACCTTAAGCTTCTTTTCAGATGGCACTTTTTTGAGGGAGGGCTTGTCAGCGGAGGCGGGGGACTTAGCGCCACCTGGTGTTTTCTCACCCTTTCCCTGTGACTTGCTCGGACGCGGGATCCACCGTCTATTATAAAATAAATCTACTTTAGCACCATAAAACAATTGTAAGTAGTGTCGGGAATTTTAAAAATAATTATATACAATCGTATATCATACTAGCGGACGCGCGCAGCTTCGCTTGCTTATTTAGGGGTGAATCCGTGGTTTATTAACCACGGAACATGTGTTTAATGAAATATTTTAGTCTAAATTTCCAATTTTATAATAACCATTGGCGTTTTAAAGATTTTTCCATATAAACTTTCAACCCTTTATTTGCACCCTTAGGGATAGAATTCTAGATAACCATGAAACATGTGTTCAATTGAATAGTTTTAAGAGTCTGAATTTCAAATTTTATGTAAATTGGTGTCGATTTAAAAAAAATGCTATACAAACTTTCAACCCTTTATTTGCACTCTTAGGAGGAGAATTCTAGAAAACGATGAAACACGTATTCAATTAAATGCTTTTAAAAATCTAAATTTCAAATTTTATAGAAATCGATGCCGATTAAAAAAAAACCATACTTTCAACCCCTATTTCATCCCTTTAGGGTTAAAATTTTTCAAAATCCCTTCTTAGCGGATGTCCACTTTACGTAAGTAAACATCTGTCCAAATTTCACGTTTCTACTATCAGCGGTTACGGCTGTGCGTGCGTCTTACCTCAGTCAGTGAGGACAAGTCTTTTTATATATATAGATTATTTTCCGTCATAGAGACAAGACAAGAAATAATTGTAAGGTGCTCCAATCATTATGTGATATTCAAATATTTTTTATCTATAGTTAGTACTGTTTAAAATTTATACTGATCACTAATATATAAAAAAATTAATTATTAATAATTACATTCAGTATTACTACACCTAATATGCATAATTAATAATTAATTATTATAAAGCAATTCTTCCAAGCTTTACACAATCACTGTCTTAAAATAGATCCGTCACCGCGATGATCCAATGCAATATATACATTAACCACATTTCTTTGGTTTCTACACAATCGCTATTAATATTTGTAATGCTTTACCTGATAACTATAAAGTTTTACTAGGGTTTGCTTATATATTTAATGTTTAAACTTAGTATTACGTATACGATAATCCGTACACCTGAGAGTAAAATATTTTTACTCATTTATTTTTTAATAAATAATTTTTCATTTTAATGCTTTAACGTACATGGAGATAAGAAGATAAAGGAGTGTACTTAATTTGAAGAAATTACGTAAAATAGACTAGAATAGACTTCATATAATCAGGCCGTCATTTTCGCTTTCTCCCGTTTTGTTTTTCATTTCCTCACAAATGTTTTAAATAATGGCTATATAAATGGCATTTGATGCTAGCTACGGTGATGAACACTTTGAACTTATGTAAGTAGTTATTTTAAGTAAAACATAAAGAGAATAAGGATTGATAATCCAGCTTCAGTGATTTGATGAGAATAAAAATGTGATTATATAAAAAACAGAAACATGAATTATAACATAGAGTAAAAGAAAAAAAAGCGATCATGTGCTAGTCGGACTCGACCACCGAGGTTTCTGTACCAATTTCAGGATTATAGTATAAAATCTGATAGTTTTTATAAACATATACATCTAAAAATCTCATTTGTTTTGTAAAACAGAAGTATATAAACCGATACTTATTTAAAAGATACAGGGCTTCTTAGCTTCAATTGGAAAGTTGAAGAATAGGTATCGCGTAATAAAGGTAGAATAACGAAGCACGATAATAACAGGTAAGGTATGGAAAGCAGCGAGAATAGCTGTTAAACAACTCAAAATTGTTTTGTATTTAAATCGTTACTTAAAATTAATGATAAGTAATGAAGAGAATCAATTAAATAATTTACAATAGGTACTTATTTTAGGATATCTCTCTTGTCATAGTTCGATGATTTCTAAAGTAAATATATTAAATAGTCTGTAAATAGGATATAAGGGCAGTCGTGTCGCACGGGCACAAGTGTGTGACTGTAAACGCAACAAGTTGTGGGTTCAATTCCCATTCGAGGAAATTAAATATTTAATATTTTCATATCCTCACTGTGGTAAGGAAAAAATGTCTCCAGAACTCGGCGGAAAGTGCAGAACGGAAGCGTCTTAATTCGAACGGAGTGTCCTAACACTCGGTTCCGAAGAAAGGCGTTATGTACTTTTATAAATATTTATGTAAGGCTTTGTCCCAGTTTCCAACAGTAATAGTAACTTAGCATATGGATAGTATATCATGTTTGGAGAGACGACATCATATTGCAGAAAGACTAAAATAAATATTCTATTACGATCTGTTACACTCTTCATATTATAAATATCATCTAAGCGTTTATTTTCATTGAAAGTTACACTCACATATTTAATACTATTTCTTCATTCGAGTAAAGAACACAGAAATAGTTACGTATCTCCTCGCAAGTAATCATAAGTGAACATTTACGTTCAATTTACGATTATAAATTGTTATATTTTTTCCATGTGCAAAAACGAACCAGTTTAGTTTGGTCTACTTTAAGTGTAAGCATCATGTTATCAGTTTAAACCTAGCTGTTTAAATCATACCAGCTACGATGGCAGTATCATTTGGTAAATTAAATATGTAAATGAAAATAAAACCTAGTCAATATACATGATGACTTCCTCTTTTTGAAGTCAGCTCAAAACAGTTACGCCTGATGTGTATCTTTGCAGAAGTACACAGGAAAATTAGACAACACCCCTACAGTGGTAAGATACAAATACAATAGTTTAAATAAGTAAGAAGATACTAAATTTATCTATAGTTGAGAAACATCTAGCTACGATCTACATTGTTAATAATTGTATTAATATAAATAATATTTTAAATACGTAAATATAGCGAGCTTATAAAACAATCAGAACATAGAGACGAGATGTACAATCGTACAATCCGGAAGGCAAGTTTTGACATTACTCACTTTGAAAAAACAATTTGAGTCCACATCCTTAGATTGATATAACATACAAACGCACATCACAAACAATCACGTTCACATATCACATATCTACTGAGTGTTAAGTTCACCGACTACCAACCAACAGGCAATATGTGGCACTCCATTGGCGCATACGCTGTTATCGCTGTTCTAAAGTATGAAGAAAATACGATCTAGCAAGGCGAAGAGATATCAGATATGTATATCGAACAGATTACGCGATAATTTTAAAAGTGATAAGTGTATAGCGCGGCGGCAGCGACGACATCGCCAGTCGCCACACACGCCGGCCGTCCGTCGCGTCGCCCGCGCATCGCGCACTGTCCAATGCCCTGCCCCCTGGGACCGCGGCCAAATTCACAATGCAACCAAAACGACCACTTCCATGACGCGCTCATCAAACAACGGATAGCGTCTACTTATAACAATAAATAACATCGATTTTCACTCTTGTTTTATACTATTCACATTAGATAAATGAAAGTTCAATAAAAAGTTATTTTTTTCAATAAAACTCCGATAATGTGATTAACAAGATGTATAAAGTCATTAGCATTAGTCATTGGCATCGTTTAAAAAAATAACTACTAGTTATATAAATACAGGACAGAACCCTTGACCGCCACGGGCCCCGAATGGCGTGTGAACAACTACTACGTAATATACTATGGTGATTTTTACCTCCTGTGGGCCTCAACTTTTTTGTGTGCCCAAGGCCCCGACGTATCGAAAGAAATTATAACAGTAAATTAACGAGTATTTTAAACTTGTATGTTAAAACATTTTATTCTCCTTGTATTTATGTGTTTAAAAAGAGTTATGTAAATAGCATCAGTAAGTGCCTCATTATAGATAACACGCACTGGAAATTACGTGTTTGGTAAATTGAAGAATGAGTTTTGTTTAACCTTTTTAATAATGATAATAATATTTAACTGCACAAAATAATGTAAACTTTACATTAAGAAAAAGAAAACATTATGTAGATACACAAATTAACATTTATGTTACGGCCTTCTCACTACAGCGGATCTCTTACTCTCCATTTCATTATGAATAATTTCAAGCTGCTATAATTTTGCAGTTAGCGTAACAAACAATATACATCTATGGAAATTTTTTTGTTGTAGTAAAACGACAAGCAAAACTAATTATAAAAGTTAACGAGGAAGAGAAGCGAGCTATTTTCTGAATATTATAAAAATACTAAAATTCCACATTGTAACGAAGTTTCTTATTATTTTTTATAAAAGCCGCTAGTTCATGTGAGGTGTGAGATGAAAGGGCTCTGGCTAAGCTAAGCCTGAATTTCAGCAAAAGTTCAAAACCTCCAATTTTTCTACGGAACCCTCAGTGGGCGAGCCCGACTCGCGCTCGTCCTGATTTTTTTAAACAGCAGATGCTGAGACAAGAACAATGTTGACAAAATGAAAGCAATTAGCGAATTATGTTCATTTTTGAATGTCATTGTTATAGTATACTAAAATATAACAAACTAAAACTCAAATTCAAACTGTTTTGTCAAATATTGTCAATCGCCTTGGGTAAGTACAATTACGTTTATTATTATGATTTATTGTGCACCTCACCAGCACACCGTGATAACGACAGGATGAAACAATAAGCCGTGACCGGCTTCTCAAGCGACTCTTCCTCATCTTAGTTTATTCCCATATAAATTACTATCTATATATCTTCAGTCTTTAAGTAATTGCATTTGAAAATCGAGACGGGGCGAAAAGTGGTTACCTACTCGTAAATGTACTTTAATCAATCAATACCTAGCTCCTAACCGTCCCTTATATAAATATTATATCGAAAATACTTAAGTACATACAAATACATACACACCCCTAGCGGGGTAGTCAGAGAGAACGGAGTGCCAAACACTACGGTCTCTACATAACTTGTATCGTTTTAGAGTGTTATAATGTAACATAGTAACTTGTATATTTGTACACATTTAGGCGTATGTAATAATTGCATATATCATAATAATTACTCACGGTATAATCCCCTTTCTGTGTTTACCAGGACTGGCCGCGCTTGCACTGACGCCGGGTTCCGAGGACGACGCTTCTGTTGACAATGAAATGATAATGTTTATAAATTATTATATTAATTTGTACTATGAAGAAAACACTATGTTACAAAAGTATCTAAAGGTAAAGGTCCCTAAATGTGTTTATTATTGTTTGTCTACTGTATATGAGTAAAAAAATTATTCGGATTCTTTATTTTGACAAAATAGTGTTCTTACTGACATGTAATTAGTGACACTCTCAAGATTAAGACAAATCGATTGACGTAAGTGACAACAAATACGGTCAACCAGTTAAGTCTCTACAACGCCACATGGGAGCAAGCATACATACAAAAACTGATAAACACATTATTCTCATTTGCGTCGCACAGTCGGGTAAAAAGTGTAGCAAAGTTTGCAAGTGTAAAAAGCAAATCAAACGGTGAAACGTCAAGATTTTATGGAGAAATTCCTATTACTAGTAATGGGAATAAAACTTTTAACAATTGCATATAGTATACGTCGTAGCTAAACCCGTACTTTATATATTTTATTTTAAGACGATAAAAGTATTTTAAATATAAACATTTCTACAAGTGGGTGGTACCACTATAGTATTTAAGGTCAGTGACGTCACAACTGGGCCACAGCGACGTCTAAATTCGATTATGTGAAAAAGTGATAGGTGACCGACTAAAAGCATTGCTAACAAAAGCTGAACTCAAGCTTATGATTCGGTGTTCTCTCGCACAGATGCGAAGTTATATTTAAATCGCTGTCTATATAGTACACTCATCAGAAGCAATGTTAAGGTTGAATTCCGTGATGCTTGCGTCATCATTTTGTGCCCAGGATCATACTTCGACCTTTTAATAAAATAATTCTATAAAAATGTCGCATCTCTGAATATTTCACTAAATTATTACATCGCGTATACGAAATACGAATGAAACATAATATAATAATAAATTAAGAGTAGTTTTTAATGTTAACCTACATATGGTTAAAATTAAATCAGCCTCACGTTGTATCGCGCACATAGCAGAGTAGGCCTAGTGTTAATACACTCCGCTAGTTATGACAAACTTTCACTTATTAAACTATGCATATATATATTTATATATATATATATTCAAAATTCAAAATAGACAACAAGCATAAGATTTCGCAATACATATATAACAAATCTAGCAGTTCTATAAAATGTTGCGGCACACTTATTATGAGATTAAAAACAATAAAAATAAACAGAAATAAAACCGAAGTGGCGCCAAACGAACATGACACAGTTACAAGTTCATAGGTATGTAAATATGTAGGCGAATAGTAAAATTAATCTTTTTAATCTGTTAGGCTGAATGTAAAATTAATCTTTTTAATAGTAAAGTGAAAGAAAAAATTGAAAACTTGAAAATAACTGGATTAAATCCGAATCAGTTTTATTGCAAAGTTTTTAATTTACTCTCAACACAGTTTGGTAACATTTTTTAAAGTAAAACAAATATATAAAAACTCGAAGTTAACGTTTAGCGACTGGGCTACTGTTGGTATATACCGAAGCAGAAACAAACTGTACGAATTATATAATATGAGGCAATGGAATCAAGATCCGGCGTTCTTGTTAAAAGTTAAAAATTTTCAAAAATATTTAAAAAGGTATGTGTCCAGGCTAAGTCTATGTATATAAGAGCAAACATTTTGAACTCTAATAATAAAATTAAAGCAACATGGGATGTTATTACTACTGTAACTGGGAGATCTAGAGCTATCAGTGAACCTATTAAATTAAAAGTTAATAATATAATTTATATGAAATATCTGCCTTTTTATGTGAAGAACCTATGTGATATTGTACTTTTCGCAGATGATACCTCTTTAATATTTAAGGTTGACAGAAATAAAATAAACTATGACGAAGTGAATAGTACATTATCGCATATTCTTCGTTGGTTTAACGTTAAGAATCTAATGTTAAATGCTAAAAAAACTAAATGCCTCGAGTTTGCTTTACCAAATGTTAAAAAACGTAATTTTTATCTAATAATTAAAGGACAACCTCATAATGTGTCGGAATCTGCTATTTTCTTAGGTGTTACTATAGATTCCAAACTCCCGTGGAACGCTAATCTGGAAGCACTTGCAGATAAACTCAGCTCTGCCGCGTTCGCAATTAAGAAAGTAAGGCAAATGACGAACGTTGAAACTGCCCGACTAGTTTACTTTAGCTATTTTCATAGTATTTTATCTTATGGAATGCTGCTATGGGGCAGTACTTCTGATATTAATTCAATTTTATCCTCCAAAAAAGAGCCGTGAGATATATTTATAACATAAGAGCGCGAGATTCTCTGCGAGATGTTTTTAAAGATAAAGGTATTATTACAGTTTCTTCACAATTTGTTTATTATAATATTCTGTTTGTCCGACAAAATCTACATTGTCATAATAAAAATAGCGATAGACATACGATAGGAACGAGAAATAAAGATAAGCTTGTTACGCCAAGTTTTCGCCTCCAAAAGTTAATAAATCTTTTATGGGTCTGAGTATACGTGTATATAATAAAATTCCGCAGTGTATTCTAAGTTTACCACTTCCAAAATTTAAAGCATTTGTAAAAAAAATTCTAACAAATAAAGCTTATGACACGGAGCAAGAATATTTGGAGAATGAACATGTATGGAATTAATGTCTTTTGAATATCAGGCAGGATAGCTGCCAGCTAATGTAATAGTAAAATATACCATTGACTTTGAAAAGAGCAACTGTTGAGTTTCTTGCCGGCTTTTCTCAGCAGAACTGCCTTCCTAACCGGTGGTAGCTTTTTGTTGACATGTACATTCGACGATTGAAAAGTGCTTTTATAGTTTATTTGAATAAAGAATATTTTGAATTTGAATAATATGTTTACAGTATATTTTAGATGTCCGTTACCATTGATGAACATTGACGGGAAATAGTTATCATTGATAGCATTACTTTCACTTATTAAAGTAAAATAATGAGATAAGCGTGTTTTTGATAGAGCCTACCTCTTATCTATATTTGGTCGTGGATGCCAATGGCTAATATAACCTAAAGAAACTATTACGTAGTAATATGAGTATAAGACTTTTTTTTTATTTAAATTAAAATGACCTAGACTGAATTAGATTTTAGTTAGTAGTAACTATCTAGATAATTTTAATTTTATTATACAGTGCAATTCAATTATTTTGTTGATAGGTTTTAAAATGTAAAAATTCTAATTCGAACCGTTGTGTTATTTTCTATGACAGTGTAGGCAAAAACCAACTAATGTTAAAACACTTCGTTCCCCACACTACGACCAATTTTTAGAGACAGATTTGTTTTATTGCTAGAGCGAGAAAATGGAAAGAATTCATACCAGGTGGGAATCGGATCCACAATCATCATTTAGGAGGCTGCGCTGTTCCGCTGGACCACAAAGGCCTCAAAATGTGAAATATAGTTTTACCATAAATATTTATTGTTTAATATTAATCATAACATAAGATATCAGATATATACAATGTAAATAAAGAGAGACACATACTACTACTACTACTACTACTACTACATACTCTATATCTTACTCTATGAAAATATAAAAATAATATATTTTAATTGTAGAGATATAATTTAAAAAAGTTTTAACCTATAAATTGACTTTGTTTATATCCATAATAAGTTTATATGCACAATCTCTATTTTAGAGTGTAATATCGTAGAGTAAATTGGGAAATACATATAAGTAACAACGACATTAATTGTAGCGGTGGCCATGTTTATTTTAGAATGACTTTGTAATAAACCTATCTGGATTAGAATTCAAGTCCACCAAATCGATATGTAAGTATATAACAAAATAAGATACGAACATATAAACTCACCATGGCGTTTATCCATTAACAGTAGCTTCACCATCTAAAACTAACAACACCCGAAACGTATTGTAACATAAGCAGCGCGAGCCACAGCTCCTCTGTTCGTACATTATTGTGCAAGACCCGTGCGAGTTGCTATTCAATTTCTAATATGGAATCCGACGCACACTTGTCCCATTGGTTGATCGCTGTATGCGAATAAATTGATAGCAACATAAACTTTATTAAAACCATGAATAGCTCACAGTACCTGAGTATCAAATTATTAATAATATGAATAATTTTCGATTTCGATTCGACAAGGAGGGAAAGGTGTACCCAATGCTTGCTGCACAAAAGGCAAGACTTGTTATTTTATCATGTATGAAGAAATAATTTATTCATGTTCTCTTTGACATGTCAATGTCAATTTATAGTCAAATATTTGTTGCGGGTACCCAGGCGTTACTATCGCTGCGTACGTCTTTTGCTTCAAGCCATATCACCATTTCCTTCCTGCATTTTACGTGTTTCAAATTATACCATTCCACTCACTACTGTTTTATGTATAATAATTGGTTGTTTTTTCAGTCGTCTGTTTTATCTTTTTTAATGGATGCTTTATAACAATAAGAAATATGTAGATGTATAACATATTTTAAATTATAAAGACTTGGAAGCTTGGAAAATAATACTTTTAATTTATAGTTTTTATATTTAAAGCCTTACGAATTGTCAAACGTTGAAATGCTAAAAAAAACAATCTGTATTATCTCGTATCCATAATACTTTAGTAGGTCTCCAATAATATTGCTTCACAATTTAGATTTTCAACGAGTGCAAAGTGTCTTATATTTATAGCGAGGTGATCAATCATTGGCAATCACTTTATGCTATATTTGTGGTTTTCACCATCCTATACAATACAATAAACAAGGTCACAAGCAACTGACAGTATACTTAAACGCCATACAAATTAATAAACAGTGAAGGCGGCGAGCACGCACGATCAGCGCGTTAAACGTGAACGCGACGCTTGATTTGTAACACCTGCCTGCCTCCGAGAAATAGAAAAATGGCAATTTTATTTTTGTTTCTATATTTGTACTTACAAATGCAAAATAATATATATCCTAGATCAACGACGTTTAGTTGTATGATTGTAAACGTCAAAAACAATGCACTTGTAAGAAATGTATGTTAAAAGAATCATTTTCTTGTATTTTTGAGGCCGTCGTGGCGCAGCGGCACCAGGGTGTGACTGTAACGCGACGGTTGTGGGTTCGATCCCCACTCGAGGAAGTGAAATATGTATTTACGTTTATATTTCCATTTCTTCGCTTTGGTGTCGAGGCAAAGCGCGGCGTTGAGTCCTCAATGAACACATGAACACACAATGACTCCAGAATTTGGCAGAAAGTGGGGAACGAAGTGTCTTAATACTATGTTCCTGTGCCTTGTTCCTTCCTTAGGTAGGTGTGCGGGATACAGCATGAAGCTGATTTGATTTTTGTTTTTTTTCCCGCCCCGCTTTCAATCCCATTTTTTTAAAAAAATAAAAAAAAGCCATTTATCGAATCAATATCGTTATTATAAAAAACACCATTTCTAAATAAGTGTCATTGAAGAAAGTTTATGAATATTTATCTTATTCATTTGTTAATTTTCTTCGTACAAGTACCTAAACACTACACAAGTCCTACGTACCTAGTTGGCGTCGCTCCCGAGGGCTCTCGGCAACTAGTTCATTTATATATCTAAACATTATTGGCATGGTTTTGCTTATGCCGTTGAATATATACATAAAATTATATTTAACTCAATAATCATATATTTTCTATTCCTAGTTATTAACAAATATTGTTTAAGTAAAATAAATAATATCTACATTAAATTATACTATTTGACACGATCGATTATTATTTTTAGATACATATTATATACATAATGTAAAGTATGTTGCATTTGTACTCCGAATATTGTCCACAATCGATAAGCCTAGTACAGTACGTTTAGGCTTTGAGTACCAACCTTGCCCTTGCAAAGTTCTAGGATCTATTTATCGTGCCAATATTAATTCAATATGAATAAAAAATATGTTGCTTACAAGTAAGAAATAATTGCTTTATAAAATTTTTATAATTTATAAATGCGAACAGCGATAAGACCAAGTGCGGCGTTGATTTCACCAGTTAAGTTTTTTCTACCTACCATGCTAAACGGGACGAAAGGACGATGAATATTTATTACTTGCACATTACATCTTGTTGTACATTTGGTTTTTTTTTTAATTTTTGTACCTGATTCTTTATCCTGATTCATAATTTCATGCCTCGGAGCATATAAAAAGCGACTGTTCTACCATTTCTCGTTGATTGTGTCGAATTAAAGTGCACGGATTTGGCTACTATAAAGAGAGAGTGGCCTCTGTGGCGAAAAGATCTAAATATGTTTATTTTGCTTCACGCCGTATTGCGTACTTAGCAGGGTAGGCTGACGGAACCTGGTGACCTAGTCTTAACACACTCCATGAAGACTCTTTTCTTCCCCACTTTCCGCCGAAGCCCGGAGGCTGTTTGTGTAGAAAAGTGTTAATATGACCCGAGCTATGACCAGAGCTACGGCTGGCGTCAAAAATAAATAAATATTGTTTACGACAAAGTAATAATATACAATTAAAAATATTTCTGAAATACAAGGGCAAATTTTATTTTTGATCCTAAGGCAAAATTTAAATGTTCATCATAAGTTGGGATTCTAATATCTTAAAGCGATTTATACTGTTAGCAACGTTAAATATTTAATTAGGTATATTTATTTTTTTAATTTGATTTATTAAAAGTGAAAGGTAAAGTCGGCACAATCACTGTACAAGATATAACGGAAATATTCATTATTAACTCAAATGACATATTAGAGATTAAGAGAGATGAGATTAAAAAATATGAGAATGCAAAATATCCGGCGTAGGAGAATTGATATATTTTTTTATCTTTAATTTTTTTTTATTGATTTGTAATAATAAATATTTTTATTGAACGTTTTTTTTCTGGTTCAACTTTTATAATCACTCACACAAATGCAAAGCTCAGCTTAAGCCTCGCGAACTGCTCCTACATATTTTGAAAGCAGCTTTAAGTGACTAAAAAAAATATATTTTCAATTAAATTGAGATATTTTATCGGACAGTCATAAAAAACATATAATAAGTGTCTCTCGATTCTTAACAGCGTATATGAATTTGTTATCGTAACAGGATATACAAAGGGGTTACCCCCTTTATATTGTTATTAAGTAAACATTAACTTGTAACATTGTCGCCCAAAAAGAGGCACGGTCATTTTAATGAGGATTGAAAATCATTATAACAGTATCAAGCTCTTAGTTTAGTGTGTTATTGAAGTAAAGAGTGCATGGGATTGGAAATATCCAACAATGTATTTTCATATAATTGTATTGAAATGCTATCAGAAAAAGAAAGCTTAAAGGTATATCACAAATATTGAGAAATAATAACGAAAGTAGTATTAGTAGCAGTAGTATATATGCGCTTTAAATTTCTAGGAAACCTAATGATGTATCACCGTCATTACGAAAACATTCACTCAGTGATCACAAAACACCTCTAAAAACGTATAAAATAAAATTTACATACTCGTGTATTAAAAGAAAAATCTTATATTATTAAAATATGTTACTCATATTTATTATTTTCTTATAAGTGGGCAGTTAATGCACTTTTTTGTAGTTCAAATTCTATGATCAATTTGAATAATAGCATTTTTAGAAAATATTAGCATTTCCTATAAATAATTAAATAATAATTAAAAAATAGTATTGTGTAATTAATTTCATAGCCATTATTTAAATGGTTTTATAAACTTACCAAAGCAAAATAATTTTATATAAAATAAGGAGTTTTATGTTTCAATTTTGAACTTCAAATACCAAAAACAATTACTAGAGATGTTTTGCCATCATAAGTATTATTTAAACAAGTTTATTAATTTAATCTAATCTTCGATAGCCGTTAGTCGTATTCATTCACTATAAAAAATAATTTAGAGTCTGATGGTTTTGACCAATGTGTCTTATTTTTTATTTCTCTTTTATTTATGTTTAAACAACTTACCTATAGCCTCGTCTGATGGTTGACTAAGGGGGCGTCGCGACGGCGAGGTCTTCTGATGTGGCTGTGGTTTAAGAACGGTAGCTGGTACCGCGCCTTCTTGCGGTGGCTCACCAGGTACTCGCACCATCCACCAGTCCGGGCGTACGGCCCACGCCTCCAGCACTTCCACCTGCTGCCCCTTAGTCACAGACACTTCGCCGGCGCCGCCAGCTGTATGCTCAGCAACCACCCATGTCATTTCAACTCCTGCCTATAAAAATATTCACTTCATAATAGCCTGCTCATCTAAGCTCAAAACATTGAATAACATAAAACAACAGTAGGTCTGGTTTGAAAGATACAAAAATCGATCATATAGTAATATATATATATATATATATATATTTATTTGCTCGCCGTATCCCCCATATGTAGAGGATAAGCCCAATAGTTTTTTTCGGAACATTAAGTATGTTAAACCTCCGTTTCCCACTTTCAGCCGAGTTCTCAAGACATTATGTGTTGAGCTGAAGTCAAAGCCACGGTTTGTCTTAATCAATGGACGCGATCAACAGTCAGTTGATCAATTGAAGAAATTAGGTGTGGTTTTTAAATATAGTCTATTTTACATATCAATAGATACAAAAAAAAATAAAAAAGAAAAATAATCGTGAAACTGTTACATCAAAATCGTATTAAGAAAGCAGTTGTAATAAACAACACAAAAACTGTGTGTAGTTTTGAGAAATATTGCCGCTTTCGTCCAGTTCCTATTTTGTATCCAAGTTCGAATAACATTCACGAAATAATTATAAATTAAGTGGAGTTTCATTCCTACATTATTTTTTTAGTACACATAAAAGATTAAGAATTGCTATTCAATAATAAGACGAGCAATATTTGCATACCTAATTATAATCAGTTTTGACAATAACAATTTTTTAAAATAGGAAAATAATCATAAAACCAATAAGTTAGTTAAAATAAATCTCAGTAAGTCTTTTTTTATACATATTACAACAAAAATGAATGATGTGAGTGATGCTTGATAGCCGGCAATATACTGATCAAGGTCACGCCCTTCAACGTGACGTCAAAGATTGAAAACAACAATTTAAGGTTGCTTTTAGCAACGCCTCTTTTTGGATGAGTGACGCAGCACACTATCGACTTCATAAAGAGATTTATTTACTTTATGATTTACTTTCTATAGATTATGTGATACAAATTAAATATGACAAAAAAGTATTGAAGGCTTCTTTTATTGGTATTCACTTTAAATTCAAATAAAATCGAAATTACATATAAAAGTTATGTTATTTTAAGTAAAATGCTGTAAGTAATTTTATGCTAAAAGTATCGTATATCGAACGGAGTAGTGGAGATAACGTATATAGTAGGTGATAACACCAATCGATCAAATCGGACATATACACAATGATAAAGTTAATTCCTTTTTCAAAAATAACCATTTATTGCACTACATACGACAATGTAATATACGTAAAATAATCATTTTTAGAAGTTTAGGAAAACTTATAGTTTATAACATGTATATTAATTCCCGATCACTAAGTAACCTTAAACAGATCTGATCGAAATATTTTAGTAGAAGAAATAAAATATTAGCTGAAGGCGTCGTGTAGCTGTGATTGTGGACTTCAGTGGATTTCCCATTTCCCATTTTCTGCATTTCTAAAACTACTAACTACCACAATAAAATAGTTTTCACGCCTATTTTACGTATGGGATTTTAGTTTAATATAGAAGTTTATTTGAAGAATAAAACTTAAGGGTTTTTTCTGAATATATAATTTTTTTTTTATATATAGAATAGTTTTAGTTTTTGTGGATTTAAAATATGTTATGTACGATTCTATGATTCTGTAAGATTACTTGAATATGGACGTAGGAATGTTACAAATGTAGTTTTAATCTTTAGAAAAAAAAATATAATTGTCATGGGCCTTAAATTTATTTGGTAATTATTGCAATAGTTTTACGAAAGGTAGTTTGCCTTTTATTAATAGTTTTACTTATACCTATTTGATAAATTCATTAGATTTCTTTCTGACATGGAAGTACTATATTTTTTGATTTTTGTAGAAAGAAAATCTTTAGGTTACATGACTATTTAATAATGCATCTAAAAAGTTATCGTGTGCCCTAACATTAAGTACTAAAAATATTTCGTTTCGTATATTGACACAATTTACTTTTCAAGGTAATTGAACAAAATATTTACTCGTTTATAATAAGTATGTTTGAAATATTATAAAAAACAACTTTGGCACATGCCACGATATTATGCCGACATAAAATTGTGAAATTCAATGTGTTTTACATATTTAAATGACATTTTATACTATAGACTTCGAAAAGTTGAAAAACGAAAAATAAGTTTTACAAGCAGTGGATAATAAATCGATATCGTTATGTTTGGAAAATGTCATTGTTTCGAGTCGTATACATATAAATAAACGATAGTGACAAGTGTTTAACGATGGATTTCTTTCAATGGCACTTTGTTTACAGTAAACTCAACTACAGACGCGCATCAACATGCAAAAATACATTAAACGAGCGTTATACGTTTTATATTATACGAAGCGTTCACATTATGTACGATTATATTTATAGTAGTAATAAAATACTTCAGCCTTGTACTACAAATATTCACAAATTGAAATTATATCAAAGTGCAATTCGAGCGCGGCAATTAGTCGGTCGCATACGAACTACGAAACGGACGCAGTGAAAAGCCGGCAACGGGTAAGACGCATTCACCTGTCGTTGACGGCCGCCTTTGAGGAGACGCGCATGGAACGAGCTCGGAGTGTCAATGGTATGTTGACGTGAAAGCGCAGAATGGGGTGCGCTAACAGAGTTTTGTCTGAACCATGGCAAAGATATTTTACGGCGGGCTTTATGTTGTTTAGGAGTTACGGACAGGGGAGGATGCAGAGGTGGGGTGGTGGTCATCGTCAGGCACGCGGCGCTGCGGGCGCTGCGGGCGCGAGCGCGAGCGGAGTGCGGCTGTAGCGAGTAGCGACCCGCCTCGTCCGATGCGGCGCGCGGCGCTGTCGCCACTGCCGCGCATCGCGCCGCTCGCCGCTATCGTTCGCTATCTTACGGACGAAGACCCGTTCATTACGCAGCCTCCGTATCGAGCTACATTTCCGAATTCACATAATTTCAAGTCTTTGTGAAGGGTAGACCTAATCCTTTCACGCGGTACCATTTTCGTTATTAGGAAAACTGTCATTTCACTGTCAAACATATTTTTTGTGCTTGTACAATTTTTTTGTACACCGTTATTTATATAATTGAGAATCCTATGAACATAATAATTATTTTTATATTATCAGACCATGGTAACACCTAAGATACTAAGAACTACCTACAATGTAATAAGATAAAGATGTTTTTTATCCGTTACCACTGTTTGAAATATAATGAAATCAATAGAATTATTCATAAACAGAGTAGAGTAACAAATTTTGTAATTTTTATTTGATATGTTTACAGTAAATTGGTGATCTCGAGCATGAGAACCATGCCGTTGAAAATGATTTGTTATAATATTAATTATTGTAAAAAAATGTGTGAAACAAGTTTTAAAGTCTATTATAGTGTAAAAAGACTTTTATATATAAGAACAGCTATTTTATATACTATGTGCTTACTTACGTAAATTACAATCTAGCGTAGAGTACCTACTCTACATATGGAATTACATTTTATTTTCTTTCTTTTATTTCTTGATTTTTTAAATAAAAGAAAAGCTACGTCGTGAGGAGATTAGTTAACTGACTTTATTATTTCCTAGTGATCGGCATACGGCGCTCGTGTTTATTTACGTGTCTGTTGTGTTACCACCACACCGTTCAGGTTAGAAGTGAATAGTAACGATTTGCATTATTATTCTCACGCAGTTTCTTTTTTACTCAGCGTCTACCACTATTTTTATATTTTTAAACTTATAATTTGTTTTAATATCAAAATAATAATATTTTTTCTTACTTAACAATAAGAACGTCTTCGACAATTGGTGGAAAGCAAGTAAAACGGTACAATTTTATTCAATTAAAAGATCAAGAAATATAAAAAAAAGCCGGACATGTGCGAATAGGGCTCTCCCACCGAAAATTCCGTAGAAGGAGTCGAGCATTTTTCTGAAATTCAATCTGAGCCCAGCCAAAGCTCTTTAATTTGATATCTCAATAGAACTGGCGGCTTTAAAACCTTTTGTACTGCTTTGAAGGCTATTATTTATTCCTGAACAGGTAATATCTGCAGTTGCTAGCTGCCAAAATGCCTAATTTTGATTTCCTTTATAGTATTGAAATACACGTTTTTGCTATATTTTTATTACAAATATATTTGTCTGGAAATCAAAGGATCGTAAATCTAAGTACGGTCTGGTAGGTTTGAATTTCAACTCGATATCTCCAAGCGTTCTTGAGATAAAGGCTCTTGATAGACATACAGACGGACAACAAAGTGATCTTATAAGAGTTCCTTTTTAAAAGATACGGAACAGAAATAAGAAAATTAAAACGTCCTACTGTTTACTCGATAGAAATACTCTAATTAGGTTTTACCGAGACTTATTAGCGGTCTAGCGAAAATTATTACGGCCTTTAAAATAGTATTACATAAGATATTACTAAGTGAAGAAAACTATTGATGGAAAATATTTTAAAATAATGTTTAGTTTTAGAGAGATATAATTTCATCAATTAATATTAAAAATATCAATTTTTATTATTTGAAACTTTTTGATGTCATTTGATAAATATGTTAAAACATTTGTTTTAAAAATAAGAACCGTGCAATTGTAATATTTGTGTATATGTATATATATATATGTACTACTATGTATATAGGTATACATAGTAGTAAATACTAATAACTAATTGATATTAATGCAGTAACGCGAGGCGGTGTGGGAATATAGCTATTATGTTGGTACAAGCATTTTTTTTCTTTAAACCAAGACTTAAAGTCAAGCGAGTCTTTTTTGCTGGACGTTACACGCGGGAGATGCACGAAACGATAAATACATACATATAATATGTAGATGCTGAATATAAATATCTATACAGTATAGCCTAGACCATTTGCCCCGTTTGATGTATTCTACAGAAATAAAATACCCTGGAAGAAATTTTGGGCACTATAAAGGAAATAAAATACAATAAGGGCGTCTCAAAGAGTGATAGAAGTATACTTAATATAAAGAAAATTGAAAAAATGCGAAAGACATAAGGAAAAGAAACAAACGTAAAGGACGCACTCATCCAGGCTCCCGTACTAAAATGGTGATGGGTCGATCACATCGTTCGTGTTCAATACATTTTTATACATTACAGGTGGACACTACTAGTTACCAAACGGTAACGTCCCATAGGAAAAGTTGGCAAACAGAACGTGGTTAGATAATATAACTGAGGTAGCGGGGTAAGAATACCTAAAGAAGAAGAATAATGTGAAATGTTAACATTCAAAATGTAAACTACGATTTGGAATATTTTCTTTAATATTATTAGTAAACAATATCTGCTTGAATATATATCTTAATACATGCCAATATCAAAAAATCTTACCTTGTCTGAGTCCGTCGTGTTGCCGCTACCAAACGATGCTAGCGAGTTGCGATCAAGATTTTCAGTATCGGTGTCTTCAAAGTCCCTGTGAAAAGAATCTATATGAAATAATTGCATATGTACGAATTTTTACCCAAACTCTTAAGTCTTTTCCAATGTTATTGCAATGCACACTAGGCTCTAAATATTTCACTCTTTTTTAAATTATATTCAAGATGTATCCTTCATATATGTATGATGTACCAGGGTAGGTAGACCTATTGTTAGGACCCTTCATTCCCCTTACAGCGCCTAATTCTCGAAACATCTGATACTAGAGCGAGGAAAGGAAATAATATGAAGACAGACAGATACATTATAACTTTTATTAGCAAGAATTCGAAAGCTTACCGGCTGGAGCGTTGTGAACTGGCAGGACGAGCACGAGCTGGACTACGCGGCGGCTGGTGTAATGCACCGCTAAAGTATGTTTCCTGTTACCAATAAAGTGTAGTGTTAATAATTCGCCTGTTTCAGTCAATTATTAATTACTTCTTATATATAATAAAACAGTAAAATATTTTGTCTGTACACTTAAAAAGAATAATAGAAAGCGGAAATATGTTTTTTTGATTTCTTGTTATTCTGGTTGTTGTCGTTATTTTACATGCCATAGGGAATATGCCATAGGCAATATGTTTGTTATTTAACATAACCAAAGATTTACAAACATGCATCTTGAATAAAATCTAAAAGCGATTTGTTTCATAGAAATCAGGAAATGACTTTATATTTATTTATGATTGTCGAATTAATCTATTTCATCATGTCGCACCTGTATAACTTCCCTGAGTCGTCGCACCCAAGTCTGCTTAACGTCTAGTGAGGGCGCTTTAAGTACGATACGACAGTCACTGGCCATCGGTTCCCGTCCAGTCCATACAGAGAACTTGCACTCGTCGCCTTCAATGTGTTCTGTTACGCCCAACTCGGAAGTCTATATTCAAAATTAAATATATTATAATAATAAATATTTACATATTACATTATGAAACTCTATATCTATAACTCTATAATGTATTCAATTCATAAATGCATACCATGAATTTCGTCTTGAAAATGTATTTGGCTTTTCCATGAGTATCCTTAACTTCTTTTGCCAAAAGTAAATGAAGATCAAAGAGAAAGACTCTTCTTTCTCTGCATTTCTTAATTATTTGCCGAAGGTCCCATACTTGAAAAGAATCTTGAAGAACCACTTCGCCTAAGCTGTCTAATGGTACGTCACAGCCCTCCAAGTTTGACAAGTGCATAGCATCATTAGCCTTTTTTGGAACCGAAAGCATAACTTCGAGGCCGTCCTGCAGACAAAGCATTGTTTTAACAACAATTTAATAAACTATTGAAGTCTGACCAACTTCGATTTAACAGATTAATTTTAAATCGATGATAGCCAAATAAAGTTATATATATTCGCAAAAGCTGGTTCGCGACATATTTTGCGAAATCGACATTAAAACAATACAATACACATATTTAAATGTAAAAATACTTTTTACTATTATTTTGTACATAAAGAGAATCTTGACATTCTCGTGATACTGACAATCACCATATAAGAACGGTATGAGCACGACAACTAGTAACTATTACATTATTACGTACACAAATAAATAATATCACACTATTTGGTATGATATCATTTATTACATGATGATGATGATGATGATGATATACCCTGTTTACTAACAGTCATTTGAACAAATGATCTAAGCAAATTGTCATAAACATAAATGTAATTCAGCATCACGCGACATTCCTTATAACTAAAACTTAGGATATGACTAAACTTAGGATGCGAGACTCAATTTCAATATTGTTATTTATATATTATTTTAATGATAAGCGTCCAAGGAAATCCAACTTGTTACATGTGTGATACCACCACTACATAAGGTAACATATTTGTTATTAATACTTAAATAGTATAATATATAGGATTATTTTAAAATAACAATTAAACCAAAAATTCGCGTTAGTACTTTTATAATCATAAAATAGATGTAATTTATAAAGTATCAGCATTATTTACACTTTAACTGTACATCCACTGGAGACAAATCTCGTGATATTGTTTGTTATCAGTTCTTCTACCAAGAGGTGCTAATTGATTATTTATGATGTAATATATAACAAAGTGTACGCGATCACTTATAGTACACACTCATTGTATGGCGTTAACACAAATGTCATTGAATCAATGGGTTATATTTAAATGATAATAATAAACTACACATTTGACTAAGCATTGTTAAACTTTCTAATAAATAGATATATCTACACGCTTATTTATGTATTGTCACAAATTCATTATAAATACTGTATAATATACATACAATATCATTTTTCGAAGCAGGTCCAATCCTATTTGGTCGATGGTTATGTAGATATCTCAACATTGTCAAAACCAAAGAGTCCACTAGATCCACAATCATAACATAATAAATATCAAATATTTGCAAAAATATTCCACAGCTAAGGTTGAAAAATATGCTAATCACTGAGCTTCGTTAGAAGTACACTACACACATGAATCACAAGGAAAATGTTGTTTGAAACTAATTGTCAATTTATAGCAAGCTAGTGTACCAGTTTATTTAATTTTCGTACCGTGTATAACTGAATAACAAATGTTTAAGCCGATAGTGCGTAATGGTTGTGCCCCATTACAAATCATTAAAGCTCGTTAACGATGAAGATAACAAATCAGTCAAATTAGAAGTAGCCGCTTGAGGCTAACAAACTAAACAAATGTAGGATTCGGATATTTTTTAAAGTCATATGCAAATGAACGGAAAAAGTAAATAATACTCGTATATTTATCTAAAACAAATCTAGGCCAGTAGTGGCGCGGGGGCACAAAGTGTGACTGGTTGTGGGTTCGATCCCCACTCGAGGGAACGAATTATTATTTCTTAATATTTTCATTTCTACGCTCTGGCCGCAAGGCAAAAGCAGCGTTGCCACACGTAATGTATCGAAAAGTTCGGCGGCGAGTGGGGAACGGAGTGTCTTAACACTAGGTTCCCTCTGCATTCCCTATTGTATGCGGGATACACCGTGAAACGGATTTTAATTTGATTTGTAACATCCGAAAAGACATATTTCGCGCGCACTGAAATCGCAAGAAATTCCCCAGATATGATAACATTTTAATACAAGATTAACAATCACTACTTAAAACAACACACACTAACTACGTACACTGCGAAATATACATGTCAAAAATCACTTCATAAATATAAAATATTAACGGTTTTGTTGACGATAAACGAATAACTGAATGTCTCCTCAAACCGATTATTAGGATGACAACTCACGACAATAGATAACATATTAAATCACTAACACGAGTATATGTATGCAGCTTAAAATCCCTACGGTTCTAGTATATCGTAAAAATATAACAGGTATTGGTCATAATGTATTCGAAGTATTTTCATGAGTAATCGTGAGCCATGACGTAAAATTCGTAAGATTTTCTAATTATTTTCTGACTGTAATTATGCATTTCTGTTAATCACACGTGCAGCACCAATTAGATAACGATATTTTAAGAATTAACTAATTCTCGTTGTTAAAAATAACTTTAATGTAGAAACTATAACGAAACGATTTATTATTATCACTGATAAAATCGAGATTTTCATATGTAAGATATACTTGGAAACTTACCAGAAGGTTTCTCTATCGTATATTGTATTTTACCTAGTGATAGTGCTTGAAGCATAACACAATATGCATTCTTACTTCGCACGTATCCGTCGAACCAAGAAAAGTGTTGTTCACAATTTTATCTTATCAACACTTCTTATCGTTTAAACTAAGTTGTAAGGCGATAAGAAGTAGTACTATGGAAGACAATGACAAACCATTCTTCTATATCGAAAAGATTTTATCAATATAAATAATTCATAAGATATGGATAACAAAACCATCAAATTTGAAAATCAAATCTTTGTTAGAAATGTGTAGAGAGAAAACAAATTTAAAATGTATCTTATAATCAAATAATACGTTTTATTTATTATGATATTTTATAAATAGAACATAAATGTAGCATTTCGGCTAAATTATTTTGGTGTCAAAAATATTTTTACTATTTGTTATTTAATAAAAATATAATCAAAGTAGTAAATCAAATAGTAATTTTCGGTAAAATTTATCTTAATTTCGACAAGATTATGTATAGCGCAGGTTACAGGTAATGAGGAATGGTAATAGGTATGAAATAATGCTTCAAAGTTCGTTACTGTAATGTTTTTACGTATACACTAGTTTTAGTTTCATTAAAAACAACTAAGCAGTTATGATTTTACAGGCATTTGATGTTTGCAAAAATTTCAAATGCCGCTAACAGTCCCGCGGCCTACGGTGACGTCACTGGTCTTACATCTCGCTAGTCGCCGGTGATAGTTAGGAGATCTCGCGCAGCACTTTGTTTGTTTGTTACTTGCCTGTGCTAAAGTGTCAATTTAATTAATTAAAATGGATGAGGGATTCAAAAAAGGGCAATCGGATAACCTACGCGTAATATGGATTTATGGTGGCCGATTATTTATCGAATAATAGTGATTTCATCGCCGCAGAAATGCAAGGAGTAAAAATGCGAAGCTAAGTTTTGTTGTCTAACTAGTAATACTATATATTAAAGCCAAAGTCAAAGTCAAAAAATACTATACATATATTGATTTGGGGTATAGATAATAACTATCTTATGTTATTTTATTTGAAATATTTTTTTAAAATTGTAATGTAACCTAGTTTCATATTGTAGGCGTTACCTACATTTGTGTTAAAAGTACCAAACCAAAATAATATAATAGTAATATAACTAAATACATGCAGTAAGTTGAGCATGCACAATTTTTTTTTAATGTCGATTTTTAATATTTTTATATATGTATATTTGAATAATATTTTTATTGTGATTATTGTAGATTGGCAAGAGACAGTTATACGGTCATGATGCTATTGCGTACGTATAAGTTAAAAGAGTAGGTTATGTATGTATTGCCAAATATAGATTACAGCAGAACACCGCGCACGTATTAAACCATATCGCAGTATAGAATGCAATGAAAAGAAGCAATAAGTTTATACGTAATCTGCGAAGATTGTGCCGCCAGCAGAGGTGATTGTAAACATACTATGACATTTATAATGGGCTACACCGTCGAAGCGACGAGTCTTCAACAACTGCAACCAAGTCTTCTTTCTCTTGGCATTAATCCCGGCATATGTTGCCAGGGTCTGCCTTCCTAGATAACCTACTCCACTTTACACGATCTGTAACGTCCTGAGTTGTTTGACCATTGGCACTCATGTCTTGCATCATGACATCCAAACACCGCATCCTAAGGCGTTCGGAGGTCTTGCTCCAGGGACAGGACAGACATAGCAAGGAACTTGCATCCGACATAGTTCCTACGCCGGCACGCAAAGTTGCCATACCATCTTAGGCCACGCTCTTGGAGCTTATCCGCTACGTCATGGACCCCAAGACTACCTCGAATGAATGTGTTACGTATGCGTCAGACCGCGTTACGCCGCCCATTCACCTCAGCATCTTCATTTCCATGACGTGAAGCTCCTCAGCGTGCCGAGATAGTGTTGGCCAACATTCGCTGCCGTATGATAGAACCATTCACATGATGCTCTTATATATCAGCCCCTTGAGCTTGGGTGGTATTCTGTGGTCGCAGACCGGCAGCGCTTATCCAGCCATGGACATCGTGATCGATGCCTCCAGGTTCAAGCATAACGGATCCAAGATACTTGAAACTTTTCCAACTTAACGGCTGGCTCAGGACCTATAAGGACAGTGCTCGAGTCCGGGCTCCCTCAGGCTATGTATTCGGTCTTCGACACATTTTGTTTAAGACCGCCGTTCTCAAGCACACCCTACCAGAGGTTCACTTTACGCTCCAGCATCGGTTGGTTCTCTTCAATGAGTGCAATGTCATCGGCATACATCATCGGCAATGGAGGCTGGTCCTGGATGTGAGCCGTGCCAGTACACTACATTAAATAAGAATGAACTAAGAGCCGGACCTTGGTGAACCCCCTACTAATCTCAATATAGGCCTCAGGGATCCCTTTGGATCGCAATGCCCTCCAAATACATTGACGAGGCATACAGTTAAAGGCCTTCTGCAAATCTAAAAAGGCCGCAAATCTAACGCAATCAAAAATAATCAAAGCTAAAGATTTTGGTACAACATGCCTTTAAACCGAGCAGGATAGAACTGTTTTTTTGACAAAGTAATATCAAAACTTCAATATCTTAAAATACAATTCTCACTGCGCACACTCAATGCGCATCATGTATGTAAAAAAAAAGATTTTAAAAATATACCTATATATTATATATTAAACGAAAGTAGATTCGTAGTAAAAAGCCAGCTACAGAAGAGCGCGAACTGCGCGTGAACGAAGACGAACTAAGCGAGCTAGTTCTGTCAGACCAGTGACGTCACGCGGGTAGGTTACGGCCCGACGGAATCTCGCGTCGCGCGCTTACTTTAAAGTACAATATCTCAAAAACTAATAGACGTCTTAAAATAATTCTTTCACAAGTATTTTTTGTTTTTAAAAGACAATACGATGAGGTAGAATTTAAATTTAGTGATTATTCTGTATTAGAAATTAAATCACTATAGACGCATAAAACATTACCTTAATTTCTCCCTGTCCCTCAGCACAACAAGCTTGTAGGTCTTTTAATAATAGTTGGTATTTCGTAATTCTTTGTACTGGCTTAATGAGATAAGCTGCTAACGGATGCTCCAGTTTCTTCTTTCGTTGAACTCTATTGAAAAAAAAATGTTGTTCATAATTATAATTAAAAAATGCACTGCGAATAACAATAATAATAAATGCCATACAATT
This sequence comes from Heliconius nattereri, assembly GCA_013403645.1. NCBI lineage: Eukaryota > Metazoa > Arthropoda > Insecta > Lepidoptera > Nymphalidae > Heliconius > Heliconius nattereri. The sequence goes on along the minus strand of JAAIXI010000238.1, from coordinate 112,259 downwards.
GCTTTAAGCACGTGGGATGCAGAAAACGTTAAATATATGTCAGTACATTGTATAACAAAAATATTTATTTTTATTTGTTCTAAAAAAAGTCCCAATAAATGTCACAATAGACATAGCTGTCTAAGATGCAATGGTTTCAAACTAAAATTGGCTATAATATAAAAGCAAGCTAAGCGAGTGAAGCCACATTTGAGTTTCTAGTATTAGTAAACGCCGCGTGTTTCTTTATTCTTATCAGGGGAAGGAAATGGGAAAATAAACCCACAACTATGGCGCTGGCGCCATGATGTCCTTCTTATTGTTGTATAACTCAGCTTCACGCTGTATCCCGCGTATAGCAGGGTAGGCAAAGGGAAGCTAGTATTACGACACTCCGTTCCCCGTTTTTCGCCAAATTCTGGAGGCATTGCGTGTTCCGCGGCGGAACTAAACGACGCACTCTGACTCAACACCGCAGCGAAGAAATGAAAATATAAATTTATTTCAATTCCTCTATTGTTTACAGTCATACACTACGCCACGACTAGCCTCTCATATATAATAAGAAATAACAATAGGTCTAACCTATCAAAATAATCTCCAGCATGTTGTACGACGGCGGCATTGCTGTCCGGCTTGTTGCGGCAGTACGACACGTACATGTCGAACTCGCGCGCCCACGTCACGAAGCAATGGCCGACGTCCTCCGGCATCGTCTCGTACTTGTCCAGCTCGCGCAGGAACACACGCTCGTGGAACCGGTGGATCTCTTCGATGTTGCCGAATATTAACTCCTCCTGCGGATATTACTTTACTAATGTACTAGTGTCTCACTACACTATATCACTATAAGAACATAACATGCATACTTATAATAAATTTGTAACTCATCGGTCTCTATACACGGAAGATATTATATAAGAAAAAATGTTATTGGGGGCATTTAACAATGTAATGGAACCTAACTCTTCGTTTTTCGGTTTGTTTATCTGTGCGTTTGTTCACGCTAATCTACGAAACAGCTTAACTGATTTAAATACACTTTTTCACTCTACATCACTCACATCTTTAGTCAATCAAACATAACACACAGTAAATGATTAAAAACATTTATTGTGCGTTATATTTTTAATCTGTTTATGAATAAAAAAGTTTTTTCAATGTAAAGAATTGCACATCAATGCGACAATGTTGGTACAAAATGAGTGTTTTATTGAATTGGTTGAAATTTTACCTATTATTGTATGGATATAAATTAATTATTAATTAGTCTTTAAAATGATAAGCTTATAAGATCACGAAACTAATTCAGATGAGAAAATTATATAATTGTGTAGTACAAGCGGGCGAAGCCACGAGCGGCTCGCTAGTATAATATAGTATTTAGTAGATTGAATGTATGAAAACATTATAACAGTCTTTAACACTTACCTTTCCTTGCAACGCCTGGGGTACAGACGAAGGATCTGTGCGCATTTCCCGCAAATAACAAGTTATGCAAGTTTCCAGATCTTTGACATATGCACGTTCAGTTTGAAGCAGCTCCGCCATAATAAACCTTAAAGCAATTAAATTATTAATAAAAACGACATTTGAATTACTTATAATTTATTTACGAATTGTCATCCAATTATTTTTTTGAATGTTCGTCATAATTTATATATGAAAAAATATAATATAATATTAGCTTGTGTCAATACTCACTCTTTCCGTCTTGCACTTCTTCGTTTGTCATCGGCGGCGGCGGCAGGCGGCACTTCGGCGCGTGTCTCGGCTTCACTTGTCTGCACGGAGCTCAGTGACGCTGCCACGCCTGAATCACTCTCTGCTTCACTTTCACCACCCTCCATGGAACCGCTAAATTCCGCATATCTGCATATGAATATGATAAAAATAACATACATATATAAACATATACACACACACACACACACATGTGTGTGTGTGTGTACGAGATATATGCATTATATTCTTTTCAGTTACAATGTACATAGTATGAACCTTGCGTCAACTGCTGCCACCCATTCTTTGATCTGCACAGCATGAGGGTGTCCCTTCTCGACGAGGCCGTCGGCAAGCTGCGCCAGCAGACGGACGCGCTCGCGGGACTCGCGCGCCACCCCGCCGGCCGCTGCCGCCGCCGCCGCGCCGCAACGCTCCTGCGTCTCGCGGATCCACTCCACGGCCGCGCGGGCGGAGCGCTCGAACAGCGCGAACTGTTGACATTGCTCGAGGCGCTTCTTGCGAACGGTCCAATGCTCTAAAACCTAAAACCGAAATATCATTACAGCTACATGTTTTTAATCTTTTCTTTTTTAAATTCCGCGAAATATTTAGATTTAATGTAACGAATATAAGTAACAAAAAGTAATATAAATTTGTTTTTTACTGGTTGTATTAAAATCATGGCCAAGCTCGTCATAACTAGTCGCAACGTTCATAACTTCACATGACGGAGCGACGACTATTACACAGTGTGCAGTGTGTACAATTCACTATAACATTAAACTTATTGTCCTCATCGTCACCCAAGCGTGGTAACTGCTGAACCAGGTGCCACAAAATATAAAACTGCTCTAAATATTCATTCGACTGAATGTACCGCACTAATTTACATTTGTGTACTTTAGGTACATGCGATACAGTAATAATATAATCAATGAGCCGAAAGAATTTATTTCATAAACATTTTCGCGCAATGTAATTTGAATTGTTAGGATGGTAAACAACACAGTGCAATCACAACAAACTGTATTGTTTGTTTATAATAAAACTATGTATTGAAATATCGTATAATAGTATCTTGGCTATTTTCATATTGGTACCCGGAAAATAATAAGCACTAGATTGTCTATTCTTAGACATACGTGATCGTACATATAAATTTATACATAAGAGCATGAAAACTAATTTCAGTGTAAATATTGCAAAATGCAAATGCAACACTTTCCATACTTACTTTACCTAAATTGATATTCACCGTGAAAAACCGGTTAAGTACGAGTCTCGTTTACCGAGGTTTCCTACGATTTCCGAATTGTAGATCAACGAGAAGCGCAATTTATAAAAATTGATTTTCTAATTAACTACGTTTCGGGCGTATGCACTCATTTTAGAAAATTTTGAAATTAACTACAAACATAAGATTGTAATATTTTTTTTCTATGAAATATCTGTATGTTTACACTTTTTGGATTTTTTCTTTTATGTATATATTGTAAGTTGTCACTTCATTTCATAAATATAGGTCTATGAGAAATTAAGTAAATGAGTAATAAATATTTTTTTTTTTACTGGAACTTAAAATGAAAAATGACTGCTTTAGTTACAAACCGTGTTCTCTACCGTTGTGAGCAGTTAGACCAACACTGACTGAAAATCGCGACAATTGAGGCTCTGGTATGACGATAAAGTGGGACGAATTCCGTCATCCCAAAAATTGGGGGAAAAGTGGGAAGCACTAGTCCTCCAATCCCTTCCCTTTGTCTATCTTATCTTGTTATACGCAGACAAAATAAAAAATAGACGCCAAATACCTTATTCTCTTGTGCGAGTAGCGTATCCAGAATGGCTCGCGTCTGTTCGTGGTGGGCTTTGCTGGCAGCCACGGTCTGTCCGTGCACCTGCGCCGACCGCGCCGCGTACTTGAGGAACGTCTCCGCCGTGCGCCGCGCCAACGTACACGCTTTGAGAAACGCTTCTTTTTGTTCGCCATGTTTCACTATTAATGCCGCTACCTGTGCATCAAATTATTTGCATAGATAAAACACTAAAAAATACTTTCGTAGATATATGAATAAAACTTATATAATTATACCTGAGACGCCTTATCTAAGTTTTGAGTATGTGAAGTTTCGTCGCCATCATTGGTTATAGAAATGGCGGCGGTAGCCGCTATAAGTATTCCAGTGCTGGAGGCGGAAGGCGGTACTGACAACGCCACTGTAGATCCACACCAGTCCTCGTCACGTCGGTATTCGCGCTCGAGTGAATCGAGAACGGAACACACTTGCTCCGCAGTCTTGTAGAAATTAAGAGACGCTGTTACTAACTTATGACGTTCTTCTGCACATGTCACTAAACGTTGCCATCTTTCTGTCACTTCTTCAGAAATTTCTCTGTGAAGATGACAAAATTTATTATATGAAAACGGAATTCAGTTATTATATTGTAGTGTATGTATGTGTGTGTATATCCTTATAATGTATCTTTAGTATTTTATTCAGTAATAAACCAGTATTCAGTTAAGTCAACTTAACTTTTGGAATAAATTAATTAAAATAGTATTTGAATACTAAAAGTTTATATACAAATAATTCTTAATTCTTTATAACTATATACTATGGTTTATATTTCGTATCACGCGAATCTTTCACGTACATGCATATTTGGTAAGGAATTCGTACACTAATATGATCCTCGAGATCCTATTGCAGTCTGATGCAATCATAAGTAGGTTTCTATTGTTTGTAAAATGATTTCAATTTTATTGTGTTTTAAGAAAGTAACTTATGGTCAGTGAAAAAAAAATAAGAATATTAATTATGAGAGAATTAATTATATTATTTTAATATTGTAAAAGATAAAAAATATAATTTTCAAATTTAAAATATTTCAAAAATATATCAAATATTTTTTTTATATTATATTTAAAAAAAAATATAATAACATTTTTTTTTTGGAAGGGTGTGTAGTGTAGTATTTTATTCAGTAATAAACTGGTATTCTAGAATAGCAGTGTTTTCATTAGACATCCCTAACGGTAAACCTTTACAATGGTAATAATTAATTTATATTAATGTATAATCAACTCATTCTAGCGTTACATAAATTATAAAAACAAAATGATTTCAATGCGCATACCTGATAGTGTGGGGGTCGTAGTGATTAGCTGCGCGCAAAGCGTCTGCTCTGTATTTAACTTGCACAGCACTAGCGTGAGTCTTCTCTACTGCTACCTGGAACTGGTCATGTTCTCTCTTCAGTTGTTCCGCTTCCGACAGGGTGCCCGGTATAGAAAACGAAGCCGACAGCATCGCCTCTCCATTTCTAATCCAGCTAACAACTTGTGCTGCGTCTTTTTGAAATTGACCTGGTAAATTATTAAGCATTTTGAAAACTTTTGAACAATTCTTATCAATAAAAATATTTGTATTTTTAAAATTTGTGACTGAATTTGTGACCAGTGTGACTCCTCAAAACTATGCCATTATTTTTTATATATAACTATGTATAATTTTTCAAGGTAATTTATAATCCTTAGATTGTTGTTTATTTTATTAGCAGAAGTGACTACGAAGTTGTTATTAATTTATGAAAATGTTACCCAATTGAACACATTGTTCGAATCGAGCGCGTCTTTCTTCTGCCAGTTCCTCTAAATCTAGCTGTCTATCGTGCAGGAACTCAAGCAGAAGTTGCACTCGAGCCTGCGCATCCATAGGAGCTCCTTCTGAACTGTCAGAGCTGGATGCCATTACGTCAGAAGCCTCCGCAATCGCTGCTGCCAACTCTTGTCCTTGTTGAACTACCTTAAATAACAAAAAAATAAAATAGGGTTTTAAACCATATTGTGGATAACGTATCTCACAGAGAGCAGGGAACTTGGAAACCAAATGTTAAGACAGGAGCAGAAGCTCCCTTCTCCAGTATTCTCCGAATAGACTCCTGGATGGACTTCGATCTTTACCTCGTCACCAGAAGGAGGAAATGAAAATGTTAGATATTTAGACAGACAAAGTAGAGTTAGAATAAATAAAATAAATCAGCATCCGCCTGTATCCCGCACACAGCAGGGTGAACCTAGTGTTAAGACACTCCCGTTTCCCACTCTCTGCCGAATTCTGGAGGCAGAATGTTGAGTGGCAGGACTTAACGCCTCGACACCAGAGCGAAGGAATGGAAATATAAACGTAAAGAAATATATCACTTCTCGAGTGGGGATCGAACCCACAACCGTTGCGTTACAGTCCACCCCTGTGCCGCTGCGCCACGACGGCCTACAGTTTGAGTTTATTTGTAATATTATATATACTTTTGTAAAATTCAATACATTATATTACAGCAGTAAACTATTGTTTATTGTTTCTTATGTTTTATAATGATGTAAATAAAATGAGTACTTGGAATGTAGCGTGCTGCATCCTGGCGACACTCTCGTTGTGCCCCGCGAGCGCCTGCTCCGCCTGTTGAGGGTCGCGTGGCGGCTCTGTGCGCTGCAGCTCGTCACCCCACAACTCCAACCGCGACGACACCTATAATAATTAGAAAATTATAAGCACAGTCGTGAGCTGTGAGTCTCTACTGCTGATCTCTATTTAAAGCAAATAACAAGTTAGAGTGTACCAGTATTATATTTTTTTCTAATCATTACTTAGTTTAGTATTTATCTTTTTCAGATAAATACCGTAGACCTAAGAGAGTTAAGTTTTCACCAAAAATACAATTTGAACCACGACGAAGGCGTCAGTTAAAATTTTGAACGCGCTATATAACAAACTAGCGGCCCGCCCGCGGCTTCGCCTGCGTAAACTACGTTATTATTATTATTTCTGTGAGTGATTACCTACGTCACATAAGTGACGTCCATGCAAAATTTGAGACTCCTAGCATTTTTAGTAACGAAGTTTCATACAAACTTTCAACCCGAAAAACAACCCATTAGAAGTGGAATGTTACAAATTCCTGTCTTAGCGAGCACATACGTCCTATAAGTAACTCTTATGCAAAATTTCAGATTCCTAGCACATGTAGTTTCTGAGATTCCGTGATGAGTGAGTGACCTTTTGATTTTATATATATAGATAGATGAATTGACAACATATTTTAATATCGATAAGTAACAATAATTGAAAATCTAGAGATTCTCATTTGAATGTAAAATTTCTTTTGACCGCGAACAAAGCAAGCATTTTATTAAAACAGGAATGTCATTGTGTTAACGCACAGAACAAATTGTTTCGTCCAAAATTTTTTAAAATATCTTTATACTCTCTATTTAAATTTGACAAGTTATAGAAGAACTATGAACATGAATTTGTACGATATTTAAAATATTTTGAAAGATAAAAAAAATACCAACCTCAAGAGCATCTCTCTCAAAATGACGGAGCTGCAATGTGAGCTCCAGACGACGTTCACGATCTGACCAAAGCTCTTCCAAAGCACTGCGAGTCCCGCGTAAACGTTCTAAAGTAGACTCTACTGCTGCTGTACTTGCAGCTTCTGTCTCCCCAGATGATCTGCATGTTATATACACTTGTTTAATTAAAAATATTGGAAATATATATAACATTTCGTTATTATAATCGTACTAATAAGATATAACGATTCCAAGGTGTAAAGCAAAACCTTACTACTACAGATGTTTAATTTAAGCGATACCGCAGTGGTAATAGTAGAAAGAAAAAAATCTTAACTAGAATTAATAGTATTTGAGAGCATAATATCCAATTTTCAAATTTATACTAAGAAATAAACAGTGACTGGGGATAGATATTACTTTATTCTTACGTGATTTTCGATACTGACCTCCACCGCAAACATTGTACAGGAGATTTGTGTCTATGGGATCGTCGATGATACTTGAGCATTTTATAAAAAAAATGTTCATTTCACCAGGCGTCACAATTTATTTGTACACTTCGGTACGTTCGATCACTATTTTTCGTTTCGTTACTAAATACTGTATACATATTGACCATTTACCATACAATGTAATATAAAAATTTTAACGATTACGTAGAGCAAATCAGTCACAAGTGACCTACACAACCAAGACGCCTACTGTTATGTTATGCTCGGCTAACGAATCTCTTACGCGATGCTTTACGGTAACAAATATTATATTTTTCTTGCGTATGTGTTAAATTAATTTCTTCAACATCATTCAAGTAAATTATTAAATAAAATAGAAATAAATTATTATGTAACGAGTCATTCATACAACGAAAGTATACCTACATATATAAATTTAGACCATATATGATTTCACTTTTATAAAAGTAAAATTTAATTTAAAATTTTGATGATTTTCAATTTCACTTCAAAGTTAATTTCAATTTTTGATCTCCTGAAAATATGAACGGTTCGTGCGAAGATGGTTTCTAATGTCACCGGAGCGCGGCATTCCTCACGCGTCGGCGACCAATCGGAACCGCGAGAGAGATATGCATCGCTCTCATGACTGCAGTAACACCATGCAGTTTAATCATAACGTGGTCACTTCATGCTCCTACTCCAGTAAGACGAGGCCGGTCATCGTGCAGGGGCACAAAGTGTGACTGTAGAAGCGAATGGTTTTGGGTTTGATCTCCACTCGAAGAAATAAAATATTTATTTTAATGTATATTTCCATTTCTTCATTCTGATGTCCAGGCAAAGCGCAGTGTTGAGTTCCGCCACTCAACACGCAATGCTTTCAGCGGAGAGTGGGTAACGGAGTGTATTTACATTAAGTTTCATTTGCCCAATCTGCTGTGTGGGATACAGCGTGAAGCTGATACTCCAGTAAAACACATTTTATTGATTGGATACAATTGTCAATTATGTATTTAAATTATAAGTATATATAACAAAATAACGCTTCTATCATTAAACAATTAATTGACCCAAAGCAAACAATTATGGTTATAGCTGGTCTATTTCTTTAAATGTCTTTACTAACAGTACTTTACTAAAAGCCACTCTTTCTTTTTCGTGGTTAGGTTTGGTAAACAGTTCGAAGAGCATATTAACAGAATATAAAGTTTTATTAGGCTCGTAAATTTGTACGTGATGGAAAGACTACGAGGGCCTAAGTCTGACAATTAGATCATAGTGGTAATTTTATGGATCGTTAAAATGCATTTATCACATAGTCTACATCCGGTGGAATATTTTTTCAAATGTACATGAATTGAAAATTGTAAAACATTGCTATTCAATTAATATATTTTTTTGATTTGAAACTAATTAGATTACACAATGAATATATAAATAGCATAAAACAAATACAACCACTCTGGATGGGAAATACATACAATAGTAATCACTGTAAAAAAAGTCAGTTGTAAATAGAGTAAGAAAAAGCTTATCATTATAGTGCCTGTTAACCGCGCAATACCGCATGGTTCGTAAAGTTTCAGATATCTTTACGGATCACAAACTCTCATGCTGTGAATTAAGAACGAAAAATAAATAATAATAATAAAGATGAAAAAAATGACCGTTTATTTATTTCTTTACTTTACTATCGTAAATGTACGTGTCTGTATATAAAAATACTATAAAAGATATATTGTTTACTTTCAGTGTTTCATATCGACAATGCTGGGGAAGCGACACTATTGTTTGAAGCGGACTACTGTATAAGCCTGAATAGCAAACATTCAGCAAACAAGTTTCAGCCTCGTTGCATTATGAACGTAGCGTTCCGCGAAATTATTTGTAAATGAACTTACGGAACAATTACTTAATACTGAACCGACATTTGGACCGTTTATTTTGAAAGTGGTGTAAGTCCAATTGACAGAGGAGGTAGGTGGCATAGCAGATGGATACCGATCAGTGTTTTGTTATTATTCATATAATTATAATAGCTGTGTCCCGCGGTTTCACCCGCGGACGATTTGCATTGTTTCCCCTTCCGTGTTTCCACTACGCGTAAGTTAAAAGATAGATATTAAAAAAAATAGAGAAATGTATTAGAAAATGTACAGCGTATAACCTGTGAGAAGAAAATAAATACGACAAGGCTGTATGACTCCGTATCTTTGCCCGTATTTTGGCGAATTAAAAAAACAACAGTAGCGCCATCTTTTTGCAGAAAAAACCCGCAATCTTATTGAGATTCTTCTAATTTTATATTATTTAGGAGTTGAATTTTTAAATAAAATTTTTCATACACTAGCTGTGTATTCAATTTGAAATCAATCTATTACGTACTTTTGGCGATACCTTTACCCAAAAAAAAACTTACAAACTTTCAGGCTTATAATATCTATAGGGTTACGTGTCATATTACGTGAAGAATACCAAAATGCCAGACAGAAAAATATAAAGATATGAAGCAGCTACTACCCTATATACCTCCGGTGCATCATGCATATTTTGAAACACTACCACATGCAGAGAATAAGTAAATTCTCGTAATGACAATGTAATTGCCGTCTAAAATAAAATTTTATGTGTTGTTATGCGTATTTGTAAACAACATTTTATTAAAATGAAGTATATTTTTAGCAATATTAGATTTTTCAAAATTGAAATTAAACGGTTTTTTCAATTTGAAAGTGAAGTCCATTTCCAGCACATAAATATGTGCTATCGTAGTCTAATTAGCCAAAAACAAATTTATATAAATAAATTAAATGTTGATAAAACAATAGAAACAATGCCAGACCTCATATGATTTGCCTGTATTTTTAAATCAACAAATATATATATAACCTTTAATTTTATCGACACAAAAGAAAATGGACTTACACCACTTTCAAAATAAAAGGGCCATTTGTCGCTAGTACTTAAGTTACTGAATTTAATGATTTAGTAGTTTATCGGTATTATAGGTTCTGAATAAGCTTAATTTCGTCGGCTTAGAATGTGAGCCTTCTAAATTCATTCCTCTTTACAAAGACTAATTACACACATATTTCCAAAACCGATGATGTGTTTCAATAATAACACATTGTTTTTAAATAATAATAGTTTTTAATAAATAAATGGTTAAAATCAATACTTGTCAGTGAAGAGTATTATGTTCCATGAAAAAAAAAAGTATAAAAGACTTTCTAAGAAGCTAGAATGTTTATTCGCATGTATTGTTTAGTGCACGGAATGCGACAATATCAAGAGAAATTAAATATCTAATCACGCCAATGTATAAGTCCTATTGGTGGCATTGTTTATAATCCATATATAGATTCTGAACTTAAAATTCGTTCTTTTATTTAATCCTACAAGAGGAATCAATTATATTTTTTTTACTCGTGAGTAAATTGAAAGGTAAATATAACTTTTAAACTGGGAACAATTTTATGTGAAATTAAGAATATCTCTATAATTGTTTACAAACATAAGAATAAATTTACGTAGTAACTAATAGAATAAATTTAATTTTAATTTCTATAGTTTTTTAATAATGGTAACTATAAACATGAAAAGATTGAGAAAAAATTAAAATAATTTATTTTAATAGTTAAGGTTTATAGGGATGATATTTTCGTGAGATTCTCCTTAACAGAGACGTTCTCGTAATATTGTCTGTTTACTAAAAAAATATCGTAAAACACATACCAAATTTAGAACTTATTTTAATATGTTACAAATAGTTATTATTGATTCAGAGAGTATTTCTATTGATTGCACTTACCTGTCGGGTGTTTGTGCAAAACATACCGATATAATATATCAACTAAATAAATATTTTACTACTAATATAAATGTTTTAAAAAAAGTCAAATTGAAATAATAAGAAACACAACACTAGCAAGAATAAATTCTGCAGGGATGAATCTAGAGTGCTGAGCGTGAGGGCTGTGGGGTGGAGGAGGCGGCGGGATTGATCACCGGGTCTCACTCGCCCCAAGCGACCGAAGGCCGGAAGCGCCGATTGTGAGACAATTTAAATCACTCAACGAAACTCATCAACTGTTGCCGTCGACTATCCGACATAGACTTCTGGTATTTCCTGGTGTCTCTACCATGTCTGAATATTATTATATATCTATATTCACATATAATAAAATAGTAGAAGTTTAAGATAAATAAATGAAAAATATTTTTAAATATAATTTATTCTAACGATAACCGTCAAACTGTATGAAAAATTAATTTAAATAACGGTGAAATCATAAATCTTAATTAAATAATACGTAATGTAGTAGATATATGATTTGAACTATTCAGAACTATAACACAAAATGTTAATAGGCACCCTAAACTTTTTAATTAAAATTAATTAATAAAAAATAAACTAGAACAATTTTTATTACGAATGAACGATTGTTTAAGCACACATATTATATATTTTAAATTTATTACTATAAATAATTACATTTGTAAGATAATATATTTATCATTATACCGAGATAATTTCTTAATATTATTATTGCATAACATGTGATATATATTTTTCTACTTATATAAATCCGATACTTGAAAACGCGCGCGCCAATATATAGGCGAAATAAACGTCTTCCCGCGTTCTCTACAGTTTGTAAACTGCAGTTGACGCGGGATACGGTCGTAAGAATGGCGACGCGCGATAGAGATCTAAAATTTTTCCGATAACTTATCTCACTAATTTATTAATATTTAAAATATAAAACATTTATAAATTTTAAGTATTTAACGTCAATAATTTTAAGTCAAAGAAAATGATGATCTCGGATTATTAACAATCCCAATAGTCTCGGATTATTAAAGATGTTAACAATATAATCAAATTCCGAGGAATCTGTTACTATTTGTTAAGAATAAATTTTCTTACTTGCTTTAGAAATTCGTATTGGCCACTTAATATTGCAATGGGTTCTAGAGTTCCGTAATCGAATAGCAAATCTTTAATGTGTAAGTGACAGTCACTGTATTCTGAAACTATTACAACTATACTATAGAAAATTGGTAGATGTAAGATGTATACTTTGAAGTACATTACGATTTTAATACAAAAATAAAAAAATAAATGTGGGGCGACCCCTTATGGAATTGAAGTGTCTATAAGTCTCTAAAAATGACATTGACATATCTAGCCCATTTTTATTCAAAATCAAACCATAAGATGTACACTTGCGCTTTACCGGTAAAATGCATTACATGAAAGTTCGTCACTTATGGAGCGAAGACTTCAGCACTGTAATGTGATTTTTATATACAACTTCATATATAGATATATTGACAAAAACTAAGCGCCTCTGTTTTATTTTATAGCATTTCAAAGTAGTTGTTAAATAGTAAAACCTTTAAAAGGGCACGAGTCCAGTACCAGTCATCCTGGACTTCGGCGCCGTCGCCGTTGAAGCCATTTGTCCTCTTACGGTAAACAAGTTTGACTGGACCTGATTCATTACGTACTTTGAAGACGTAAGGGAGTTCGTAATTTTTTAGAGCTATAAGTATTCGAATGTATAATTGATATCTATTTTTAGATTGTAAATAACAACACAAAGGGAAAAAGAAATAAATTATTATGTGGATTCTTTTAAAACATATTCCTTTTTTTTACGAGGTAAGCAGGCAATTAGTGTTCTTAGTGTAATGACACTCACGGATATCCATTAGTTTTTTTTAATTAATTTCACAAATATTGCAAGTATCTATATTAAAGTTAAATATTATTTTAAAGTTAATAGTATCCCAAGTATCGTAAGCTATACTAATATAATAAAGCGGAAGAGTTTGTTTGTTTGTTTGTTTGAACGCTAAAAACAAAAACAACAACTTTCAACCAAGTACCTCCACGAGTTTCTGAGATAAAGAGGCTTGACAGAGAGACAGACGGACAACAGAGTGATCTTATAATGCTTCCTTCTTTCCTTAAAAAGCACGGAATCCTAAAAACACCAGCCATCCAAAATGTTTGTTAACATTTTTTTTTTCAAATCGATTTTAAGTAGTAAGATTTGAAAATACACAATAATATTAATCATATTATTGAATTATATAGAGTGCACTCAAAATAACATCACAAAGTCAATATGTAGCTACGACCACAAGGTCACAAAGCCTCAATGCAATTGGTTGTTAATTTTTTAAGAAATGGACCTGTTCAAAACGCAATGCTTTATATGTTGCTGATTTTAATCTACTCTCTATGCAACAGAAACTTGTAGTTCCGCCTTCGATAGGGCATGTTTTCAAGCGTTAATTATTTCAACAAACACTTCCAATTTCTACTAAAGTTATCTATACTCGTATGTACATTTGACAATGGTGGCAGACAATATAGAACAAAATATGTATAATTATTATTTTTCTACAGAAGATTCTTAAAACCACAATATAGCTTTGATAACTTAGATTATCAAACTTCGTTGATGGAGTGTGTGTTTTTATTAATAGATGACTGACCTCAAATCCTGCAGCAGAGCCTCGCCATGGGCTATGGTGGCGGCGCAAGCGTCGAGCGAAGCGGCACGGTGTTGCGCGCACTGCTCGAGCGCGCGGCGGGCGGCCTCGGGGCTCTCGTCGGAAGCGGTCGCACCACCACCACCCCCGCGCAGCGTCTCCAGCCATTGCACAAGCTAGTCCAAACATTTGTGCATTTTTTTAATTGTTACATGAAGATTTATCCTATATATTGGAGGGTAAGCACAGGGAAACTAATGTTAAGATACTCTCTTCCACACCGCGGAAAACTTCCATTCAGGACAAAATGTTACAAATAATCTACTGCTAAAAATATCGACGCCTATGCATGTACAAAATAAAAAAACAATTCATAAAAGATTCTTTAAATAGCCCTTGAAATTATAGAATTTTAAATTAAATATGTCTCAGTCGTTATGATAATCATTAAAAATTTTGCATGCACGTGACACAAAGTTATTGGAGGCATATTTTGTATTAAATTTACTAACTGAAATCAAAGGTTTATTACGTGCACCCAATCTATGACACACAAAGTTTAGTTTACTCACGAGAAGGAGGGAATCGACCATATTGTTTACCAGCTTACACAGCAACACTTGATCTCTAAGATCACGGCGCTTCTCCAGAGATATATCTTTTAACTTTTAACATCTTAATTAGAGGTTCTGCGTTGGAATGTCGCCGTTTTAAGTGACAAAGGAACTTGTTATATAAACATTCAATTCTACAACATTCAATTCCATGAAATTATTGTATAGATATCAGATCCGAAATTGGATTAATGAAAGAAGCTTAGCTAGCTAGCTTAGCAAGCTTAATCAATAAGGAATATGATATTTTATTCTATACTAGCCGACCTGGGCAGCTTCGCTTGCTTGAACTATACGAATATTTATTTAATATGTTTATGAAATTATTTTCAGTTTAGGGGGTGAATTCTAAAAAACCACACATGTTCAATTAAATATTTTCAAGTGCCTGAATTTAAAATTGGTGCCGATTTAAGGCACTCATTTTTATAAAATTCTTTTCTTACATACAATGGATGGAAGGACAAATGGATTCTTCCATACAAACTTTCAACCCCTTTTCATCCCTTCAGGGTTAAATATACATTATGAAAATAAACATCACAATATTAAATTATTAAATATTATTATGATGTCATGGCAGAGTAATACAACGTCGAGGGGCACCATCGAAATAACGTTTAGTATATTTTAAGAGGTTTATGAGGCTTTTAGGATCGAATTGACTTTTCAAAATAATGGTTGTAATACTCTATTATGGTATCGTACCTCTTTCTCATGCGTGTAAAGGAGTACAGCAAGATCAAGGCGGCGTCTCCTACGGTCCACGCGTGCGGCGAAGGCGGCCACATGCGCCTCAAGTTCACGAGCCACTCCCAGCACTTCTTCCGCTTCGCATTCCCCTGAACGTGCCAACTCTTCTGCAGCCGAGAGAAGCTTCTCCGCATTTGTGTATGTATTCTATTAGAAATTGAGAACGAGATAGGCATTGTTAGCTGTAATAGCCGATAGTATGTAATGCAATACTTGTTAATAACAATGATCACCAAGGACAATTATATCATGGTGTAGATTGCGAATGCCATGTAAGTACAGTGGTTCTAATTACAATAAGTGTACAAATATAATAAAATATCCTTTTTTTATTTATCAACCATTAAATATACACCCATAATAATAAAACATATTCAACATTACTCTACTCGCCAAAAATGTAATATATAGCTAATGACCACATAATAAATAAACTTACCTGAGCCACATTTTCAAAATGTTCATGAGATTTTTGATACATTCGAGCTTTATGGAGATTTCTTCCTATGCCTGTATTTTTCATTAAAAATTTTTCGCCATGATTCCCTAACCAATCGAGAACCTAAAACAAAAAACATAATAACTTATGGATGATGAAGAAATAATCAAAGAAACGAAGAAAAACATATTTAGTAATTTCCAAAGTCTGAATGTTAATGACGTAAACGATTCGGTTATGGATTCTATATCCACATTAGGGAATGAATGGTTTGTACTTTCCCGCGTGGAGTTAGACATTTGATATATAAACATGAGTTTCAAACATAGTATACCTGTCGACAGTCTTCTTTGTAAAGCAACAAGGCGAGGCGTTGATGCAACTTGAGGCGTGCTTGGTGGTAGCGCGATTCGAGTGCTCGGTGGTGACCTAGTATCTGATGGATGACAGCCAGGACGTGGTTGGCGCCCGAACTGTAGTCTGCCGCGGGATCCCCGCTGCTACCACCAGCTGAACTCACTGATCCCTCACTCTACATACATCATAGTTTTTAGTAGAACATTCATTATTATACAATATTATATTTGTCTCGATATCTTACAAATAATATAAATAAATAAGTAATTTCAAGTATTTATTTTAACGGATATAGATTATAGAATATTAGATATAGAATATAAAATGTAATATATAATACAATTATAGATTACATTTTATTACATAACTAGCGACCCTCTTGCGGCTTCGCCCGCTTTTACTACTGAATTATTCATATAATGTATGTTTGCAAAGCACTTAAGATAATGTGAAAATTAATTAAACCCTAATACAACCCGCATAATCGTAGTTTCAATAAGGATTCTCCAATTGTATAACACAGCAAGGATTTTTTAGTAGGTACCATAATTTTAAATCTGTGCTACTAATCTTTTCAAGTACTTATTAAAATATATTAAAATGACTATTTTTAGATAGTTATATTTTTAAACGGAAGAAATTATAAACAAAAACCTACCTACTAATAACTACTATAAAATTTTTTAACCAAATATATCGCGCTGAAATAATACATTCAACTCGAATTATCCAATACGTGCAAACGCATCTAAATCTTCGTTGCTATAAAGGCAGGCGGGTTTTTTTTTTCGAGCTTGTGGTTAATGCTGAAGTGGGTATTCTGTCCCTGATGAAAAGCAAGCACTACATGGCTGCCTGTGAGGAAAATTAAATAGAATGCATCGGCCGGGTATCGCACCCGGTTCACCCGCGTGGCAGGCGAGCATTCTACCACTGAACCACCGATGCATGTAAGGCAGGTGGGCGCGGCGGGCGCGCTTGTAATAAGCAAAACGTCGAGGGACGCATGGCGAGTGGTGAGCCGGTTCGCAGCAAGGATTTTTTGATATTGTAACAACTTCTAAAGTACTTATTAAAATCAAAAACAGTAAAAGACAGTTTTGATCTACATTAAATGACCAACGTAACTAATATACTTATTTATATGCTGAGAGTAAGGGATAAGGGAAACTTGAGTAACATACAGCTGATGTGTCAACGGCGGGATGTGTCAACAATTAAATACGTTTTTCTCTAAAACTATTCGCAATTTCGAAATAGTGTAAAAACCAAATTTTATCTTCGTTTAACATAGAAAATTAATTAAGTATTTTAAAGGATAAGGATTATTACCATTATGGAAAAAGATCACTACACG
The DNA here is from genome assembly GCA_013403645.1 of Heliconius nattereri. Taxonomy (NCBI): domain Eukaryota; kingdom Metazoa; phylum Arthropoda; class Insecta; order Lepidoptera; family Nymphalidae; genus Heliconius; species Heliconius nattereri. Next base: position 94,714 of record JAAIXI010000238.1, on the reverse strand, counting down.
TTATTCTTAAAAGATACAAATATACCGTCGTTGACTTTTTTGTAGATCTCATTAAGAGGAACGTTCACTTCGGTACATTTTTTTCAGCGCATGCGCGAAAGTGTCTCAACGGGTGGGACTTTATACACATTTATCTTATTTATGTTAATTTACATAAGAATATACAAATAATAAACTATATATAAACTTGCTTTGAAAAATACTCGACCTAATGGTGAAAACATCATCAAAACCCGTTGGGTGGTTTAGAAGAAGAAGAGTTAGAAAGTTCAGACAGACACGAAAAGCGACTTTGTTTTATAAGATATAGGATAGGATAAGAAATATTTATATCAAGTGGTAATATAATAAAATATTAATATTATTCTTACTATATCAGCCGGATCCGTTTGATGACAGACTTGCACTAAATGATCTAGTTGATACAGTAATTTTTTACTTGTGGAGTGAACCTGTTTAGAGAAAAAAATAAAAATAGTAGTAGTAGTAAATAGTAAAAATAAGAGTTACAAGAAGTCATATCAGTCAGTCAGAGACCAATCGTGGCGAAGGAACACAAGCGTACGACTATAAACACGACCGGATGTAAGTCTCGATTTCACTCGAGGATTTGAAATATTTAAAACTTTGATTTCCTCTTTTTGATAATGAAGCAAAGCGCGGCAATGAGTTCCGCCACTCAGCACGCAATGCCTCCAGAATTCGACACAAAGTAGGGAACGAAGTGTCTTAACACTAGGTTCCCTCTGTCTACTCTCCTATGTGTGGAATACAGCGTCAATCACAATAAAAGGGCATCATGGGTTCGGTTCGTACTCCACGGAATAAGGTATTTTCAAGACAAAGCACATCATTGAGTTTCAACACCTTTATCGCCCTTACCTCAGTATAGGCCTGACACATGTGTTCATAGAGCTGCCTGTGGCGCTGCGCGTGCTGCTCAAGCGCGCGCGGGTCGGAGCAGGGCGGCGCGCCGGGCCCGCCCGCCGCCAGCTGCAGCGCCACCGCGCATTGCGCGCCCCACCCGCCAACCGCACTCGCGTACGCCTCCGCCTTGTGGTGGAACACCACCGACAGAGATAGCACGGCTGAACGCTCTTCTAGACCTGACACATTTTTGAATTATCAATTATTTGGGACAGACTTCATTTATAGTAAGTGTCCTTTGTTTCTCGTTTGATATATAAGTTCATTGTTATTTGCAGGCTATACATTATATATTTTTAATTAGTATTTTTTTTACTTACTTTAAATTATCTATTATATAATTATAAATAAAGCAAGAATCTATTATATTATTTTCTATAAAATTCTAATATTAATAAATTCATCATGCGAAAGAAAATATGTAATGAAAATTGAGTAGTGAAAGTTGTTGTTGAGGAGAAGGTGTTAAATTGATTCCCACATGACAGAAGAAGTTTGGAGCAGTTGCACTTCGGGTGACGTTATAAGCATATTCTCGTCGCGCTTTACTACCCACGCTATTGAATCATTACAGATGGTTGACATGGACGGATGGGCTGTACATAGATAGATAGATACTAATCCACTGCCGTGATGTCGTGAATCGCGATATATTACAATTAATAATAAGAAAATCAATTGAATACATACCAGCAGAGAGCTGCTTGTAAGCGCGTTCAAGTCGGTGAGCCAGAGCAGTAATTTGGGGCTCGGCGTAGTGTCGTTTGTCGGCGAGGCGACGCGCGGCCGCTGTCACTCGCGTCACACTCGGTCGTCCCCCACCCGTGCACGCGGCAGCAAACCTACTCATTCAGAAGATATCTTCACATTAAAAAGCATAATACAATAGATTTGTGTGTGATTTTCATCCATATGATAATAAATAAGTCATGGCCATGTTTTAACGCAGCCGCTGATTAAAAAACCTGAATATATTAGTTGTTATTATTAAAAATTAAATATTAACTATTTCTCATCCTGGGAAACGATACCATTGCGTTACGTATCGCTACATATCAAAAATGATCGTAATACCTACCCAGGTTAATAAGAAAGACGGAAAGATTCAAATAAAATAATTCAATTTTAAAGAATACATTAAAAATGTGTTTATCTTTAAAGATTTTTATATAACGAAAAAAATATATAATCCATAACAAAGCGAAAAACCAATAATTTAATTAATCATCAGTGTTGTTAATAATAAAGATAAAGATGAACAGATAACTCTAATTAACAATATGTTATTACATTAATGAAGTATTACGGAAATAACCGTAGCGTAACCATTTAACTGAAAAAAAAAACAAAGCTAATATAAATCAAACTGGATTTCACTATTTTATACATCCACTTCCTAATGCAATAATGTGCAATTACTAAGTATTAATACAAGTATATAAATCGTACAATTTCTAAAAGTACGACGTGACCTTCTGTTAAAAAATGAATTGTTATAATTAGCGCAAAAAATATACTTTTAAAGTTGTGGTACTCATAATGTATATATAAAACAAATGAAAAATTCTGGTTTAGACATCACTTAGGCATAGCTTTAAGGTAAATATTTAACGTAGAAATAAAAAAAAAACATGGAAAATAAAGGGTACAGACTGAAGGTTCGTAGAAATTGTGTGAAACTTAAATAAGAAAAAAACAAGTACACATTTCTTGAATATTTTTACCTTGCATGCTCTTCTTGAAGTCGTTTAGCGGCGGCACACGATCGTCCTATTTCAACATATGTTGCCAAAAACGCTGTACGATGATTAACGATCCATTCCAGCATCTGAGGAAATATTTTTGTTTGATAAGCGTTTTTTTTTAATTACAATAGAAAATAAATAATACAAAATAATTATAATAGGCGGGAACAAAGTCTTAACACTAAGTTACCTCTGCCTACCCTGAAGTGTGCGGGATAAAGTGTGAAGCTGATTTGATTGTTGAATAGTAAATAAATATTAGTAATAATAAAAATATTATATTATAATTAAATAAATCTTCATTACTTTAGTTTGTAGTAACTAGTGACTTTTTTATTTAATGAAATTTTTTTTAGAAACATTACATTATTTATTTTTGATAAACTGTATCAAAGTTGACCTTTTCGCAGTCCTGTTCAAATAATCTTAGCTGGAAGCACTGATCAAGTTGCATTTTCTTATGTTGCCATAGCTTGTGGGCGTGCGCATGTGCCGAGCGCACTGCCGACAGCTGAGCGCGTAGAGCAGCCGGCGAGCCGCAGTGGAAGGCCGCCTCCGACGCTCCACTCGCCTCCGCGCAAGCCGCCGCCGCTGTCTCCAGCCGCTGGACCACGCGCTCGCCTTCAAATTCAAAGCAACACCATGTTATACATATATTACTTATGTTTAAAAAAGCTTATTCTACGTCTACACTATGACGAAAATGCATATACATAAAAATAATGTAAAATCAGTATAAATGTAACCTGTGTACAAGTACATAGCTACCATTAGCTGCTCGAAGAGAACACGCCACTTATTTCATTCACACTAACTACATATATGTATGTAAGAATTCATACCACTAGAGCCAGAACACCGTAAACAATCAAAGCACATGTCTCTACGCCGACATGTTTCAGTATATTGTGGTTATGAAACATCGATTATAACATTCCAAAGAAACCTGAACAACGCGCATATACTTAATGTATCGAATAAGAAAACAAGTCACGCAAGTACGGTATATATGATAATCGTGAAATAGAATAATCTTCGCAGTTTTCGAAATAATATTTACTACTATATTTTACATATTTTTCAAGTCGTCATTTTTTACAATTACAGAGAAAATTCAAAGCAATTTCAACATGTGTAATGTAATATATAAAAACATTGTCCCATTTTATAAACCATATTTTAAACAGAAATATGATGAGTTATTTTATAATTTTACAATTATAATATTAAAACATAAAACATGATTTACATTTTGAGGTGTTATAGTACCTGTAAATATGTGGTATTACATCTATATTTATAGTTTACCTTGAGTTTCTAATTCATCGACAGGTATTTTTGCCAGTCTTTTATTAATATCTGCATGAGCATCTATGGCCCGCCGAGCGCCAGTTACGTCATCAGCGAAATCTGCTCGAGCTACATCCTCTTGAAGGTCATCTAATCTATCTAGCAGTTCACCAGCTTGCCACATAAGCTCTTCTAAAGCCTGTTGCAATAAAAATTGCGTTTAAATAAAGGAAGGAATCATTTAAGTGTGAAACTAAACAATATTTTACAATAATTTGAAGCAGTCAATAACTTACCAGTCTTAGATCTATCCATTGTGCATGGTCATATTGAAGAGTGCCATCTAAATCAGGTGTCAACTGTGAACTATCTATAACTTTGGGTAGTGCTTCTAAGCTAATCATCGTTGTCTGAAATAAAATACAATACAAATTGTTACAGCCTCTCGTGGCGCAGCACAACGTCTAACAGTAATCGCGATGATTGTATGTCTCGCACAGGTAATAAAACAAAGAGTGACAATGAGTCCTGTGACTCTATACAAAATATCTCGAATATTGGACGTAAAATGGGAACAGTGTCTTAACAGCCTAGGTCCTTTGAACTTCAAATAAAGTAAGGTACCTCTAAATACCCTTAAACTTGATTTCACGAAGTAAAAAAAAATAAAATTAAAAACATTTATATCATTTGTCATATACACATATTGTAACTACAAAACTCTATTCAACATTATATATGAAATTATAATTATCAACTTTGCTTGATTTTACGTTACCTCAAACTTGTACTTATGTGCCCCTATAGTTGTGCGTTGCTTTTGCCAGAAGTTGTCAGGCTTTACTACAAGAGCTTGATGGACGGAAGAAGAAAAATGTTCTTGAAGTACTTTTAATATTGGTTTGATTGCAGCCCATGCTGAACCTCGCATATCTATAAGGATAGTAAATCCATGGGACCTGATCGAATCCCTAAAAAATAAAATAGTTTTATCTAGTAACATTTAAGCAAATAACATATGAATTTAAAAAAATATATATATATTACCCAGGTATGCTAAAAAGATAGTGTAGCAAACGTCTATAATCATCTGGTGCAACTCGGTCGCGTCTTGAGTTTGCGGGAAACCATATAATAGGTCCCCCGCGCCGGTCCCGTCCGCCAGTGAGAGAAGCCACCCGCTCCTGTAGGAGGGGCAGTACATCCAGGGCACGTGTACCTACTTCCATCCTCACTGGCCTTCTTCACCAAACCATCAAAAGGAGCCTATATTTTTACAAATATAAAATGAAAATTACATATTATAAGAACAACATTTCTTGTTAATATGTATAGTGAGACATTTTCTTTGTTTTACTATATTAGTAGAAAACATGGAAAAAAGTACACAAATTTTTAAAAGTAAAAAATCTATAAAAAGTAAAAAATATTGACTGCCCAAGCAAAAAACCTAAGAATGCAAATAAAAAATATATCTGTAAAAAATAAAGAAAGTTATAATAAATATGTAAAAATTATATATAGTATTATAACACTTAAATGTTATGTAATAAAAATATATAAATTTGTGTATGTAATGTTTAAAAGAATCTTAATTTCTGGCAGCCTTGGACTAAAGTTGTTTTAAGTTTAGTGTAGCTGTTCTTTAAACATAGGTAAATTGTCATGTGTCAGAGCCAACATGCGGGATGCAGCAAAGAACTTACACAAAAAATCTTACTAAAGCATTTACAAGTTTAGAGAGAATACCAGGAATATTTTTAAAGAAATTGCTCTCCATTTCTTCAATTTTTTTATTGTTAATGACAAAATTTAGAAGTTTTAAAGTTAATAAGAATTTGTGAGCCTATCAAGAAAGATCCAAAACAATCTTGAATGAATAGTTTCTTTAAGCCAAATGTTAATTATTCCTTTACATACTTATTCCAAAAATAATAGGCAATTTCATAAATACATAATTATTTTAAGAACTTCATTGATAATAATTGTTATAAACATAGTTTTTTATTGTGACTTGTGGAGTCTTGGAGAAGTCTTGAGTTTTAAATGCAATTTTTTTTTATAAATAAAATATATATCACCTTATGCAGTAACTATAAGTACTGCCTGTATTCTTGTATTCAAACATGAGAACAGTCACTTAAATTTATAACAATACTATATTAGCAGGGTTGGTTACTTTAATTGATGTTGTGTGTATTTAAGTCATACTAATTAACCCTATGTCCTACCTAGACCTAATTATAATAATACTTTATGGCACATATAAAATTTACATTAAAAAAAGAACATGTATACACATATGTAGGTACTTAAATTAACATGTGCAATGGCAGCCTTATCACTACAAGTGATCTCTTACAGGCAATCATTAAAAGTGCAACACTTATGTAAGAAAATACGTAAGTATTATTTAACAAAGAAAAAAGAACAGTATATACATGCACACAAATACATACATACATCCATAAATACATACATACATACTAAAATAATACGGAAATGCATATATATGTACATATTCTGTGACCATATTATAAATATTGTCCTAAGTAATAATTTTAGAGCCTACATTCAAAAATATTTACTGACAAAGATTGTCTTACTTCACCTGGCAATGCATTCCAAAGCCTGACTGTTTGGACAATAAAGGAGTTTCCATAGCATATAATGTGGCATAACAGGACTTCTAGGAGATTGTTATTGCGGGAATGAAGGTGTTGGGAGTGTAGAATGTTCGAGCCCAAGAACTTAAATCACTCTTTGAGGTATGAAGGAGTGACAGGATAATAGCTAGATAATAAAAAAGTTTCATTTAAACAGATCTATCCATCTTGTTTAGTCTATTTACTTAATATTGTTATAATTTTATATTGAAATCTTTAAATTACTTTTGGTAAATAATTAACTTTATTAGCACATAAACATAATTTATAAAAAATATTTAAGTAGCAATGCGAAATAGTAAGGAAATCCATTGTAAATTCACTAGTGCAAGTTAAAATTAAGTTAAGAATATAAAATTACGTTTCTCAGAATATATAAATATATATTTTTAAAATATCTATACAATTTAAACAATGTATATTTAAGGCAGATAGAATTTAAGTTATGTGCCGTTCTTTACAAAGCATAAGACCAACGCCAACTGCCAAGTAAAGAATAGGGGTGTACGCCGTGTAAGCATCTAGCACTGTTTACATAAAAATCGTCATCCAATTGATTTATTTATAATTGTGAATAACTTGCTTCTTTTTAATATTTATAACACCTCTATTACACACATTTAAATAAACGCCGATGACAAATTGTGGTAGATATATAACTACATGTCACAACAAATAACCTTAGATAGCCATCAATTTGAACTCACCGTGGTGACTCAAAGATACCGATTAGTCAGGTATAAAAGATTCGGCACACATTATTGTCACAGAAAATATTTCCACTAAGGCAAATCTAAAAAATATATCCATTTGTATTTTAAAACTTTATAAAAACACACAAGCTGGTCATTATGACACTAAGAACACCAACCATCCACTACAATGGCGCGTCAGGGATGTTCAAATGTAAAAAAAATCGGTAATAGTAACGAGTCTTAACGCAAACATAATATTCTAACGATTCAAGATACGTCAAGTAAAATTCAAAAATATTTTTTTGTCTTGCAATAATAACAATTTTCTTGTTTATTCTATTAATAATTACATAACATTTAAAAGAGAAAATAAGAAAATATTATATTTTTCAACTAAAAAAGAAAAGCTCAGGAACAAACAGAAAAGAATAAAAGCATGTCCCGTTTAAATTTATTATTTTATTTTTTGTAAATCAATTAGCTGTATTGCCATGTTATCAGCAGCGAAATTCTTAATGGCCGAATTCTTCCAGATTTTATTTCTATATAGACTTCCAGGCTATATTCTTCTCAGACTATCAACTTGATAAGTGTACGTTTCAAAACATGGTCAAAAATCTATGAGATGTTAATTCGTAACAAAACAAATTTTGTGTTACTTCTCTTCTTAAAGTTACTTACTTTATACATAAAATATTTTAGAAAGAATATTAATATAATTAATTTGTTTCAAACTTTTATTTAAAAAACCCAGCTTTGTCTATTGTATCTAGCGTGGCTCATGTGCAAATGTAAAGTGTAATGTGTGAAAAAAAGACATGTAAAGATGGTTATTTTGATAAAATATAATAAACTTAATAATTAAAAATCATAAAAAATATGTACAGTTAGCCAAGTGCAATCTCAATTGAAAATATTCACACTATTTTATGGTGAAATTTATCAACAAATTTTCCACTATTTATAATGTAAATAATACTATTTTCACTCTTTTATGATAAAATTTACCATTTGGCTTAGATATAGCAAAACCAATATTCTCATGTTTGAGATGAAGAAAACGTCGCCGGAACATTCATACTCGTAATTAATTTTCAGCTAAGTTTGTAGATAACGTTGCTGACGAATTCAATGTTTACTATTATTCATATTTCATTATGAGTGTCGACTACAGCGCTCTCTGCAATTTTTACGGTTTCTTAAATACATATATTTTAAAATAATACATATATTCCAAAATAATTTAAATAAATGTAGTATTTTTATATTTATAAATAATATTATATTTAATTTTTTGTTTGTACTTCAAAAAATAAAAATATTTTCGATTTTTCAAAATGATCGGTAAAGTCACTATACAGGCTTGATGTTATTGATTTTTTGACGTTACCAGTCTTAAAGTATTATTACCACCACTGATACGAAATTTTCAAATTCATGATATTATTAAAAATGATATTAAGACAAAAATAAATATGAGGAGTTGAACTTTAAGGTAGTATCTAATATTATTGGTTTATATGTTTAATATTTAACAGATTAAGTAACATACTTTAATAGAGAAGTATAAATATACAGAAATCGAAATATAGTAAATTAAAATTAATTTTGTATTGATATTTTCTATCGTAAACTTTTTCCAATTAGATGCTGTTGCGATGAAATTTTTATTAATAGACCAAACTGCAGTTGTAGTTGTTTATTAAGGATGTATTGATTTATATTACCTAAAGGGCAACGAACTGTCGAGACTATATGGATCTATCGTGTATTATCAAAAATGTACATTTGTTCATTAATAATTTAGAACAGTAGAATTTCATGTGCTCACTTTGCATTCGATTGTTTTTATTTTAAAATAGTCGGCTATGCGAACATTATTATATCTCCAATGTCCATATAGCGAATTTTTTATTTATTTTATTTTACTTATTAAAATTTTCTGTTAACTATATGTGGCTGTGCAACTTAACATTTTCAGAATTAACTCCTTAAACATATCATCATCATGGATATGAAAATAAAAATACCAGAATTAAAATGCATGGATCCGGAAAATTATCGTAAATACTTTAGAGCCCTCTGTTGGAGTGGTACCAGGTGAGGGAAGCTTTTTTATTTAAAAAATTAAATATATTATATTTATAACATATTTATTCTATTACTGGAATATTTAGAAGTTATGTATCAGTTATATATTGATATGTTTTTTTTTCAATTTTGCTATATGTTACAGAAGAACAGATAAAAAGCCTCCAAAGAAATTTAATAAAAAAGATCGCCTAAAAAGATTGAAAGGATCAAACGCTCTTGCAATTTGTTATGCTCCTGCCCTGTTAGCAAATCCTTCACAATTTGCTGTATTCGCTACCGTCCGTAGAACTATTCTAGCTCGCTGTCGACAACTTCAGTCGGTTTCATTAGATTTATCTGATGATAGCGATAATGAAGAAATTCCTCCATCAACAAATATTACTAAGCTATCAAAGGTAATATTTATTTCTGTATATATATTTTTATCTAATAATAGTATGTCCTTAGCAAAGGTAATATATCTAAGTTTTGATGGAAAATGGAATACAGAATTTTAACACTAGGTTCCCTCTGTATACTCACTCTTCTATATGCAGGCATATACTCACTGAAGCCAATTAGCTGAGATTTAAGTACAATGAGGTTTTTATAATTTCAGATCACGGGTATTGGCTTGCGTACTGTTTTTGCCCTTATCTCTCAGGCAAGATATACAGATGCCCAGTTTTGTGAACAATCTCTTAAAGCTTTGTTGGATGTACTACAGGGTCATGCTCCAGAAGATCTAGCTAATGAATCATATGAGGTAAGGATTTTTTATTTTCATATTTTTATCTAAATCTGATTAAATAGTATTAAAGTAATAATAATAATACAATATAATAGTTCATAAAGAAATGTTCTGTGCAGATAATGGCCAATCTTCATAGCATGTTAGTTGAGGTATCAAGTACTACATGGCCTGGTGGACGTTTGGAGGCACCTTCCACTATCACAGCTTTAAGTAGCTCTTGTCTCATTGCCTTAGCTGTAGCCCGAGGAGAGGCAGAACTGGCACTAGGTGCTGTTGCCTCTTTGATTATGACTAACCAGTCCTTGACTGATCAAGATATCCAGGTAAAGTAATAAAGCTATTTAGAAAAAACAAATTATTCATATGTAGTCATTGTAATTTTGGATATAATATTGTTGTATAATTATAAGAGAATCAATTTAAGTCAACTTACACATAGCTGAGCAGCTGTAATATTTGTCATTTGAAGAACTGACTGATTACATTTTTAATATAATATGATTTTTTTATGAAAATAGAAAACAATATTCAAAATATAGATTTGTTTGCAGAAAAGGTTTGACTAGCAACTCATTCGCGGCTTCGCTCACTTAAACTAAATAACTATTAATTTATAAATCTGCATTTCTGTCGTTTTCTAGTAATAATAATATATTAAAAACAATATGTACATTGAAAAGTAAAATTTTAGTCAAATGAATCAGTGCAATTAAACCAGTTAAGCCTTAATCTAAAAAATATTCTTGTGAATTTCTGAGATTAGTGTGAACAAATACAAAGGCAGATTGATATATTTTTTTAAAGGTCATAAATGCCACCAATAACATTCTTTCTTATATATCTTCCATCCCTTACGATTTTATTACAAGTATAGATATAGATTATAAATATGATAAAATATTTATAATATTTTAATACATGGTAAATTAAACTAGATATGCCACACATATAATTGTAATTTGTTATTATTATTAATATAACAATCTACATTTTTTTAGATACCGTCAAATTTAACTAAATTACAAAGGAGTGTACAGTCTGTGATTCTTGGCCCTCCGTCCCGAAATTTATGGTTAAATTTTGGAGTACCTCATAAGTCTTTAGTTCGAAGCTTTCCAGTTGATTTACCATCACAGTTGACTGCAGGAACAGCTGAACTTGTAGTTCGCTCTTTAGTGTCAGATGGATGCTACCTCTATGTATTCACATCTAAAGGCTTATTAAAAATTGGCTCTGGATATGGCAGCTCTATAAGACAACATGTTTATTTATATAAAAATGATTTCTTTGCAAGTGACCGTCATGGTTGGCTGGGATTTTGTAAGGTAAGTAAGTGGATATTGTAATAAAAAGTAACAATTTTCTGAATTTGCCAGACCTATTGTTAGGATGAAAATGAAAATACATTGATTTTCTTTTATAGAACAAATTATATGTAAGAATTGGTCGTAAGAGAACTGAAGTGCATGAAATAGACAAAGAAACACTTGAAGTTAAGAGTATAATTCGCCTAGACCCTGGACAGTCATCTACTCCTGATTGTAAAACAGCTGTATTCACTGATGGAAACTTATTAGGCTTGATACAAATCAATAATTATGTAAGTAAAACTTTTTGTTAACATTATTTTTAAGGTAGTATAAAAATAAAAAAAAAACCTTAATAATTAAGAAAGACTAATAAAGAATTATGATATTTTTTATATTAGTGATAATTCCTAACTAATAAAAAATAATAAGTAAACGTGACCAAAGCAAATTAATTATATTTTAATATGTAATAATTACTCAAAAAAAAAATGCTTAACTTATATATTATTAATATTATTAACCTAAAATAAATATTTCAATATGAAATACAGTTTTATGTGTCTCATAAGATTGAGCCTCCACACGCCATGTTAGTGTTCAAAAAGGCCATATCCTGCGTCTTCTTAAATCTACGAAATACCTAAAAAAAAAACAAAAAAAAATCGTAAAAAAGGTAGCCTATGGGCTACTCGAGACTCAAGTATTTATATATAAAACTAGCGGACTTGCGCAGCTTCGCTTGCGTATTTAGGGGTGAACTCTTATAAACCACGAAACGTGTTCATTGAAATATTTTTAAGAGTCTAAATTTCAAATTTTGTAAAAATCGGTAATTTAAATTTTAAAGATTTTTCCATACAAACCAAAAAATTTCACCCTTAGGGGGTGAATTCTAGAAAGCCATGAAACGTATGTTCAATTAAATATTTTTAAGAGTCTAAATTTCAAATTTTATAATAATCGGTGGCGTTTTAAAGATATTTCCATAAAAACTTTCAACCCCTTATTTGCACCCTCAGGGGAGAATTCTAGAAAACGATGAAACATGTGTTCAATTAAATACTTTTAATAATCTAGATTCCAAATTTTATACAAATCGGTGCCGATTTAATTTTTTTTCCAGACAAACTTTCAACGCCTACTCCAGCCCTTTAAGGTTAAAATTTTTTAAAATCCCTTCTTAGTGGATGTCCAGATTACAAAAGTAAACATCTGTTCAAATTTCACGTTTTTACGCACAGCGCTTACGGCTGTGCGTGCGTCTTACCTCAGTCAGTGGTACAAGTCCTTTTATATATAAAGATTTTACCACAATGAGATCAGCAGTTTGGCTGTGATAACGTGATAACGGCCGTGATAACTCACAGACAAATTTACTTTCGAATTTATAATAATTAGTATGGATTATGTAAACTGTAGCATCAACATAAAAATATTTATTTTGACAACACAGGAAAATCTTAATATAAAATTGTATGATGCGGAAGCGACAATTTCTGAGCGCGCACACGGTGGAAGACATACTGTAATAGCTAGACGGGAGTTTACTGTACATCTCCTGAGGCGACGGACGCTGGTACTGGGTCGTCCCTCCTTCGATGATGGCCTATCAAGGAGGATGATCGACCTTGACTCTCCTGTTGCTATGCAGCTAGACGATAACGATGACGATCCCCTAGCTGCGATATGTGCTGGTCAAGATTTTGGCTTACTCACAACAGCTTCTGGGAAGGTAGTTAACATGTGTGACATGTTAAATTATTCAATCAATTTTCTTTTTGTTGACATAAGCAAATATATAATCTTTTTTACTTTTGAAGGTCTACTATACTGGTAAAGGAACTAGCTTAGGGTATAAGGTACCCACGCCTCACACAGGCCGTTGGACTCTCATGAAAGAGACACTCTTCACTAAAAATGAAGCACCAAATATTAAAAGATGTAGAGTAGCACAGGTATATTAAGATAATCATATTGTTGTTTTGTTGTTATACAATAACACCTAACTTTCTGATTAATTAATGTTTTTTGTACTTTTCTAGGTGGCTTTGGGGCATGAAGGAGTCCACGCTATACTTGTCCTAGATAACGGATCAGCATTATTCACGGGTATCGCCCGCAGAGGTGAAGACGGCGATGCCAATAAACACAGACGCACGCCAAAACCAACGCGCCCTAAGAAAATTTTAAGAGTAACATAATATATAAATAATTATAATAACAATAATGAATAAATATTATTGTCAGTATAATAGATAACAGTTACCTGGAGTCTGCAGTTAACTTGTAAACCGTTGTGTGTTGCAGGCTGAAAGACATTATATAGTTTATGCTGCTTGTAATTATGGGTCCACTGCACTTGTGACGAGACAGGGTGAAGTTTTCATGTTTGGTAAAGATACGCAACATTGTGACGAAACGGGACTTGTTACTGGCCTACGTCACGAGAAAGTTATACAAGTAAATAGTACTTTACTAATATAAATCGTAACTGATATACATCACAAATCATACAATAATATGTCAATATATAATTTGAGAAATATCCTATAAAATAACAGTTTTATTGAATTGGCTGAATCTTTAGTTTTATTATAACACGAAAGTAATTCAGATTAGTAAATAATTGTGTAGTTTAGGTAGCGAAGCCGCGAGCGCGTCGCTAGCATGAGAATAAATTGTATTATTACTTTGTTATATTAATTCGACTGCCTATATATACATTATTATATACTTATATATACAAGTACTTATATACATTTTAAGGTTGCATTAGGGAAAGCTCATGCAATTACTCTCACCAATTTTGGCGAGGTTTACTCTTTTGGAATAAATAATAAAGGCCAATGTGGAAGAGAATTTGGATATACAAAAGAAAGTACGTATTAATGGTGCCTTATTATTAAATAGGTTTATTTATTGTATCATATATTGTTTTACTGTTATAATGAGTAATTGTTACATTAAATATGAAATATAATGTAATATTATAACAGTAAAACATTTGTACTTTAATTTCAATCATAAATTCAATAGTTTTCTAAACGTATTATACTTTCTTACGCAACTTTCAAATGAAATCTACTTCTATAATTTTACAGAATTTGGGCCGAACCGCAACGCTGCTGGAAAAGAGGAAGCACGACTTTGTCCCGGGCCACACTCATGGAGTACGGAGTATTGTCGTATTTGTGTATTGTGTCGGGAATGCACAGGTTTTGCCAGCGGCTGCCACTGTGCTACACTGCCAAGCAGATTGCCTGGCGAGTCAGTTATTCACTTGTTTAATGTATACTTAATTCATGTCCCATTCCAAGGCTAACAATTTATATATAACGTGTTTAAAAAAAAGAATAATATACAATAACATTTCTTCGCCTCGTGTGTTATATTTCGCTTGATATGAATATATTTTGACAGGAGATGTGGATGTGGCGAAGGTGATAGTGGGTGCAGCGTGTGTGGCGTGTGTCGACGCTGTGCTGAGCCCTCAACTTCGGGGACTGGCACAAGAACAGACAACTCAGGTTTCTTTAGTTTTAACCTTACAGACTTGTACAGTTCGCGAGACTTACGCTGATCTTTTCATTTGAGTAATTGTAAAAATAGATCCAGAAGCAAAATAGTTTGTTGTTGGAAATTATAAAAAAATCTCAAATAAAAAATATATCAAAATCTTTTACGCAGGACATTGAATTCCTATAATTTTTACTTGTTTCTGATGTTTGCTTGAGTTAATAATTAATCTTTCCGTCTATAATTTAAAATAAAGTTCGTGACAAAGCGCGGCCACGTACGTTTTTAAATTCTTGTACAGTGATAGTATAGTAATGAAAAAATGCGCGTGATACTTTTAATAAATCTAACACAAAAATAAAATATTGCTAGCAGGTACAAGATGTATGCCGGTTGCACCTACATACATCTTGTATACAAAAAATCTGTATATGAACCGGCTTAGGCCTAGCAATGGAGGTTACACCTACAATATATTGTATGAATTCTCACACATATGCAAAGCTCAGATTAGATCTTGCGGCGGATCTCTTCTTTGCTTGCGGATCTTGCGGCGTGAAAAAATATTTTATATAAGAGTATTTTATGATTACAACTTAATTTTTATGCAGATAAAGAGCAGCTAGACCGATCTAGTCCTGGACCAGGGGTAATACCTGTACCCATTTCAGCCTCATTAGGATCAAGTTTCGGTATAGATTTGGAGAGAGAGTCCAGCATGAAAGTGAGCTGCTTATCGCCGGCAAGGGTCATAATACCTGGAGGGCACCGTATAGTGTCTGTTGCATGTGGACTCCATCATAGTGTACTATTAAGTGAACACGGTAAATTAAATGCCTTTACATTGTAATACAAAAATTTCAGATACTGTATTTTTTATAAAATGAAAAATAAATTTCTTTGTGGTTTTTTAGTATTTATTGTAATTGGCCACTTACATTTTCATAGTTCTCTTATATTTTGCAAATGTAATGGCTGGATAGCTCTCTAGTGCCTATACAATATACTTTCATTTGTCGAACAGGCGAAGTATTCACATTTGGATCAAACCAGTGGGGCGCACTGGGTGCGGGTGACATCGCGACTCACCACCGGTTGGTGCGCGTGCGTGTGCCTCGCGCCGCTAGCATCGCCGCCGGCAGCAACCACACTGCCATACTTACAAGGGATGGAGAGCTTTATACATTTGGCAGTTACCAGGTACTCCTTTTTTATTAATCCAGTGTTAAAAGTTAAAACTGCTCCGTTTCCAATGCACCGCTTAACTTTCGAGACATAACGTGTTAAGTGGCGGAACTTAACGTAGTTTAGTAGCTTTGAGTTTTTACCAGATTGAGTAAATGAATATAATTGATTGCCTTGAGTAGTAATCGAACCCACAACCGTCATGTTTACAGTTAGACGCTGTGCCGCTGCGCTACGAGGGCCTCAACTTTTATCAACCTTCCGTCTTAACCAACAAAAAATAATTTAATCAACACTAACTTAAATCAAAACTCAAAAATCTATAGTCAGTCTGTTAACCACTCTAAACCCGAAATTTAAAACATCGCGCCTTATCTTATTAGATATTTCTCTTTCTGTTAATTTAAATAGAAAGGTTCACTGGGAAGAGCAAGACAAGATGACCGACCGACCGACCGTAGTCCAGTGTGGTATGCAACACCAGGCCGCGTGCCACGGATCGGACCTCGGTACGGTTGCCGCGCTGTGTGGGTTTGCGCTTCTGGAGATCAGACATTCGTACAAGTGTCACAAGCCCTTATTAACACGGATAATCTATTTAGCGCTACTATTACGGCCAACACCAATAGCATAGGTGAGTCTACTAAACTTCAATTTAATTGTGAATGATTTTAAAAAACAAAAACAAGTACAATTAAAATAATTGATTTGTAATTACAGTGATACTACCAAATCGTCCAGAACATACTTTTAAGTGCATTACTATAAATAAAAGTGATGGTTCATGTAATTCGTGGACTGGGCCTGAACAGGTGGATTTTGTTAATACACTGGCTTGTTTAGATCCTTTGTATGATGTTCTATGGTGTTACCAACCACAGATGAGAGTAATGAAGTGCTATAATATAATAGCGTTTGATTCTCATAAACTACAACGATGTTGCTCTAACGACCCCGAAGCTTTTGCTGATCCTGAATTTGACTTTCCACATTATGGTTGTATGAAGAGATTAGAAGATTTTAGATATTTAGAAAGTTTCGAATGGATTAGCAACAATGATAATAAAGAATCGGAGAACATAGCTCTCTCCAGTATGTCGATACTTAACCAAGAATTAGCTATACCCTGCACTCCTGGATGTCAGGTGACAAGGATGCACGCCGCATTACATTTATTGGGTTGTTTAGACTCACTCACTCATGCTTATGATAACAAGTATGTATTTAATACGTATTTCTTGGAATTATCACATACAACACAATATATGCACGTATTTTTTTTCTTTTGGTACAGGCCACCTTTTGTGGAGTGTAAGAGGGATAACAATATATTGCCCGTGGCACCGTTGGTCGAAGACTATTTGACTGTTAATAGATTCGAAAATCATGGAGGCGGTTGGGGCTATTCCGGACATTCGGTTGAAGCAATTCGTTTTATGTGTGATAACGATATCTTACTTGGTAATATATACATCATAAGAATATATATTATTTTAGTTGCTATATATTAAAAATATTTGAGTAATGACACTTTGTTATCTTAAATTTTCAGGTGGTATTGGCCTTTACGGTGGTCGGGGGGAGTACACTGCAAAAATAAGATTATACGACATTGGATCGGATGGAGGCGACCAGGAGGCAGATGGTGAAATGATCTTCGAATCCGATGATATTTTTTACGAGTGCGCTCCGAAGGACAAATATCCTCTTATGTTCGAAAATCCGTTTCCCTTAGTCGTAAGTAATGATATCAAATAAACCTAATTTACGACTTCGAATAGTGTTTATATAATTTTAGGAATAAAATATATAATTTTAGGCTGGTAAGTGGTACGTCGTCGCTGCTAACATCAATGGCCCCTCATCGGACTGTGGATCTTCTGGTCAAGCTATGGTTATAAATGACGATATCGGTTTTCACTTTAAAACATCAAAGAAATCAAACAATGGGACTGACGTAAATGCTGGACAAATACCGTGCCTTTTATATAATATTATGGGACCAGACCATCCCATGCCTATTAGGAATTTAGACCTCGGTGAACCTATCATACAATTATCGAGAAACATGTCACGAAAAGTGACGGTGTCGTGCTTCCGCTCACTCATATCGTTATTGCAATGGAGCTGGCGATCGTTCAGAGATATATTGTTGGACACAAATGGACAAATACCTATAAACTATCAAAAACTTACTTTGATGAAACATCAGAAAAGATTAGTCTATGTGATACGAGCAGGTTTGCGGATTGTAAAGTCATACATTAAAGAGGTTTATCCACAAAGCGTTAAAAAGAAGAATTCACCTGATTACATGTCTTATTTTGAATCTATTGCCGAAGTCAGAAACTTTGTTCAAGGCGTAATGGCAGAACATACACCAACTTGTGCGGCGCTTCCACGAAAGCAAGGGCGTAATAAATCCCAAAGAACTTGTTATGTGCAGTTCGCACTAGAGTTAACTAACTCTGTACTGAAAGAAGCTCATGAAACATTCAATGATTGCTTTTATGCATTTTTTCCAACGCCAATATTGAAATGGAATCACTTGTGTTTTATGCTGTATCACGTTAGGGTGAGTAGTGTTATATATTAATTTTATAAAAACAGGTCATCAAGAGCCCTTTGCGGCCCGGTGGGATAGGCGGCGGCTTGTTCATGGTTGTGGGCTCGATTCTGACTCTGAAGAATGTTTATATTTAAACTAATTTCATCTCCCAACTCTAGGAAAGCGCGGCGTTGAGTACCGTCACTCACAGACAGATAATGTGAAAATGCTTTATAAATTATTATAATATTCTTGAGCTTAAGCTGACAATTTTAAGGAACACATTACATTTAATTGATAAACACTTACTGACTTATTTACTTCTCCTTCCACATAGGATGGATACGTTCCTTCGAGTCAAATTCGTGAACTGACAGCCACCTGTGCCGCAATGTGTCTCTCACAAAGTCTTCGCGATGTATTACAATTTATTGTACCTTTTACACAAAGTTATACCTCTCTACAAGATTCGCACCGATGTGAAGCTAAGGTATTGTTTATTTGATTATTAATAATATGAATATTATTATATTCCATCACATACAAGGTAAATTTAAAAATATATATTTGTAGATCACACACATAATATCGAAATGTAGAATAGAAAGAATATATTATAGAACTCCTTTGTAACGACCTACAACAACATTTAGTCCACCAAGGTACTTACAAACTTTTACAGGTAAAAGAAATTCCAAGTAAATCTGCAACAGTACCTCGTTCGTCACACGCACAGAAACCTCCACCCGTCCCTCCTCGAGCTAAGGATTCTCAAAAAGTAGGAATGATATATTTTTATTGCGTGACATTCTTGGACACGGTCTAATTAAAATGGCTATTGTTTATGCATATGTATAAAGAAAAGATGGTAATTCATTGCAACAGCTTTTGATAATATTGTTTTAATTTTTTGTTGATGTGATAATATCTATTTGCAGGCTCAGGAAAACGAGGACGATTCATGTTACCTTGAGTGGCATTTACTGGATATAATGCCCCGACTGCTCGACATCGTATTAAATCCCATCAGACAGCAATTATCTCATCGCCAGTGCGCGCCGGCGCACGACCACGGTGAAATAGTAAAACAAGAGCGCTTAGCTGAGAGCTGTTGCAAGTTGATAGCTCGAATCATTGCTGAAATGTCCTTCAGTGCACTGCAGTACCCTAAGGTTAGTTATATGACGTGTCGCTTCAGCTAATTTACTGAAATTATGGAACAAATCATGGAGCTTAATTACTACTACTAATGACAATATTTTTATCAAAGAAAATATAAAGAAACTATTTTGGGACTTTTACTAAAAATAATTATAAGAACTCCGGGCAGCTTATGGCGAGCTATTGGGGAGAGGCGAACCCAAGAACCCCAGTCCTCCAGAGAGTTTAGAAAAGAAAGTAATTAATAAACTAATATCTATCTATCTTAATTTATCCATCATTTCATATGTTCGTGTATATTAATAATATATATAATATATAACATAATTCTAACATAATATATGACGTACGCAGATTGTGATTCGTTTCTACTGCTATTATTTTTTATATTTGTGAATTATATGTAAATAGGACGAATCGGACGATGGTTCAACAAAGCACCAAGTGACAGCTTCTCGGTTTATGCGTGTCAACGCCTCGCGGTCGTGGAGTACGGGTAACGGCAGCCCCGACGCCATCTGCTTTACCGTCGACCGTCCGGGCGTCGCCATCAGTGGGGCCTGCGTCTTCGTCGGCACGGGCCGATACGATTACACCATCGAATTGTTACATGATGTATGTATTCACTAATTATTATTAACGCAATGGTTGTGAGTTCAATCTCAGCACGAGATATTATATTTAAATTATTTTTACATCCCTGTTCTGGCAGACAAAACGCGGCGTTGTGCTCCGCCCTCCAATGAATTTGCCGGAAAGTGGGAAGCAGAATGTCTCAACACTGGGTTCCCCCCTTCTCCTCTTCTATGAGGGAATAAGCGAGCAGCGAGAGAAATTATTTCTTTTATAGTGTAAAATCAAACTGGAACATATTGTTGTATCGCCTTTACTTTTAATTTGCAATAATTTTGGCGGAATATATTTTTAAAACAATTTTTCTGGTCTTAATAAAATAAAACACGGATGTGAAGCTGATTTATACAACTTTGAATATGCCACAGATGCGGACTTCGTCTGATGAGACGAATCCGACTCATTGTTGGGTGAGCTGCGAAGTGACAGAGGGAACTTTCAATGCTACAGAAGCACATAATGATATGGTTCAAGTTAAATTCACAAGACCTGTCATACTTAAAGTAAGTCGACATTTTTACCATATTTTTACAATTACTTTTTTGGTGTTTTATTGGTAGTACAGTAGTCCCGATTTTTGTGGAGTGGGTACTGTTTCTATATAATTTTATTATACCTCATAAACTGCCATTTAACCTAAAGAAAACAAGAAAATACTGTCTTGTATTTCTAATTACGTCGAATTTCTTAAAAATATCTTTGTGGTTGTATGACAGCAACTGACAGCCACTTCATATTTTTTAATGACTAAACAAATCTAAATATTTTTAGATTTATGTTTAGCCATTTAAAAATAAATATTAGAAGCAAATAAAGGTTTGTTTTATTGATTTTTAGGACGATACTCGTTATGCTTTACGATTTTGCTGCGATGGCGCGCGTACCGCTAGCGGTGATTGTGGTCTCCCTGCAGTTACTGGACCTGATGGAACCACCTTTCATTTCTCCTCCTGTTCGCTCAGTTTTAATGGAACCACTCTCGCCAAAGGCCAGATTCCTTGCCTTATATACTACAGGTTAGTAAAATTCTAAAAAAAATAAAGTTGAAAAAGAACTTTGTTATAAATAAACAAAAATATTATTTTATTTACTAATAAAGTTTTTGCTTACTTTAATATTTAAAATGTAGCGAAAATGATTACCTAGTATTACAGCTAGATATTGTGATTATAGTGGTGATTAAAATATGATTTTAATTAATGGAAAATGCATTCGTACAGGGCTAAATGGCACAACGGTGGTGCTGTGGAAACAGCGGCGGGTTCCATAGCTCCCGGTAGTGTAATCCGTGGGGAGTATTTGCAAGACGACACGGAGTGGGAAAGAGGTACGGCGCGCGAGACGGCGGTGGCGGTCGCCATGATGGTGGCGGAGCGCGGCGGCGCGCTGCTGGCGGCACTGCGGGCGCTATGCGCGGATGACCTGCGCCGCGCCGCACCCCTCCTCGCCGCCGCGCCCGCGCTCAACACACTGCTGCCGCACGCACTTGCCAATTTAGAAGGCCTTCATGACTCTAACGTAATTACATATTTATACTAAACGTATGTATTGAATTTAAAAACTATAAAAAAATATTTGTAAAGACTACAGATACGTACAATCCATGCTGAGCTTTACATTTGTGTAAATGTTCATATATACTGTAAGTGTAACGTCATTTACTTCGACTAAACCGGTTTATACTGCTTTTTAGGGTTCCGTCCTTTTTAAGGTAAAAAGGAACCCTTATAAGACTACTCTGTTGTCCGTCAGTCAGTCTGTCTGTCTGTCAAGACCCTTTATCTCAGGAACGCTTGGCGATATCGAGTTGGAATTCAAAGTATACATTTGTATATAAGTCCAAAATTAAAATGGAGCAAAATTTGGTACTAAAGCCGCTAGTTTGTCTGAGGTATCAGATGAAAAAGCTCTGGCTAAGCTAAGCTTGAATATCAGAAATAGCTCGAGACCTCCAATTTTTGTACGGAACCCTCAGTGGGCGAGCCCGACTCCTCGCGCTTGTCCGGTTTTTTTGACAACCGGCCTACACCTTTTGTACTGACCGCAGCATCATATATTTAATACCTAATATTAAATTTTTATGTTTGATTTATTAAAAATGGAAGATAAAGTTGGCACTATCATTGTACAAAAATTGACAAATACACACACACATTTGTATACTAGATTATTTACCAATCAGTAAAAAACAATATCGCGGATACAATGCTTTCTTGAAACGGGGGATTCATTATCAACGTGAACGACACTTAAAAATTATGAGGATGCAATGTCAGATGTAAAAATATTGATACCATTTTTTATTTGATTTTTTAAAATATATATTTTTAATATTTTTTCTGGCTCTGCTTTTAGTGACATTTCATACATAAGCCTCGCGAACTATAACACATATTTAAGGGACAATCCATAAACGTAAGACAAAATCTAAATTTTGAGGATGTCTAAAATCATTTTCCCATCATATTTCAAAATCTAATATACAAACATAATTTAGGAACTGTTGTTTTAATATAATAATTTCTATTTGTAATTGCAAAAAATGTGATATTATAGTAGGTAAGGCGAGCATTACAAATCTAACCAGCTGTGACAAAAACGAGATTCGTATGACGTAATTTATGGATCGCCCCTAATCATGAGAATGCTACTGTAAACCCTCTTTATTACTATTATAATAAACATTCATCATCAAATTTTATTTTACAGAGTGTAGTTCGTCTTCTTGAAATAATTCACCAGCTGCTACCGCATGTTGCGGCCATAAACCACGCGCTACCTAGTCCTGATGACATTCCTACCGCTACCACGACCAGTCAATATTACACGTGGGTGGAAAGCGACCACCCATACAAACAATCTACAGTTATTAATAAAAGGTTACTTTCATTTCTATTTATATATATATATTGTTATATTAATGCTTAATTTAAAATTAAAGAGATTTAAAGATAGTACAAATTATAAATAAGGAAGAAATCCTCTGGGCTAACGGTAGATTCCTCTAGGATTAACTACTGACTTCCTTATGTAACTTTATGACTCGTAAGTGTTTGTAAAAGCCTAGTTAAACACAAAATGTTTGGTTTTTGAGAAAAAAGATACTAACTAATTATAGTAACAAATTCCTTATAATAAAATAAATAAAAAAACAATGTGTTGTGTTGTCATACAGGGTGTTATTTCCACCAACCGTATCTTGGATAGTATTGGAGATGGACCCGCGCAGTATCACCGCTCAGTCGGAGGACACTCTCACGGTGTACGCCATAGCCGGGGCGCCGAAGCATCGCTGCCACTGCATCACGGACGCGCGGGTCGCCGACCCACCATTCCGCAAGGTATATAAGGTAGCGGTCGTCCATTAATTCCATTCATTGTGATCACAACGCTACACTGCCACACTGCTACAACACATTGACTGACCGTCTACCGAGTACATGATTTGCACCGCTGATGTTTGTGTTACAGATATCTCTTGTGCTTATGCTATAGAGTTGTTTATTTTATAGTGGCGAAGGGTGAAAATTTATAGAAGGTAACTCAATTTAAAAAAAGTTTGTACCTTCCATACAAGTTAAATTTTTAAATACTTTTTAATATGAAGTGGGAAGCTAAAAATCTCCGCCACGTCTTCTACGAAGAAGCGCCGTTTAATCGTTGTACGATATGTGTTACAATGGGCAATATTTTTAATTTTTTATAGACAACAATACACATTTGTATATAATTACATAATATATATTTAAAAACTATAATCAATTAGATAAGCGAAAGGAATCGAGTTATGTAAACCCTTCGCCACAGCTAATTTGCTATTAATATATACTTACATTTAAGGCAGCTAAGAAAGAAGTTTATGCTTAAATAACATTATTGAGGTAATGGAAAAGTAATCTTACGCTTGCTAACCTCTCAATAAATATGTAACATTCTTAGGTTTATCCGTGTAAGTGCGAAACGGCGTTGCATACTGTCTAGGTGGTCAGTCTCATTACGTATGTGTATTGTGTAATGTGTGCCTTGGGGCTAATTCCATAATATGAATATGTGATGCATTGTTTGGTTTTAAAATTCATTCGCCGTCATTCATTTTCATAATAGATCAAATAATACAATAGATTATCCAGTAAAATCTTTGATAATAATTGTCTAAGAGAGAGAGAGTTTGATAATAATTGGCTGTGCATACAGCGAATATAGTAAATATAATTTGCTTTTAGTACTTACTGTTGAAATACTCAATAGTACAAGTTCCAAAGTAGTTCAATAGTTTTCAATTAAAAAACTGCATTTTTTAAATATACAAGTTGTAAAAATTTATAGATGTTTAAAAAAATATATATAATTTTTCAAACTGGCCTGTCGTGGCATATGTCTGTGAACTTAGCAGAGCATTGTCTTCGCATGAAGAGAACTCCATTTTTTTTGATCTGCTGGACAATGCTCTGCTAAGTTCACAGACATTCTTGGCATAGGGGCACAAAGTAAACTAGTACTTTACTTAAACTGTAAAGGCGACTGATTGTGGGTTCGATCCCACTCAATACTATATATCGCTGATATATATATCGTTGAGTGCCGCCACTCAACACGCAATTCCCTGTTTCCTGTGCCTCACCCTGCTGTGTACGGGATTTTTTGATCTAATTATTTTTCTAGCATCTAGGGTCTGTACAAAGCAATCGTAAACTTATATTAGAAAACAATACAGCTTACAAGAGATGGATCTTTACAGCGGCTGGTCCAGTTAACTTCAGAGACTGGCGAAGCAGAAGAGCTAGAAGAGACTAGCTCCGATGCACCGTGCATGCATTACAATTGTACTTATGTCAGTGTCACGCCTAAATTGTCTAACATGTAAGTAACTTATACATTATTTGTACATATGAAATTTATGTTTTGAATAACAAATTTATTACATTTTTTTTTATTTTAGACCTACAGACAGGCCACAAAAGTCGCTATTGGTGCCCGGAAATGAAGTAATTTTCTCCTTAGAAACGACTTCAGACTACATAAACGATTATAATAAATCTAATAAGTAAGTATTTAAATTTATAAAAATGTAATGAATAGAGTTATTTATTCCAAAAAGTTTAGATATTGCACAGGTGTCCAATATTAAACAAAAGAAATTAATATTATATAATATAATAAAACGCTGTAAAACAAAAGAAAGAGTGCTGTCTTCTACTTCTACTTAAAACCTTATTAAAATCCGTTGCGTAGTTTGAACGGTCTAAGCGCATATCCGCGAGTAGTGATTTTATTTTATACTAAGTATGAATATTAGGTATGTTATAGGTGAATCGGCACATTTGTTAACCTGAGTAGAACGTGCGCCTAACCACTGCAGTTTGCGGTTATGAGAACGTTCACGCTGTATCCTTTACGCAGCAGGGTAGACGCGGAGCCCTAGTGTTAAGA
This sequence comes from Heliconius nattereri, assembly GCA_013403645.1. Taxonomy (NCBI): domain Eukaryota; kingdom Metazoa; phylum Arthropoda; class Insecta; order Lepidoptera; family Nymphalidae; genus Heliconius; species Heliconius nattereri. The sequence continues at coordinate 68,781 of JAAIXI010000238.1, read as the reverse complement.
TACTCCAGTCCTCATTTTCCACCGAATTTTGGAGGAAGATATTTAATATTTCATTTCTTCGAGTGCGGACCAAACCCACAACCTGTTGCGTTTACAGTTTTGCACCACGACAGGCCTCTAAATTTTGCGACCAACAATTAAATCTCCGTATTATTGTGTGTACAGTGAAGAGAGCCGCTTTGGCTTCCGATGTCTATGTGTCGGCTACGAGGAGGCGCCATTCACGAATGTTAACACTGGAGGAACTCTCGGTGGCTTAGCCACCCTCGAGATGGAGCTCGTACACCTGGGCGCCGCGTGCGCAGCTCGACTCCTCGCGCCCGATCTAGACGTACCGCCACTTACTCATGGTAAATAATTATATTATGTATTATATCAAATATTATGTAACATTCTTAAGATGCGTGCAAAATTAGTAGGGGAGAGAGAGAGAGAGAGATTTATATATTTTAATAATCATAAATTTTTAATGGTCTTGTAAAATAACATAGATATGAACAAAGGGAAGTGAATGTCATTTCGAACATATAAGTTGAGTAAGTGTGCGTGAACTGAGTTGTCATAATTATCTTGTGTAAATGTGTATATTGTACTTACCCTGTGCATATGTATATTATATATATGTCGTCACGACAAGATATCGTATAGATATTTTAGAATTAATTGACTAAATCGTGCTAGTTTCACATACTTTGAAGTTTAAATGTAGAATTTAATTGTCCTTTGTGGATAAATCGATTGATATCTATACAACAATCTAAATCAAATCTAAAGGGAAACAAATAATACGCTAAATAAATGTTGCAGTAATATTGTGGATCTACTAGTTATGATATCTTGTTATATTTCGATTGCTATATCAATAGCCATAAATTGTCTAAAACGGGTTAGCATGACGACATCTTCTTTTGATAAAAATAACGACACCTTTTGTAAATTAACATATTATTATAAATGTAAAGATTGAATGAATGTCAAGGTTTTCCTTATATTTTCAAATCTACAATGTATTTGAATATTCGATACCAAATATGTGCAACATCTAGAAGTTCTAGAATTTGTCTAGTTTCCAGATATGAATTATTTGTTGATTACACCAATCATTGATTATATTAATGCACTATTGAATCATTCAGTAATAACGTTAAATATTCTGTTAATTAAAACAAAAATAGCAGTTATTAAACGTCTACGAGCCTAGTGGCAATGTGGATTAAATAAATAAAATATAAATTAATATATATTGTTTTACTTTAAAAATTCATTATAATGTTTACTGTTACGCAGAATTAGAAAACTAAGTTATTTTTTATAATTAACATTGTTTTATAGTGTGTAGGTACTCAACCAGTTATCATATACCTACTATAGTGCTTGCTAGTATATATTCTTATGGGTTATATGATTAGGCGACTTGATTTAAGCCTGTCTGATGGCGTGCTTGGAATATAATGCTGGACGTGTGTTACACTGTACCATTGTAGTCCAATATTGTGGCATAAATATGTCATACTATACATATGTCATACATAGTCGCTCACGTTCTCCTTTTATTGAATCAAATCTCCTCGCGAAATTGACAAATGGTTATTTTGTGTCAAATTATGATGAGTCCGTACTTTAAAATGTGTCATTTAATACCTATGTTGTAAATTGCACATTTTTAAGTACCGATATGTAATTAATTTATGTATGCATGCATTATTGTAAATGTGGCTGAATATATATTATTCATATTTTTTTTTATTTGTTGTCGTAGCCACGATAGTAGAAGTACAGATGCACGCGATGTCGTCAAGTACAGCTGGTGGTGGTGACGAGTCGGGCACAGACGAGACTGAAGCACTCCTCCTCTCACGTGGTCTTGAATTAGGATCTCCACCCACAGTGCACGCTGTGCTCGATGGCATGCCGCTGCTTAGGTGAGTATATTTTTTTAAAGAAACTATAATGCCAATCATCTCAATTTTTGTCGGTAATCTTTCTGCTTTATCCTGCAAATACTGTCTGTTATATGGGACAGAGGATTCCTAGTGCTAAGACACTACGCTACCTTCTGTCCGCCCACTTTTTAAGCCATTACTTGTTGAGTGGCGAAACTAAGCGCTGCAATTTATCTATCTTTTTGCCTCTCTCCAGTAAGAGACAGGAAATGAAAATAATTCATTTCTCCGAGTAGGAATCGAACCCGTAAAAGTCGCGTTTAAAATCAGTCGCAGCAGCATGACGGGCTCGATCTGCATTTTTTAAGCTCATTATAATGCTTAATGTACAATTTATGGAAGTAAAAGTGGATGATATTCATTTAGTGAGCATAAGTATTTAATATAGTATTAGGTATAAAAAGGCATAAATGTAAATAAGGTTCATTAACGTTGACTATGATTTCGAAACTAAAAATTTCAAAAGATGCTCAATATAAGAAATGCCTACAAGGGGTGCACAATCAAGTCAAACAAATAAGCAAACTCTTTTTTTTTAATACAAATTAGGAATGTATTCATGCAAAAATTGTATTAAACTTTGAAAACTGAAAAGTTCCGAGTGTGAAGAATATTTTGGTCACAGAAGTATAAAATAAAGAGCTAAGTGTCTAAGAGATTTCAGTAATTGCCGACAAATCGATGTCGTTCTTTCACTGACCCACGGATGTCGTATTGAGTCACCTGCGGGTATAACAATTGACCCAAGTGATCCCCACATCAGCTATATAGCTATATTATTTCAATGACTCTTGGTTCGCTTAAAATCTTCCATAAAACGAGAAACGTTGCTAACAGGCTACAGGATTGGAGCGTCAGCGCTTCTTTTATGAGAACACCATATATGTAGGTTAAAATATTTTAAACCTATACCTAAGAAAATTAATCAAGATTATTAACTAAGATACTTAATTAATAAATTTAGCAGCCAGCATCTACAAGTAGTACTAGTTTAGGAAAAATCTAAAAACTATACGTTTGGGATAAAATCCTAAAAAAATAATAGGTTTAAAAGAGTTAGTATAGGTTTAAGAGAGTTTAGTTCAAGGGAGGTATCAAATGAAAGGACTCTGCTAGCCTAAGCGAAGCGAAGCTAAGCCCTAATTTCAGAAAAAGTTCGAGATCTCCAGTTATTGTACGGAGGGCGAGCCCGACTCGCGCTTGTCCCGTTTCTTATTTTTAAGACATTGCGCTAATAAACGTAACTATATACTTGTGATGTGAACATACAATATAGTCAAGTTTTCATTTCATGGTATTTATTGGATGACATACTTATAAATATTCTAGTCTCTTTAAGAGAGAGAAGAGAGAGAGTTCATATATATTGTGATAATAATATTACAATAAGCTAAAGGTTACTGCTATATTTATAAAAAAAAATTAATAGCTCCTCGATAAATTTCATTTGAACATATTCTACGTTGGTTTTATTTTAATAGTTAAATAGTATTATTATAATAATTATCAAAATCTGAATAAATATCCTGTTAGATGGAATCCAAAAAAAATTTGAAAAATAAACCCAAGTAGTTCGCACAAAGTTACGAACACCATCGCCACGCCATCATTGCTTAGAGATGGTTGTAGAAAAGAAAAACAAGTTAGATATAATTCCCTTTCAGGACAGTGTATGATATATATGTTCCCCCAAAATAAACTGCGTTTACTTGAAGAGTAGAGTTAGATTCACATCACATAAGCCACGCCTTTGAGAAACTGCGCCACGGCGTTGCATAAGGAATAATTGATCATTCGCATTTATCTAAGTACTATAACATATTATTCAACTCGCTTTGCAAGGTCACAATATTATTAATAGACAAGTGCAAGAACTATGATGACGCAGTTGCAGCTACATATATATATGTATTTGCGTAAAACAATATTTAAAAATAAATTAAATATTTATATACTAGATTGTATAATAATAATATAAATAAGTAGTCATTATTTACTCACTGCGTAAATAAATAGAGATTTATTATAGAATTTACGCCAATTGTGGATGCTAACACAAACATTTAAGATTATTATTTAAAGGCCGGTAACGCGCCTGTAGCTCCTTTGGTGTTGCTCAGAGTCGTGGGCGGCGGTGATCACTTACCATCAGGTGACCCGTTTGCCTTGTCCTTTCCATAAAATAAATAATAGAAAAATGACCTTGACATGTTGGATTTGCGATCTAGGAATCTAAAAGGATATATTAACATTAATTTAAACTAAAATCTAAATATGTATGTAACAAATTAACAAACCGTTAAATTTACCAATCTTCGCTTATTTTGTTAGGAAATATTTTTTTTATTATTTGATTATGACATTTCTAGGATTAAGTATTTAAAAACTTTAAACACGAATGATGCACGCTGTGATGGTAATGATAAAAAGTAAAATATATAAAAAATTGTATATAATATAGTTAGTAGGACTGTCAATCAAAAATCAATTAAATTATATATTAATCATAATTATAAATTCTATAATATGAAACGAAATTAAATCATAAAGCTATTATTGGCACAGTATTTTTTTATTTTCAAACTTTGAGGTAGCAACTCTTTTTTTTTATAACAATAAAGACATTTTTATATTTAAACTTAACATAAGAAAGATATTTCATATTAAAATAAACTTGATTACAAATCTGTAGTTATTAGTTCTGCCCTTTCGACTACTATATGAAATTCAGTTTCTCTATAGGTTTTACCATCCGGCATTACCACATTCATTTTCTTCTTTTTTTCATTTTCACGTCTCACAATAAAGAAAATTATTATTACTGCAATCAAGATAACAATCAAAACACCCACAATCACAAAAATCCAAAAAGTTTGTTTAAATGAACCACAGCGGCTGTTAACAAATGTAGGTAGAGACATATAATGCGCTTCGAGTTGATACCAACAATTAATTATTCCTTTTTGGTGGCTTAGTACTACTTGCCATTCATCTGCTAATTGACAGCTACATTGGGTGTCAAGATTTAGTCCATCTATTCGAAGTGATAAAGATGTTTCATTGTATAAAAGAGAAAAGGGGTTCACTGAAGTCATTGTATTATTGTCTATCAAAATTTCTTGACGACCCAAAATAGACAAAATTTCAGCATCAACCGTTAACCCTAAAAAAGCACCCTTGCTTACTGTCGTCACAGTGTTATTTCTGAAAGTTATAGGACCTCTTGAAGCTATGTGAAAAGAGTCACCTTCCAATGTCTCTATAATATTACTTTCTATCAATACTCTCTTTGGTGAACTGACAAGAAATGTTAAACTTGATAGTAGCTTGATAGTCATTCCTTCCATTCGAAACAGGTTGATTACTTCTACATCTGACAAAAATCTGCTTGGTAGAGATCTAGCATTACCACCTTTCAGTATAAAATTTTCCGTGGTAAACTTCTTGAGAGCCTGTATCTCTATTTTATCATATACATTGTTTGAAAGTTCTATATTTTTAACTCCAGTTAAACTTGAAAAAGCGAAGGGCTTTAGATTCATTATTCTGCTATCTCTAATAACTATATCGTTAATTTGTCCCTGAACCGCATGTGAGGAAATTTCGGTTAGAGTACTATTTATAATCGTTATTTTAATTCCTGGGTTAACTTCATTATCTTGAGGAAACGGAGACCAGGCTAAAGCTCGCTCACTTATAATCATATTTTCAATATTTCTTAATTCTATCGTTCTTAGTTGAATAAGATTTCGAATTGTTTGCGATAGGAATATAACACGTTCACAGCCATTTATTATAATAGATGTCGCTCTCGGAGGAACTCTGTATGCTCCGTCAGGCCTCAATGTTAATTCCTGAAAAATAAGGAGGTACATTTTACATTTATTTGACATTTATTAAATCTATAATAATACATTTTTATATTGAATTAATTAATTGTAATTTACGTTAAATTCTCTGGTGCAATTACATATTAGCCTTGTAAACGAGTCACATCTGCACGCGTCTTCCTCACAAGCGGTGGGCACGGCGCGCTGTGCAAGCACCTGCGTCAGCAATAACAGTAGTTGCCAACATGTTGCCCACCTCATTCTCATGATATTACGTCACCATCGCAAGTCAGCTAAAAAACAAACAACCACAGCTTAGGAAGGAATTTCTGCATATACATGTACCTATTTGCCATAATTGTATGACACATTACTTCATTTTATGCCTAACTAAAGTAGCTTATATATTGTTGAACGTCTTCATACGCCTTTATAATTGATTAAAATTTTATTATTCGGAATGAATCTTACAACTGAATGAAACTTCACCGCTCTTATATAACTCCAATATAATGTTTTAAGCACTTTTTGTGTAATTTGCATTTGTAACAAATACAAAAAAAATTGAAAAATATACAGTTCTAAATTCTATATTGTACCTTTGATAATTATATTCCATTCTTTCTGGTCGCTTTTTCGAGTCGCCTTATATTTTCCCGTAATTTTTCAGTTTTAATTAGCTTATTATATTTTACATCACTTTTGTTATATTAAAATTAAACTTGTGGAAATGTAACTGTGCTTACTCACTAGAATCAGAGAGAAGTGTGTGAGTCAGAGTATTATCGTTATCGGCCGCGTTATCAGATATGTTAGGTAGGTTCACGTTACAAATATGTGTATTAATTTCTATACAATATTAGAGGCCACAAAGGTATTGCTAGCGTTAAAGTCATATATCGGCAGTTTTTTTTATGCGAATTTGTTGAATAATTTCATTTCGCGTGCTTAGTGAATATAGTCTAATAAGTAAATAAAAAATATTATTTGAAAATATAAGCAAAAATATATTTTTGCAAAGGTATGACTTACATTCGTGCAATAATAAACATAATACCCTATCTAGCAAAATACAGATATGTATATAAAAAAATACTGCTATTCAACGTTAAAACATACATAACAACCATAGGTTTTGGAATTTGTAATTGAAAAATATTGTATAATGTTAGTTTTAGTGTTTTAATTCACGTAATTGCGCTATTTCTCAATTAATTTCTGCCTAGCTTGAAAAATTCGAATAGGTAAAGTACACCCTGTGTCCCTCATATAGCAGGGAAGGCAGATGGTACCTAGTATTAAGATACTCCACTTTCCTCTGCCTAGGCTATGATGCAGGAAAGGAATGAAGCTAAAAAAATATATAAAGACAAGCTGGACTTAAAAGACATCGCAATATTTATCGAAAATCTCGTTTATGACTAGTACGTTTAAACAAATTTGAAGATCGGGACCGGTTTTAAGAGCCCCTCAACATGATATTGTTCTTTAAAATATACTAACTACAAATTTTAGTTTAACTTTAAGGTTATTTCAATTTTAAAACAATAACTTTAGGTTAAATTATAAAGTATACCTGTATGTTATTTATTTTCATATAAAGAAGAATATGCTGCCCTCAATGTTAAAATCATATAAACCTGTAAAGCATTTTGAAAGTTACGGTAACTTTTAAAATTTTAATTTTTAAATAACGCATTGGTTAAGCTAAAATAAAAAAAGGTATATTTTAATGTAGATATGTTTAAAATTATCGCCGAAGGCACGACATAGTCATATAAATAAATATATATACTGCAATATTACTGAAACTCATAGCATTCGAGTGGAAATACATGAAATATCAAAACATATGATTTAGGTATGTTTTGTACCTTATCTTGTATTCTAAACTTGAAATATCAACTCTACTTTTTAACATATTAATTATTAAAGGAAATTGTTTTAAATATGTGGCAGTTTTTGTCTTATAACAAGTATTAGAAATTACAATTTTTACAGCTTCATTCTTAAGAAATGTAAAAAATATGTATGAAATTTATAAACATAACTCCATTACACCAAAGGCTAAGAAAGGTCGGCACGTTGATTACATTAGTCTTTGTTTTGATTGAAGTTTCTTGAAAGTAAACCAGAGAAGCTACTTGAGATTATAAATAAATAACATAGGTGCATAAATCTCTATCGCCGCATTTAAATACACGAACCGACATTAGTGTTTTGTAGATGTGAAATAAAATACCGTAAGCTCTATTGAATATAAGTAATTATAATTTTAAATCATTTTGGAAGATTCCGAAAACTATTGGCTATTATTTAGTGCGTTTGTCTATAAAAATATTTAACATTAACCGTTTTATCATAAGATTATAAACTATTGTTAAGTTTGTTTTTAAATTGTTACATTTACTTTGATTAAGTATATTGTGGAAAATTAAGATTGATATAAAAAATTCTGTATACAAATAATAGTAAAGCATGGCTGTTAAATAATCTATTAATAAAATTAAAAAATATATATCCCCTTAGTCGTCGCTTAATCGAAGGTACTGATAACACACACGTTATTATTTGATTGATATGGCGTCAGATATCGTTATCTATTTGCACTATTTTAATTTCAGCTAAGATGATACGAATTATAAAAAAATCTGATATGGGTAAAGTTATAATTTTTATGCGTATGTAATTATATCTAATATATATATATATATGATTAGTTACTTTAAATATTTACTGCTACTGCTGTTTTTAATAACAATAACACCACGAATTAGACCAACGTATTCGCGTTAATACATAAGCTACAAGTTTTCCGGAACAATAGTAAGATTTATGTGTAATATAATATCATAAAATTGAAAATATTTATACTAACCTCATAAAAGATTGAGTGAAGCAGCAAAATGGTAAGCGGTAATCATTTAAGACTAGAAATGGTTTCCATTAAGCGCTAAATAACTTATATTGTATGTTATTATATAAAATTTAACAGTGTCAATGGCGGTGTAAATAAAACTAACAATCGAATAAAACGCACGCGCCGCGTCAGTTACCGTATTACGACTGACGACTGACTGAGCTCATGAAGTCATGAGCGTGAGCGCTCACGTTAGTTGAGTGGCCACTCGGAACCTTCCGTCTTGGCGTGACCGGTGTGTGGCCAACCGGTGAGGGCGACGTAAACTAGTGTGTAAGGACTGTATGTAAGCATTTCACGGCGTCCGCGACTGTCGACCTTCGGGCATGTTTGTATGGCAAATAAATATCTATGTTTCGTTATTATCGTAAAATTCTTAAATTTATGTACGGATGATCCGTACACAAAATATGTGTGACGTATGACTCGTACTTTGATCAATTATTTGTTTTTTTTTTTCAATAACATTTAATTTGTTTATTATTTATAAAAGTTAGATCTAATCTTTACTAGTAATGTAATAGTAGTAACATCATATATATCCATATAATATTAGGTATACTTCTTCTTCAAACTCTTCTTCTTTTTAAACTTTATCCCACAATCTATAAATAACTAAATACCTATATTTACTAAATTAGCTTCACACTGTGCCCCGCAGGGTCACATAGCAGGGTCGGCAGAGGGAACCTGGGAATGTCGTGTCGTGGAAGACATACCGTTCCCGTTGGGACCACTTATTAGCTTTATATGTAGCTTCATATGGGTTTAAAAAACTACTGAGTTTATTAAGTACCAAAAACAAGAATATAGAAGACTAACATCACATTAGTATCTACATGTATCGTTGCAAAAGTGGAGCCTGCAATTATTAAAAAGTAAATAAAATTGAGTTTAAGTAAATTGGAATAGTTATTAGTGTTAATTTCATATGATAAGGAATAATAAATACTGTGCTTTAAAATATATTAAAAATATCCTTTTTATTTTTTTGTAGTTTGTAAAATATAAACTCGGTAAGAGATAGAGTCTTTTGAATTTTTTGTACGTCTTTTTAAGATATACAATGCAATTGATTGCAATGTATACGCAAAAAAATATCTTTTTACGACATTTTATCGACATCTTTAACTATTTTAATACCTTCTTCGCCTGTGTGTTTTGAGAAAGTCAACTCTCTTTCTGTATTAAAATTCATTAAAATCGGTTCCTCTATATGTTATATATATTATGTAGATAAGAGTGCAAAATCTAATCAAAATATATAATAGACTAGTGGACCCGAACGCGGCTACGCCCGCTTGAACTATGTATACGAATATTTATTAAATATATTTATGAAATTATTTTCAGTTGTCAATAGAGAGATGCGTTAAGCAAGCTCATTTTGGGTGACGTTTTCTAACAACAACTTTGCAAATCCTTGCTTAGCAACGGTCGCATAGCGACAGTTGTTATTAACATGGCGGAATAAATTGCATGTCAAATTAATAAGTATTTTAATATATTAGTATATATCGAAAATATTACAAATATGAGAAAAAAAGTATCCTATGTTCATCCCGAGACCCTCCCAGACCCGAGTATTAGAGATATTATGAGTATTTTATCACAATTAAATTAGCGGTTTGGCCCTGATCGTGTAAAAGACAGACAGACAGACACAGTTAGTTTCGAATTTATAATATAGGTATGGATTGTCCAAAAAATAATACAATTATAATAAATTTAATAAATTTTTCGCCCAAGAAATATCATGTGGAATGTATAATAACGATATACAACATTATGCACAAATCTTTATGAACATTTTTGTGAATTATTTAAAATTAGAAATAAACACAATTCACGTTTAACATTTATTTCATTTGCAACATCAATGGAATAACATATAATTACAATTTGAATAACCTTATTATAGTTAATTGCAATAATATATATTTATTCTTAATAAGAGGTTATTATATATTAGTGTTTTTTTTACAAATACGCAGCGACAGGATATAAAAATATTTGAACATGTTCAATTATATTACACTATCCGAATATAAATTACCATATCAGGCGTACTCATGTCAAATATTATACAATTATCTTTAACAACTGACGAAAAATAGTGAAACAGCTAAGAATATTTTTCTAATAGCTTAAGTTATATTTTTGTATCATGAATAGTAGTTTCTGTTACATCGATTTGAACCAACATAATAAGTTTATAAATATGATTTTTTAATTTAGTGATAAACTAAATATAAAATTAGAATTAGATATATTTCTTATAAATAATTTGTAAAATAAACAGAATCAAAAATAATTCACTAACCTTTGGGACGATAGTGAGTCGAGTGTATTTTTTGAGAATAGTTAGTTCACAAAAATATTTTTTTAAATAAAGAGATTTTCATTTAAAGTAGAAGTAATTTTACTAAAATATATGGGTAACTTAAATTTGGTATATTACCTTAATAATTAAGTTACAATAATAAATTGTAACTTAATATAATCATATCTACTATAAATGCTTTAAAAATTTCAAAATATATTTTTACAGTGAAATATATTTTTCAGTGATTCATGAACATAAATGATTACCTTTCTAAGTTGTATATTGCTTACTGTAACTTAATTTCATTAAAGTGGATGTTCGAGTTACGTACTAATGCTACTTAAAATTAAATATTTTAGCAAAATATTTACAAAAGTTACAACTAAGTCTGGCATGACACAAATATTTATATTCAAATAATTATTAAAAATAAACAAACTAAATATCACAGCAAAGAAATATTAAGCAAAATCACGCAAATTGCTTTGACATAGGCGCGATCTACCTTTGTCACAGATATTAGTTTCGAGATCTAAGCTCAAGGTATTAAACTCAGCCGTGCCGAAAAGATGTACCTTCTCCTGGGTCAGTAATTACAATAGGTTTTTCTGGCAATGGTCTATTTATCATTTTACTTGAAGAATTTGAATTCGTTGATTTGTTTGATTTAGTTGTTGACGTAGGACTAGTTATTGCATTAAACTTGGAAACTGGATTGGTATTGTTAGAGTTCATTTTTTCGCGTACAGCTCGCAAATATGGGCCTCGTGGAACTGCTTGTTCAGCAACTATATCAGGCATAACGTTTAAAAAATTATTTTTCCCTTTATCAGAATTTGCTATTTCAGCGTAAAGATGAACAGCAAAATCTTTTGGCTCAAAATACTCGTGAACTAACGCAGTTTGTCTGTTATAAGGTGATAACGGTGTTAATTTGTCGAGCGAAGGAGCCCGAGTTCCTACGCTTATCATTTTCTTTTTATTTTTTCCTATTCGTGGTGTTGTATTTTGGAACGGCAATTCGTAAATATTTTCTTCTGCATTTACAAGATTAGGAGTATTATTATTACAACTTTCTTCTACTTTGATAAGTTCATATAGATGTTCTATCATTTCACGTGCTTCTACATAATTTTCTGGATCTTCCAATTTATCTTTTAAATTTTCTAATAATTCTTTTGTTAACTCTTCTGGAAGAGTCTGTGTCATTTTATTTTCCATACCAACAACATCGACACCACACGAATTTGGAATAACGGTTTCTTGAACAATATCTTGTATACGTGGCTCATTTAGACGATGTCTTTCAGAATATTCATTTACAGATAACTGTGAGATAGATCCAGCGTTATCGAGGCCATTGTTCATTCCACAAACACACAAACGATCACAAAGAGCTCCACATGAAGAGTTAGAAGAAATAAAGTTTTTTAAATTTATACAATATCCTCGATGTTTCATCCATTTAATGAAACTTATAAACATTACTATCAATACGCAACCTAACGCCGTTACAATCACTATACCAATAACTTTTTTATTTCTGTCACTTATTCCTTCCTGGTCATCTTTCTTATGTGGGAATCTTGGATTTTTTATTTCTGTAACTGCTCCGGCTTCCTTACTTTTGTACGTTTCGCACTGAATACTTGGCTTATCATTGCATACATTGTCAAAAAACTTTTTGAATAACATATTCTGTTCAGGAACATTAAAACAACGAGCAAAAAATTCATTAACAGTGCAATAGCTTTCATTTTCAAATGATTCTCCAGATTCAGCTCCCAGTCCTTTAGCGAGCCAAAATGTTATGTTACAGTGGCATGGCGAACCAAAATAATTATTTTTATAAATGACATTATTAGAGTCTTTTGAATATGCTTGTCCTATGAATCCAAGACTATTAGGGTTGATAGTCTCGATTTCATTTTCAATGAAAGATAATTCATGAATTGATCCACCAGGTGCGACTATAGCGTTGGGGGATAATTCATCAAAAGAGTTTCGTTCCATTTGGAGTTTATTCCAGGAAGAGAGTTCAAATCCTCTTTCTTTAAACACATTAAATACACTGTCTACTATTACGACTGCAACGACTGTGGCATTAATGGCACCTGTTTCTATGTTTTCAAATCTGTAATTAAAAAAATTAAAAACTAAAATCTATAAATCATAATAAATCATAAACATAATTGTAAGATAAAAAAAAGTAAATTATTAAAAACTACAAATACTGTCACAACTGACCTGGAACGTGAAATATTCAAATTAGCCACAGCAGATTGCAATGAATTCGATGAAAATATGTGAACTTTACATCCATAGAAATGTAAATTGTTTATAAGAGATTTCGGCGCAAAGGATTCTCCTTCAATAAGATTGAAAGTGCAATTGACGGCCATCACAATATTGTAGGTATTGGCAGGAAAAGCGCCCCCATGGACTGTTTTAACATTAACATATTCGAGAGAGATCAGCGCTGCTGACGATCCGAAAGTTTGCTCAGGGAATTCTGTTATTGTAACATTCTTCATACGAATCTGAAAAATGAAATAATAATTAGCAATGAGGGTATCTTCAGTAGTTGTTATATGCAATGTATTAATCTTATACCTATTGTTATATTCGCTTTGCTAAGGTAATTACAAATAACACTTTTCTTTATAAAGTTAGATTCGCCTGCTGCACAATGATTTAAATTAAGTCATATTTATACATTGGAGGTTATTTATTTATTAATTAAATAATATCTCACCGACATCCCTGGTCCGTGTTCTCCAACATTTGCTGCGGTTGGATCGAGTACGAAAGTACCAACACCAAGTTCCAGGTGGCGAACATTTTCAATATGAATAAATAAAAGCCACGAAAATGCTTTGCCTTGTAAGGAAACGTAGTCGCAGTTACGTACTGTCACAGATAGTGGGCCTGAAATTATGAAAATAGACATAGTAAATATTTATCATTTATATAATCTATAAGAAATTAACAGAGCTAATTAGACTAATGACAATAGTTGTCTATAATAGATGAGTTTGAAAATACACTTTATATATCTTTTTCGGCGGTTTTAGAGAGTTGGATTACTAGTATCAAACTTATTAAAAAATGGTTATAAAATTTATTATTTAGTGTGCATTGCGTAAATTGTATACATTATTGTAATTGACATTGAATGTGGTATTCATAATAGACATATCTCGCAGAAATACCGATAGTGTTACATTTATCTTAGAAAAATATACTGGCACTAAGCTCCCAAAAATTACCTAGGAGAGTAGTATATTATTAATAATGACAAATTATACTTGTTTATGTGTAGCTAGGCAGAACGCTTAGACAATGTAAAAGAGGCGCGGGCTAGAATCAATTTATTTTACGTTTTGCAAAATTTGTAGATTTTAGATTTTAATTATTAAAACACAGCTATTAATCATCGTATTATACCTTGATACGATGTTTCCGTAACGACGGGAATTGTTTAAAACAGCACATATTTTGTTGGCGTTAACCGAGCGCACCTCCATTGTCTACGATACATTCAAGCTTTGTGTTACAATCGGCTTGCCTTATGAGTCATTATCCTGTAAAACACGAATGTCGACTCGGGGAAACGGTATATTTTTAGATAGCCGTCCATTTCAACTCTACCAAATGACTACTTTTCTACTTATAAATTGGATATATCTCCAGACGTATTACTTTATATTGCACTAGTACATATGATAAATATTATATTTATGTTTTGAAAAGTAATAAAACTTAATATTCGTAAAACAAATATATTTACAAAATTTTCATATACCATTTTGTTTAAAAGTTTGCAAAAAAATAATAATATCTTACTAGAACATTTATTGCCTATAATATACAATAAGTAATATGCATATTGTTGGTTCAGTATTAGAAAAATATTATTGTATGAGTCTGATGTATTCCTCGAATACTTTTGGCGTACAAATGGCACAGGTGCAGAAGTAGGTGCAGAAATATTACTTAGTCATCGAATTTACTTGTTTTACATATAGTTACTTCAGTTAATATTGGTTGCACAAACAACTTTCGACAGTGTGGCTTACATTGTTTACCCTCAAGATGGATCTATCATCATTTTATTCTTAGTTATTGTAAAACGACAAAAAATCAGTAATATACGGAAAATACTATTGATACTATATCTGAATATCTATACATAATAAGTTATCTGCAAATCTGTCGGTTTTTCAATTCGGCTCAATAAATATTTTTTTACTAAGACAAATACTTTTTACAACAATTAGTTAAAAATTAAAAAAAAAAACTTATTGTTTATTACTATTAACAAGTTAATACGATTTTTAACAAAACATTTTAATTTAAGATTTAAGACGAAACAAATTATATTATTGTCACAAGTTTCGATTTTTTATCAAATTTTCAAAAAAATGAAGCGATCCAAATAATGGTTTATTTTTACTACACTATTTACTAATATAATAACTATATTTAAAACTTTAATTAGAATAACTGTTCCTAGTCTTATTTTTCTTATAAGTATTATACAGTGCAATTTTTTTTCTAATGGAAAGCTTCGATCAACTTAATTATTCTTTCTTCTTTTCTTTCTGTGATATTCTTGGTAATAAGTCAAGTTCTAATTAAAAGGAGTAAATAATAAAATATTATTTTAATACTAAAAAAACTAAATTTTCCTTTGTAAATCTTTTCTATTTGGATAACGGCTGTCTATTACTTTTGTATCCGTAACAGTGTAAAGCTTAAAACTTAAAAGTGTGTTTATTAACTTTGTTTCATGCAATTTGTTTGTTGTAGTAAGTACAGGTAAAAACTAGTCATTCGATATCGTGGACTTTTTATACTAATATTCAGAACTTAAAAGCTAAACATTGTTAAAGACATAAATCCATTAGAAAAACACTATCTACTATAGCAGTCAACTCATATTGTTGATTTAGAGGAAATAATAATTTATTTCAATGCACTTTATTTTACCGTTTTGTATGAGACCTTTAGAGTGCGTCATTGCACAGCTTCGAACCATATGTGATAGTACAACTTGTATCGGCGCTCTTATGTCGCAACTACGAGTGTATAAAAAAAAATTTTTTTCAATATGATCCGTGCCGCTGAGAATTTTAGTAAAATACTAACAATTTGAATGTGTTTGACTTTAATTTGTGCTTATTAATATAAATTGCTAAGAATATATAAATATGGCCTAGTATACTATAATACTATTAATATATTTTACTTTTGTTTGAATATACTATTTAACTCACTTATAATTTCAATTTCAATTCACTTATACTACTCTCTATCTTCAGTGGGGAATATTAAAGTTATTTTGGATTATAATTGTAAAATTAAATGCACTTTTACGTTTATTATTTGGCTTATTATATCATTTTTTTAATAAGGTAATTGAGGTCATCTTGTATGTAGGTATAGTATGAAATCTTGTGTGCTACATTTCAAACCGCTCCGACTGGTCTGTCAAGTCGATAAAGAAAAATCTCTCTTGCACCAATGATGTTACATCGCACGTTTAATAGGTTTTAAGCTAATGTAAAAAACACTTCAATAATTATTTTATTAAACCATTCTGAGAATTTAACTAATTTTTTTCTTAGTTGATACTTAAATTTTTAAGTCCTTGCTCAGTGATATAAATTAAAATTCTAATAATTAAAATAACAATGCTAAATTAGATTCATCGATCATAAAAAGATAGAAATATTTGATATATTACTTTAAAATACATTTAAAACGCAGTATTCATAAATACATAATATTAATAATACATAATATAAATAATATTAATAATTCATTCTATAGAAGTTACCTGTATTCGAGTCATATATTGTTTTAAAAAAATATAATATTCTCTAAGCACTTTACATTTCGTACCAAATATTTCAAATAATTAGCTATGGCCATAATATTTTTTAAATGGTGTTTTAATTTAGTACTTCGCAACAGCTTCTTGTGTTAACAGCAGCAGATCTATAAAAATCATACATCGCTTGCAGGCTTGCTTGTAAAGGTAAATAGGAAATGAATTAAAGATTATGTGACGTTGACATTTCATTTTCTAATTACATTAATGTTTTATAATTTAGTACAATCCACGAGGCCTAGACTGAGCTTTGCATTGGTATGAATGTTCACTGTTCATATATATTATATATTTGAGCCCTGCTTATACTTACTGCTTTGAGATAAGTAGCCTGCACTTCATTATTTTTAAAAACTTTTTTTATGTAAATATTTTTTAATTTTATTTTAAATATTTTCTCTGGCTTCACTTTTAATGATCGCTTACACAAATGCCAAGCTCAGCATAAGCCTCGCGAAATGTACACTTATTATGTTTAAAAGATATGCAATCTTTCGCGAAGCGTCTTCGAACATACATGCATATGAAGCTTTTAATAATATTTACAAGTATTTTCAATATATTTTTATTATAATATTGATTAACTAAAACATACCTTTAATATCGTTGAATGCCTTTTCTTCAATTCTCAGCACATCACAATTGTCAATTTCAAGGAAAAGATTAATTATATTCAGACCGACTGCTGCTGAGGTCCTGATATATATAAGTGTATTGTTTACGAAGTGTAGATATCGTGCATCGTTCAGTCGAGAAAGTGAGTTTGCTTCTATCATTAAAGATTCCGCTCCGGTAATAGTTAAATCGTCTGTAGTTTCTGGTAGGTCCCCTTCTAGAACACTCAGGTTCTGTAAAGAGTAATACAATATATAGTAAGATGTATAATAATAAAATAAAAAGAACGGGATAAGGAGGAGGTGTGAATGAATTGGAATACAGGAGATGGAAAAGTATGACACGTTGAGGTACCATTTAAAGAATATAAAGCTTTTAATAACAATACACCACAACTTAATGTTTACCTAATTACAAATAATTACAATTTTTAAAAAATAAATTACAATTTTTTAGCTCCACGCTCTATTCCTGCATATACCAGGGTAGGCAGAGGGAATCTGGGAACTTAGTGTTAAGACACTTCGCTGTCCATTAAGACACTTCTTTGAGGTATTACATGTTGAACGGCGAAACTTAACGCCGCACTTTTGTTTCTATACCAGAGCGAGGAAATGAAAATATTAAATATTTCATTTTCTCGAGTGGGAATCGAACCAATGACCCAATGTAATTATTTTATTTTATATTTTAATAAGCTCTTTTCAGCTAACCTCGCCCCAATTGCAACGATCTTGGATATAATGTATATATATTTATATCATATATATATATATATATATATATATATTATATAACATCATACAGAGTACCTAATGATGATAAGTCATTCTGCTCTAAACTTTCCACCCGTTTAACATGGCGTTGCAGGCGCTGCACTTTGTCTAACCGGACCGAAGTAATATAAACATTGATATGAATAATGTCAAATATAAATTTAAACCAGACTGAATATGATAGAATTTATCACTCAATCAACTCTATCTCTATTCTGGTAACAAATAAGAGATCAATCACTACTTAAAGTACTGTATATCATAATATAGAGTATAACGTTAATACAACAATTGTTATATATTTTTTAAACTTTTTCCTATTGTTTATAATGACTTCAAAAGCAGCGCTCGTTACCGCTATGACACGGTCGTAAGGACAAAAGACACATATTTTCACTTTGTATTGTGCGTTATCTATATATTTTGTTATTACTGATAAATGGTGGCTTCTTTTCTCTAGTTTGATATTTGTTATCGAGTCGCTTTACATTCATGAACGCTGCCACAGATAGCGTCCTCGATATGACTCATTAATGTTACGAAGTCACTTCTTATAAATACCATTGTACTATTATTATACACGATTATAATTGCTTATATTATTTTTTTATACCTTTTTATATTATTTTTTAGACCAAAAGGGAGGGAAAGGGAACAATATCAGAAATAATATAGAAATATTCTAGTTTAAAAGTTTGTTCACTTCTTGTTTCCCAGAAAGCTTTCTTGTTTTATGATAAGATTAAGTTTTTTCTGTTCCTTATAAATTATTAAATAGATTTTAGTTTTTCGATTAGAAAGGAAGAACAAGATATATCGCAATACAGCTAGAAATATATTATTCTTATTTAAGTCAAACAGTGATATTATGAATCAGTTCATAAAAGCATAGCATAGCAATCTGGGATCAAAATGGATATAATTATGATCCCAGATTGCTATTATACATTTTTAATTTAATAATTCTAGTACGTAAGGTATTTAAACAAAAAAACCTTGATCTATATAAGGTTGGTAAAGTCGTTTATGTTACGGAAGAATCGGCGAATACAATGCCCGGAGATTTTTAGGACATAATGTATTAGAACAATACATGGGCGTGACATCCATTGGTATCCAAATAACTTTAAAAAAAAAACTAGCAAATTAACAGCCTTAATTTTTTAAAGTAAAGAGACAAAGAGTTTGATTAAAATTCTTTTAGTACATTTTATGTGAAAGGTGAACAACAGACAGACAAATTCTACAAAAATAATACTTTTGGCTTTTGTAACTTATAAAAATAATAAATATTTTAGTTATAATATTTTAGTTAATATTCAATATTACAAATCTATTGTATTCCTAGCTATTAACTGTAGCTTCGTCCGTATAGTCTAATGGAAATAACTTATCTAAGAAATCACGCAAGCTCTCTCATGTTTGCAATATTTGTCATTGTTACTCCTTTCTTCTATTGGTCGTAACATTATGTGTAGTAGCTTTATAGTATGCTTCAATAAATGGACTATAATCCAACACATAAATTTCATATTTTCTCTACTGCTTTATAATATTCGAATAAATATTATTACATTTGAAATTCACATCGAAACATGGTCGGCCATTGTATCCGATGTATATTTTTTTCTTGGTACAAACTTTCGCAATTAATTAACATAAAATTTTGCAGAGTTTTCAAGTGATACAATATTCGGTATTGCATTCCGACCATCCATTATTTCATCACCGTGAAGCAAATTAGCAGCGATATTTCCATGGATGGTTGTAATAATCGCGCTTCAAAATCAAGCTTCTCGAAGCTGGAGGAGACAGAGACGTATAATATATACTCTTCTATTCTTCTTCTTGTGTGTGAAACGCAAAGTAAGAGATCGAAAAGAATCCAAAATGTAGGTTATAAATAAAGCAAATCTTTAGGAATATTAGATATTATTACACTTGTAATACGTAGTGAACATTGTTAATTTTGAGGTGTTTACGTTATATTTAAAAAAATAATGGTTCAAATAATATTCAGTTAGTGTCAAGTGAAAGATGACAAAGTATAGCTGTTTTTACAATAAAATGAATGATCAATCAATTGAAAATCAGAGCTCTTGACCAAGTTTTTCGTTTTAAACTAAAGTCAATAAATAAAAACAACAACTTTCAGTTACAGTACAGGCTTTGTGTTACATAATTAAATGGCATACATGAGAGAATGTCAAAATACCTATAGTCATCATATTTGCGCAATCATATGCTCGATATAAAAATATTCAAAATCATTAAAATTAATTGCGTACTATATGGGATAAAAATAGTCTTTTAATTCTTATGATTATTTATTTCATAGAATTGTTATCCGCAATACAGTTGAGATTTAAAGCTAGAATTTCGCTATTATAAATTTGCTTACGAAGGTGTATTGTATTTTGTAACGTTTAAAACTTAGCGATGTTAGTAAATTATAATATAGTATTTGGAGACTAGCCAGTCTCTGGCGCAGGAAGTGATCTCTCGTTACGGTTTTTTTATGGTTTGTTCGTTGCTCCCGCGGGCACAGGCGCGATCCAACGCTGGCCGGTGCGAGAGAACGGGTGCTCCATTTTATAGTGATTTTAATTTATGAATTTTGTATGGTATGTGGATCTTACAAAAGAAATAGATAAGGTTGTTTATAAATTAAATTTTATATTATATTATAAAAATAGAATATACATTATAATGCGAGTTTATATGCTGATAATACAATAGTACCACTGAGACAAATATACTTGCATACAATTATTCCTCGTAGGGACGAAGAATGTTGAATCAAAATAGCGATTTTTGTATCTTTATAGATGTTTCATTAAAAATATGCACGTAAATTCAGTGCGAGTTTTATTCTATTAGTGTACTAAACACTCAATAAATTAAAGTTTTATTCCTTAACCCAGTTTATAGGTCTTAATTATTATATTGTAAGAAAAAGCTCGTTTGAGTTGTATCAAACGGAAACAGTCGTTGACATATATTTATAGACTGTCTTAGCGTATGTATCGAATTGTAGAATACCTTGGGAGTCGTCAACATTTAATTAATGGAAAATATAGCTTTAAATTTACTCTGTTAATCTAAAAGTCTATATGTATTACTATTATTATAGAATAAATAATAATAAATTTCCACTTAGCTCACAAAAAGAAAATTATGTGATTATTCGATTCTATGAGACCTACATAAATGCATATTATCTAGGTAAGTTATTTAAACAGATAATAGCTAAATTTGCAAGTGCGTGTGCGCTACAAATAACCTGTGTTCTATACGAGTTGTTCGGGTAAAAGAGTCGTGTTGTCCTATTCTAAAGAGAAGAGAGAGAGCGGGACAACATTAGGACGGACGAATGGAGTAGAATATTTGAGGCGAATGGTTCGCTCGTATCGGCGAATGTAATACAACCACACGAAAACCAGGTTCTGTTTATGCAGCCAAAATATGCCTAAATTTACTTTGTTTAAGTTATATCTGAACATTATAAGTATAGTATAGATATTTTTATGCCTCTTAATTTATAATATAATGTAGGTAGGTATATAAAATTAGATATTATGTTCAATTTAAGTTGGAACTTATTGACAAAATCAATTCATATTTGCACGCTTATTATTATAGTCGTTAGCGCGTGGTAATGAGATCGTTAGAAAATGATAATGATGACTAATAAGTTCCTTTTAACTTGTGTATACATCATTGTGTACTATTTTTAATTAATTATGATTCTACATTAAGTCATTGCTTTACGTTTAACAGAAGACCCTGCTTTTAGGAATTCATATTCTTTATATTCTTATAACCTGGATGTAATGAGGGTTGTAATAAAACAAAGAAGATTCGGACTATACAGTTGTCAAAAATAAAGCTTTAAGTAATAATCACGTTGGGTACAGCAGCTGCTCAATAGAACTTAGCGATGTGTGCACGTGTGCAACAAAGACGTAACATGTTTACACGCACTGTCAGTGTGTGCGTGTGCTCGATGCCACTTGTTGCTCGGGAGTCGGTGTCGGGTTCGTGAACTGTCTCTTTTACAAGAGGAAATTATAGCCTGTTTATAAGGTCCTTCACAGTGCTCGCACATATTAAGAAATCAACGTCAGGTAGCTTTGTTTTGTTTATTGTTGGGCGTTGTCGTTTATTGTCATTTATAAAAATAGAATAATATTGAGTAATAATATCATGATTCTCTGTTTGTCTTGTCTGATCTTGGAATTAAAACTAGTATTTACTGTAAATGTCAAAACATTTCTAAATGTATTATAATATATAATTTTGATAATAGTAAATATTATACAATACAAGTTATGTTTAGTATTTATGTGTAAATAACCTTACGGAAAGGTCGCCGATATGCAAGCACCACACGCTGTGATAGCTATATAACCAGTATTCCAATATTGTTACCTGATGATGAGGGACAGTGCAGTTAACATCCACTCGGGACGGGTGTTTCGCTGGCACACACTCGCAATAATTCAATTGGCAAACTCCATTGCTGTGTTCGGTGTTCACAAAGGCAATTAGAGACAGAAGCGAGAGCACCGCGGGGAGGCGCGACATGTTGCCGCGCTGCGGCGCGACTGACCGCGCGCTACGACCGGCATGCACAGACTGGCTCCACCTCGCACGGGGTACAGCGCCGGACCGCTAAGCGTCCACTACCGCTACTGTCTTTGTAAATTCTGTTTTTATCGATAGTGATGCTATTTATTGAACCAGCTCTTAATTATCGATATCGATGATGTGATTCAATTAGTTTAGTTAATCATATTTCATCATATATTCTAATTGTTGTAGACACGCGTAATACTGATTTGGTCATTATATGCTATGGGAGAATTAAAGATAATTATAATTAGATGATATTTATCATATATCAATTTTAATTCTACAGGCTACTAATATGATTATAGTTACGACCAATAATCGTCTCTATAGTAAAATTTATGATCGTGCCATTATATGTTAGGTTAGGCAACTTATGTTCTTCAACTTTAGCCAATTGTCTCGAACTGCCGTTAATTATGGCCTGACATTAGTCAGGGTTAACATTAATGCCGTATTTGGAAGACAAAACTGAAATATGTCGGAGGTTAGCATTTAATGAGTTTATAGCTCCAACAGTACTTTCCACGCTAGAGTGCTCATAAAGTACTACCCTAAAGCTGTACTGGATACATTAGCATTGCATAACAGAGCAATAAGAAGGTCATGATCTACTGCATTGAATGCATTACTAAAATCAATTGAAATAAGCACTGTTAAATGCCTATTTTCCATAGCAGATCTAATGTTTTCAGTAACTCTCAACAAAGCAGTAGCAGTGCTGTGTCCAATTCTAAAACCGTACTGCAGTGAATTTAAAAAGTCACATTTTGAGAAATAGGTGAAAATCTGTTCGTGAACAGTGGGTTCTAAAATTTTGGAAAGAAAAGGAAGGATTGAAATGGGACGAAAATGAGATAGTAGCGTAGGATTTGATATTTTTGGAAGTGGGAGAATAAAGACTTCGTTTCTATAGAAAGTATCTATTAAATTATTACTGGTGAAATTCAATGCAGGGCGCTTATACAGTGACTAAATGAAAGAGCAAAATATTGTGTAGATTTGGAGATTGATTTGTTTCATAATTTACAGAATTTTTTAAATCATATTTATTTATTTCTAGTATTAACTAGAAGAAACCTTGCTGTGTGCGGAATACAGCGTGAAACTGATTTATTTCATTTTATATTCTATTTTTCGAAAAACAGTCGCGTTGACTAACTCTAAGAGTCTAAACGTTTAAAAAAATGTTTTAGTAAAATTACAAAAAAATATATGTAAAGAAAATAAGTCATAGATAAGTATTGAGTTATTCACACATTGTTTATTAAAATGCTATTAGTCGAAAACCGTCTTCCTTTTATGAACTATAAAATTTGTTGATAATGAGATGATGATAAAAATAAAAACATGGTCAAGTACGGGCCGGACTCGCCCACCGAGGGTTCCGTATTAAATTGACGATTGCAGATCAACGGGAAATACAACTTAATAGTTAACAAACTGTATTTTGCTGCCGTATTGTATTTTTTGACTGCGTCGATTAAAAATCAGCTTCACACTGTATCCCGCACACAGCTGGGTAGGCAGAGGGAATATAGTATTAAGACACTCCGTTCTCCACTTTTTGCCGAAATCTAGGGGCATTGCGTGTTGAGTGGCAGAACTCAATGCCGCGCTTTTTGCCTGGACACCAAAGCGAAGTAATGGAAATATAAATTTAAATAAATATTTCATCTCCTCGTGTAGGAACGAACCCACAACCAGTCGGTTTTACAGACACACCATTTGCCCCTGCGCCACGACTGGCCTCATTTGATTTAGAGGCTTGGTTTTTTTTGTCCCTCATGTGGCCGTAAATCTGATAATTTCTTCTTTCACGTGAACCCTTGGTAAATGGTTTTGTCAGATGGCCAACAAAATAACCTTTTGAGATACGGAACCCTATTATATAAATGTGCTTTAAGATATCTGTATGTGTGTTCATGTGTCAAATAGTAGCTCTTAAACTAATAGACAAATTTAGATGTAATTCCTTTTGCTTGAAAGCTAGCGTGATCGAGATGGTTCGTAGCTTAGATATTTTCATGAATTACATGAAGATATTTCAGGTGGTTAATGGTCATCAACACTTTTCCGCTCATTTCTTACTTGAGCTAAGAATCTGATTGATTTATATTTGATGCATTGACAACTTAGTGGAAAATTACAATGTAAATTCTTTTTTGGTGGAACACTCCTTTCTACTCACTCACTACTACTCACTAACACTACATAAAAGCATATGGAAATAAAAAGTATTTAAATTTATAATATAAGTATGTTTTATAAAGTTTTCTATTGAAAATTCGTTTTATTAGACGATTGATTCATCGTTTCCAAAATTAATTCGTAGGAACTATATTATTATTTGGAATGCCCCCTAGTAATACAAAAATATGTTGTCATATAAAGCAAAATCTTAATTTTTTTTATAGGTCAATATCTACGGAGAGGCAATTTTTGTCGGATTTTGTAGCTGGGGCGGAGAGCACAGCAGGTGGTCGACTGGCACGTTGGCTGGCTCCAGGACCCCGTGTTGAGCCTTCAAGATGTGAGCTGAAGCCACCGCTCGTACCCGCACGACCCGCTGCAAGGCTTAACTTGCCAATAATTGTCAGAGATCAGTATGGGGACATAGTCTGCTCTCCAGCCATTAAAATTGAGGTAGCATTATTTATTCGATTTCGAAAACCTAATACCAAGTAGAATCCATTAAGTTATTTAATTTTTCAATAAATAGTACAAGTAGTGCCTAATTTTGTGTTAATAATTTATTACAATGTCAACTTCTAAAATGAACTAATGTCTAAGTCGCGACCTTTTACCGGATGCAACTCGCACACAAATGTCTACCATGCCGGTGAAGTAGAATTGAGATAATTAAGGCTAAAGGAACTGGTTGTAACTGACTCAGCGACGCGATTGCTAGCCTACGATGGTTTTAAACTGTTTGAATTACATTTGTTTTCATGTTTGCTAGCATTTGGTTTTGCTTATAATTTTAAAAATGTTAATACACCGCTTTAGAAAAAACATTTACCCTTCTTATATTAAGTAATATGGAATTCATGAAGATATTTTAATTTTAACAATAAGATAATAATTGTTATTTAAAAACTGTTTATTATGGTACATTGTACAGGTGGTTGTTCAACGTATTGAAGACAGCATTTTACGAGCAGGTCACTCATTGGCACCCGAACGTCGCGGCAGCCTGTCAGACGTCCCATACCAACCGACTGTCAGAGATACCATGTGGTTTCATGCGATAACGATGATGAAGGTCCCGATATTTGTCTATAATATTTTTCAGCTTGAGGCCAGGTCGTAGCGCAGTCGCACACGCGTGTGTCCGTAAACGTGACAGGTTGTGGGTTCGATTCCCACTCGATGAAATGAAATATTTAATATTTTCATGTATTCGCTCTAGTATTGAGGCAAAAGTGCCACTAAACACACAGTGCCGCCTGAATTCGGCGAAATTCAGTTCCTCACTGAACGGAATGTTTTAACACTAAACTAGCATTTAGCGGAGTACGTAGAATGCGGAATACAGCTAAATTCGGGATACAGCGTGAAGCTAAATATAAATATTTATATAAAAAAAAATATTTTTAACTAACTTTATTTTCTATCACCAGCCGTATCAAAATTATTCATTTGAAGAGTTACGGTTCGCGAGTGGCGCTTGGGGTGGCGCTGGCGCCCTACTGGAAGGCCTCGGTGGCGGCGGCCGCATACCTGCCGAGCGGCTGATCGTTGATGGCCAGCGAGATGGATCTTATACGGCTGTATGGGTGCCGAGGTCACCCGGGACTTACGTATTTAGGTGCACTATGGATGATTATCCTACGGCACAGGTAGTGGTTTACGTTTCGTATTATATTTAA
This sequence comes from Heliconius nattereri, assembly GCA_013403645.1. NCBI lineage: Eukaryota > Metazoa > Arthropoda > Insecta > Lepidoptera > Nymphalidae > Heliconius > Heliconius nattereri. The sequence goes on along the minus strand of JAAIXI010000238.1, from coordinate 41,971 downwards.
TATTACTGAAAGCTTTACGGCATTAATGACATCATTCAAATATTAATAACATAAATGATCTGGGTAAACTTAACTTTATCAAAGCTAATATAACTAAATTATTTAAATATACATGCGTATGTGTATTATTATATAATATTTTTATACTGTTTAATTTGTCGTAGGATTTAAAAATAGATGTAGCTGAAAGTGCAAACGATGAGTTTGCGGCTGAGAGATGGTTGGGTTCCGTGTCTGCGTATCGTCTGAGACGTTTTGCGGGCGAGGACAGTGCGGGGCTGCGGGTGCGAGCCAGCCCCAGCCTTCAGTCTGAGGAACTGGGCCGCATACCACCTGGAGCGTATATTGCGGTCTTAGAAGAGGTATTATTTATATGGCTCAATATTGCTGTCATTTGTTTTATATAATTCTGCACTTATACCATTACAATGTATAACATGTCATATTCTGTTATTACCTAGTTTGTTTACAGATACTTTTTAAATTTCTTTTTTTCTTTCTTTTTTGTAAACGCTATCTAATATATATTTTTTTACATTTAAATTACATATATAAGTATTATATATGATACATCCTTATATAATGAACAGTTGGGGAACAAAGATGGCACTTGGGTTCGACTTAGTCAAGAATCAGCGCAGACTTATGCTGAAAGTAGCGCGGGCGTTGCTTGGTGCTTACAGTACCACGGACATCTTGATCGGAGCCTATTGCGATCTGTCGACGACGAAGACCCTCGAGTACGATTATGATTATTCTCTTAAAAAATATATATTATTTTTCACCCAAAATAGTAATAAATCAATTTTTCTTTCTTACCTTTACGATACAAACAAAAAGAGTTTCCATAAGTTTGTTGACCCTAGACAACAAATTTTGACGAAAAACAATATTATCTTGACAAAAATTATTCATTAGAAGAATGAAGTTTTCTTATGCTTATCCTGCTAGACCTATACAATTCACACTTGCTTTTTAATATTTTAAGGAATACGCTGCGAATTGGGCCGCTTTCAATGAAGCCCAAATGGAACTGCCTCAGTGGTCCGAAGATGAAGCTGATGCTGCCAGCAATGGTAATTATGCATATTTTAAAGATCTTATGAATATTAACAGATTATAATGATTACTACTGAGTAAATCAAAGTGTGAAATCAAACCTATTTGTGATATCACAAATACGCTTTTTAAATCTTACTCATAAGCGTAGAAAAAGGGAGAGCCGGGTCCATGCCTACTTCAGGATGATACTTAAAAAAAATTGTCATGTATATTTAAAAAAAAAACAACATTTACACCAACATATCTGTTCAAAGCCAAAGTTCAGGCCCTCTCCCGCCAGAAAATATCTCTAGATACGCTAATGAGCATACTATAATGATACTAGAAGCCGTCGTAGCTATCGTTACGACGGCATGGGTATAATTGTAACGCGATGGCGGTGGGTTCGATCCCCACTCGAGGGAATTAATTATTATTTATTAATATTTTCATTTCTTCGCTGTGGCACCAAGGCAAAAGCCTAGTCTAGAGTTCCGCCACTCAACACGCAATGCCTCGAAAAATTCGGCGGAAAGTAAGGAACGGAGTATCTTAACACCAGGTTTCCTCTGCCTGTGTGCGGGATACGGTGTGAAGCTGTTTATAAAGAGACTAAGTTTCTCTACTCCGAATTAACTTTTACTAAATATTTTGTTTCACAGCTTTATTAATACTGACATATTATTACAGATTTAAGTTCGGAAGACAGGCGTTTTCCGTTTTCCATACAATGTGATTTAACCAGTGAGGTAAGATTTATTTTGTTACAAAGTTACATTTATTTTACCTTCATAAATCATTAGTATATTGCGGGATACGCAGGAAAAATAATTAAATAAGCAAACGTATTTCTTTGTGTATATGTTTGTTTGTTATCATTTGTTTGATAATTATACTTGTTTTAGAGTGATAGCACAAGTACCAGTCCATACATGTTTGGAGAACCCAGTAAACGAGGGAGAATCCAGCGAAATGAATCCACTTCTATGCCTACACCAAGGTATTTAGAAATAAAGTAATAATAATTATTATAATTAAGCATTAGGTACACAAGGAATTTTAAAATAATTATTACATATAAGACTGAATGCATATAAGATTGCATTCAGAGTATTTTAAACTAGTACTTCATGTAATAATATTTTTTTACAATTCGCACTATTTTCATTATCATTTATTTTATGATTGGTTATTTTAGCGTACTGCGTTATTTATAGGTATTTTGTATTTCTTGCTATTTGCAAATCAAATGCACTCTGCATTTTTGTTTTTTTTATTTAAATTACTTTTAATATGCTCGACAGACGTATGCCGCGTCGTAACAACGGGAACAGTGGTGAATGGTGGCCAGCCAAGCATCGGTCAAGTGACAATGTGCGCGACGACTCCTTGCGCGAGGTACACTTTTATGTATATGATCCTTGTCTAATGCGTGTCGCTTTTGGCCATCGATAACTGTCCCTCACAACCTTTTAATTTCAACCTTCTTTTTTATTTATAATTGTACTAATGCTTGAGATGTAAGTCGAAAAAAAAGGAAGATTGTTATTTTGTCGTACGCAACACTTTGCCCTATAGACGGAAATCTTGGGGACCCAAGAAACAGAGCCGATCCGTGTGGCGCAGACGGGGACGCAAACTTCGCCGGAGAGCACCCTCGACGACATCGCCAACTCTCACTTCGATGTCGCCAAGGTCGGTATCAGGTGGAACTGCTCGTTCACCGCAGCTTTTTATGTAGATGTTCGCTTACTAACTTTGTGCGTGTAACATGTGTTTGTAAATTTCTTGTACTTTTCAATATGGCTTCATATTTATGTTGTATGTTTAAAATGTGTCCGATTTTTAGGAGGAGAATCGTAGTCCGAAGCGGTTGTCGCGTGAGCGGATGGTGCGTCCGTCGCCGCCTCCGCTACCGGCGCGGACGTCGCTGCCGCGCAAGTACGCGCTCAGTCCGGCGCAAGCAGAATGCTTACGATCTGTTTTTGCCGCATTATTATGGCACGAAGGTGAGTATTTTTTAAAATAACACTTAACCTGATGAGAAGTGTGAATAAATCCTTAATTGCTGTACAAAGTTTATAAATATAATACATAATATGTTATAAACTTTTAATTAAAATATCTAATCCAGCTACTTTTTTCACTCCACTCTTGAATGATGTTCCCTGAAATGTTGAATTCTAATTATAATTAAATCCCAATAATGTTATCAGTTTTAAATATTTAAACTTTCTTCTTTTTGTTGATCTGATATTGGCATAAGTCTGTTATCTCGCGCAAATCGAGTTAAAAAAAGTAGATTATATTCGTGTTATAATAACTCAGGTATAGTGCACGACGCGATCGCTTGTGCGACGTTCCTCAAGTTCCATCCGCAACTGCCGAAGGCGGGCGCGCGCGTGGTGACGCGGCCGCCGCACGAAGCACCACTGCCCCGCCCCCAAAGACACTCTGTTGAAGTGTCTAACGCGGGTATATACAAACGTTCATATTTTCTAATTTTGAATGATTTTCCACATTATGTGTATTTTAATTCTTAATTGATTTATATTTTTTTTATGAAAATAATCATAAACATTATAATGTTTTCCACACAGGGCAGTACTTGCATATCCATCCGTCCACATTAGAATCGTTAACGCGCTCCGGGACTGAGGCGACTTCCAGTCGGGCGCGTAAAACCGACATAGATATGCCAATCAGCGAGGAAGATCCCGGCACTGCCAATGCTCCTGACGCTGGTACTGTTTATATCCATTATACATATATGTATATTTACTTTTATTTTCATGATTTGGTAGTGGGGATATGTTATATTATCATAATATTTAATATCAACTTAACGTTTAATGAATATCTTCGCATAAATTATTTTTCCGTTCAACGCAACACTAAAGTTTCAAAGTGTTAACTTAAAGAATATGTAGAGCCGGGGTTCAAATATTTCCAACTTTAAAATAAGAAAATGCAAGTTAGTATAAAGATCCCAAGTTTTCTCGAATTTATCTTAAACAGATCTTTTAGTGTAATGTTTTATTTTTCAATTTCCCAGTCTTTAATATTCTGTGTATGGCTCACCTCTCTTCACCTACCCCCTTAATGATGAATTGTAAATTAGTTAAATATATACTTTATATATATTCTTTTATATATGTTCTTTTGAACTAGTTAAATATTTTATCATAAGGTCAACAATCATCGGTGGTTAACGTGCTACCCCCAGCGCTACGCGCCCTCGTCGCGTTATGGGACGCACTAAATAACGCTGATCAATTAAGCGTCGCAACTGATAAGTATGTCATTTTATATATATATATATTTCCTTTTACTTAACAAACATAACATTTAATGATATATGTTACAGGAATAGAAAAGATACTGTCGAGAAAAATGAGAACGAAGATACTAAACTCAATATTATTCGGAAGAAAAAGGAAAATAGAGCGCCTCTTGTAGGTAAGTATTTACGGCAATTTACAATTGAGTCGACGCCGTCGTGGCGCAGCGGCACAAGGGTGGGACTGCAACGCGTAGATTGTGGTTCTATGATTCAGTCTCTGACAGTAAATGAAACAGAAAGCCTAAATTTCCACTGCAAGGAATAAATAGTTTTTATTTTTTAGCTCAAGTAATAAAGTGCAATGTTGAGTTCCGCCACTCCAAGCACTTAATGTCTTGAAAATTCGGTGGTTTGTGGAGAACGATGTACATTAATGCTTGGTATTTTCTACTTGCCCTGCCATATGCGTGTCTTGTATCACCATTGTGAAAATAAAAATAATGTCCGCATAGTTGGTTGTGAGCTGTGCGGCGGTCGAAAGGTGCCGCCACCGCTGGCCGCGCACATGCGCAACGCGCACCGCGGCTGCCACGCGCTCACCAACCGCGGCTACGACCGCGCCGGCCACTACAAGCAGGCCGACTCCCTCAACACCGAGAACCCCGCTGCTGAATGTGGACAACTTGCGCAAGGTACCTCATTCCCACACCGATTTCATTACCTCTTCAAACACTCATTAGAATAGAGAATGCGTTCATGTTAAGCCGTGTACAAATTACTCGCGGCATACTCTCGAACGAGTCAATACTTGCGGACGAGTTGAAGACGAGGTCGAAATTGAGGACGGTTATCGATGTTGTCAATTGGCTCCATACACGCAGAATGGACAACGATAAATATCGCTATCTCGTACAACTGTATGTATGGCCTAATAATACGTTGTTAAACAGCAAAAACCACAATAAATCACCGAGGCATAATGCGTGAATAGATATAAGAAACATAATTAATAAAAGCTTACAAAAATGAACTAGTTTGACTATCAATGCTCTACTATAAGCCATTCATATCATCTGGCTTGCGCAGCTGTCGCGCGTAATTTGTTCACAGCTTTATTATCACCACACACATATCAATAACAATCTCGATGACGATATCTTTGATTTTTTCCTAATATAAACACATCCGCGTTTATGATATTTTCACTTTTGATAACCGAAACAGTCAACGTATCACATCTTATTTTATTTATTTTTTTGCATTTATATTTACTATTTAGGCTCTTTACTTTCACACACATATTTTTATTTAGAAGTTTGCCGCTTTGTACACACGATTTCATACTATTTTTTTTCATTAGATTTCTTCATTATGCTATTTATAATTTGCTTTAAATTATACTGTATATAATTTGATCCCTAATTTCAAATATGCTTAATTATGCATGCCTTATTATGATTATTTTATTTTTCTTTATTTTTTTTCTTTTTCTTCGAACTTCGCAATCCGAACAGACCTTATCGGTGTGAAAATTCGAGCTACGTTGGTAGCGTACCAACTGTGGTACATGTACTGCGAGAAATGCCGGGAGAGGGCGCTAAAGGCGACGGCGCAGCAGCGCAAGGCCGACGGAGACAGCGAGCGGCCCGCGGGCTCTGAACGCGCCCCGCACGACCTCGACCACCATGCCATCAGAGACAATGCTGTCTTCCTACTGGACCTGGCGCCTTTGACTAACTCGGGTAAGTAATTATACATAACCAGTATTGTGTGTGTTATGAAACCATTATATTTGTATTTATAATAACTATTTCGACGCGCCCCACTCTTTCACCTAATCGCTTACCGTACAAGTACTTTCCTACAAAGTACAAGTATATTTTCGCTAGTGTATTAGTTTTGTCGTTACGCAATAATTATCTGTAAGTGCATACTACGATTAATGGTCTAATAAAAGCATCACCGTAAATACGTATTCTCTATTACAATTTTTATAATTTGTTTGAGTTGTACGATATAAATACTTAATGTTATTATAAGTTTATATCAGACTAAAGAAATCTTGTGATTCTACAATGGTTACGATAATTAGAAGGGATGATAACATACAAGGACAGAAGATATCATAATGTAATTTTAATATAATGCATAAGATCAATACTAAGTACGTGACTTTTAAGTACTACACGCTATTTAATCGATTTCCTGGACATTTTGAAAAATACATTTGTAAGTAGCGCAACTTATCTGTGGAAAATTATGTTTTTGTCGGGTGCGTCTACGTGGATTGTTGAGCGCGTCTCCGTGCTGGCACTAATTATACCACGCGTAAATAGGTTGATAAGTCGTCTAGTATACTTGTTTTTCCCGACTGCTAACGAAGATGCATTATTATTTGATGAAGATAAATTATAATTTAAAAAAAGTATATAAGCAGTTTTTTAACCTTATTCATTCTTTATTTGACCTATGCCATCAGAAGCGTCCAGTTCGTCCGGTTGGCGGGAGCTGGGGAGTCGTAGTCCTCCCACTCCTCCCGGCAGCGTATGGCAGCCGGCGCCGCCGTTCCAGTGCCTGCCTGCTTTAGGAGCGGCACCAAAGTCTAATGCGCCCGTGTCCGACACAGCGCGGTATCACTCGCTAGGTCGACCGATGCCTACTAATATTGTAAGTATTTTTATTATATTATTTTATTGTAAAAGTAGCTCTTTAATGGATTTAATACATGGTATATTGTATACAGCATTGAGACGGAGGAAACATCTTTCTGCCAAAGCCGTGTTTTGTGTTACCAGAGCGATCACTATAACTCATGCTTTGCCAGTAAAGACGGTCTCTATATACTTTGAGTGCTGACCATCACTGTCCCTCTGATGTTGGGATCGGGCAGGCGTGAAAGCGGCGTATATTACTGTAGTCGATGCTTACAGTGTCTATGGACACATAAACCCACTGCACCTATTAATATAATATAGGAGGAAAAGCCGTCAACATCAAACGCACCCGGGTCGCAGATGTCACGAGTGCCCCGCTCCGTGTCAATGGGACAGGCGGGGGGCAGGGACTTGGCTCACGCGGCTAGACCCCCCTTGGTTAATATAGAACCAGACACACAGGACACACTCTCAGGTAATAAAACTTATGTCATACTTATGTCACAAACACTAATAAATAAAGACATTTAGTTAGATACATGACATATTTAACTAAATGCGATGTTTATGTATTTAAGTTCCATATAGAGGAATATTTGTGAATATGAATTACTTACTACTTCTTACGCTGTAGGTGCGGGATCATCGTTATTGGCTCAACCTAGCGCGGCCTTGCAAAAGTTAGTAGGTGGAGGTGAATGGGCTAGCGAGGGTTGCGCAGTGTCTGCTTTCCAATCGCCTCATGTTGATCCTGAGACAATAATGCGAAGTGCAGTCTTAACATTCATACTTGCAAAAAGGGAACTACCGTCGTGCAGACAGAAAATGGATGCCGCCGTTCGAATCAATACTATCAGACAATATGCCTTTGAAGTAAGTCTATATTCCTGGAAGTGTGTAAAAATGTGTAGAAATGTGAATTGCTTTAAAGCGTTGAATGTTTATTTGAAATTATATTTTAGTTTATATATTTATTTACGTGTTGCCCAGGCGTTGAATTGGCTGCTCCGCTCTACAACGCAACCGACAAGTGTACATGATGTCATGTGGTGGTTTTGCAACGCGATCGACAAATTTGCTCGCATAGTCCCTCCTCCACTCTCGTTTGAAGATAACAAAGAGGTATTTAACGTACTTTATTTATATAAACATTTTATACTAAGTAAACCGTATGATTATCTTTTAAATAAATATAATTTAGAACAGAAAATGTCAACAAACTATAAGACTATATATACATTTGCATACACTGTCTACTGTAAAACTTGTAAAACTGACTTATATTAAAAAATTAATACAATTTAATATTATTTTATTTTTTTCATAAAAGTAAAGACATTGATTTTTGGCATGCCATTGAATTCTTGATGAAATGACATAACCGTTCTTCTAATGTGTCTATTTGAGGCAACGTCATTTCCTTTTCGAAGGCTTTTTTTTATATATAATTAGTCTATATAGTGTCTAATCGATAATACTTTTTTTCTCATATTTACAAACAAACAGAACGTGGCCAACGATTGGAGTCGATACGCAGTTCCCACAGCATCAGCCGCTGCCATATGTCCCGGAGGAAGGGCGGCCAGGGGTGCGCGCGCGGCTTTTCACGCTTTCCTTGGTTCTGTCAGCGCGCTGGCGCCCTCATTGCCTCCTGCAAGCGCTGCAGCATTACAAGCGGTGCGCTGCTGGGCGCTGCACTACTCGCAGCACGATAGAGCATTCTTGCATCGGTTAGTAGTATTCTTATACGTATTAAATAATGTCATGTCAGCTTCACGCTTAGTCCCGCACACAGCTGGGTAGGCAAAGGGTACCTAGTCTTAAGACATTCCGTTCCTCACTTTCTGCGGAATTCCGCAGGCATTGAGTGGCAAAACTCAACGCCGCGCTTTGCCTCGACACTAGGGCGAAGAAATGGAAGCATAAACGCAAATAAATATTTAAATTATTATCATTTCTTTGCTCTTTTAATATACAATCAGAGAGTTGGGTTTCGGCACTCACCAGTGTTTTCAATTGAAGCGGAAATGGGAGGGTGGAGTATATTGACACAAGTTCTCTGTGCTTTGCAAGAAAAAGTGTTAAAAAAACATCTGCAAGTTGCAAACAAAATTATTACTTGTAAGTTTTGCAATTCTTGTTTTTATATTTTGTACACTGTTCACGCTGCCTGGAATAGATCGCAAGTTTTTAGCGTAATCAGCAAAATTTTGTCACATACCGAGGACAATGCTTACGAAGAAGGAATGATTGGGGCTCTTCATGAGAGCTATCAAAGCTATGCTTCTAAGGTATTAAAATATTTTTATATGTCCGCTTATAAATATCCAGGCTAAAAAAATATTAACTAATCTTTTGATAGTTTGTTATAACTGATCTTTGTTATTTATGTATTTTAAAGATGTGTACAGTTGTTCCACAGTTTGTTGGGTACAAAAATAATTTATTCTAAAACAGAATTCTGTTTATATATTAAAAAGAATTGCCTTTTCATTCTACCACCACAACAAAGGCAAATATTATTTAAGAATAGTAATGTACCAAAAATACAATTTAATATTTTATACTATAAATTGTCAAATCTACAAACTAAAGAATTTCAAACATTTTGTGGTTGACTTGTTGTTTGTTTTCCACAGCCTAACTTCATATATACTTGTCCTGACGTGACCGGTTGGTGTGAAATCACTGTGTCTTCTCGTACTGGAATGGCTGGAGCTTTGACAGACGGCAGCACTGAGACATTCTGGGAGTCAGGTGACGAGGACCGTAACCGCGCTAAGTGGATTCAATTATCTTACTCCCGCCCCACACATCAAGACAAACCTCATATAGTATGTGTACACGTTGACAACACAAGGGACACCATGGTTAGTACCAATTGAAAACCCGTATTTGTCGTTTACGTCATGTAAACAAAAAAATTGTACAGTTCATGTTATTTCAGAATAAAACGCTCTTGATGTCGTTCTTGCATAGTGGTGGAACTAGCGAAATGTCTCACATGCAAGATATTGAAGTAGATCCAAAAGCAGCCACTTGGGTTTGCTATACGTTACCCAGTAAGTTTTTTCTTTAATGTCTACCTAATGCTAAAATTAAAAAGTATATTATTACCTTTGCTATTTCTTAATTATTAGAAAAAAACTTTATAGTTTTTATAACTTTAATGCACCAGAAATATGAAAGAAATTTCAAAGATTACACAGCTTAATAAAACAATACAAACGTTGGCTTATCATTTTATGATCTTCCATGGAATAACTTAGTTAATACTAAACCAACATCCAATCTAATGTATGTAGTAAGTAAGTACTCATTTCTTTCCCTCATGATAATATCGACTGGTAAAGCATGCTCTTTCGCGTAATTGTTTGTTCTAAAAAAGTAATATAGAATATTTTTTATTTTTGCTATTTTGGAACTAAAAAGAGATTATTATAATATTCTTATAATTACTAAATTACAGGATCGTCTAGTTCGTCATTGCGTGTGCGCTGCGAACTACGCGGGCCCGAGCCGGCCGTGCGCGTGCGACAGATACGGGTGCTCGGCGCCCCTGCCCGCACGCCTGCCCTTAACCCGCACCATCCCTTACATTCGCTTACGGAGCGGGATACCTTGAGGGTATTCCGATTGCTCACACAGCAGGTTAGTTACATATCTACAATAAAAATATGCAATATATATATATATATAAATTGCTACTATAAAAATTAAAAGTTAATATTAATTTTGAATATTTAAAGGTGTTCCCAAAAAGTTAGTAAATTCTTTATGGGACTGAGTATACGTGTATATAATAAAATTCCGCAGTGTATTCTTAGTTTGGCACTACCAAAATTTAAAATATCTGTAAAAAAAATTCTAACAAGTGAAGCGTATTACACTGTTCAAGAATATTTAGAGGATAAGCATGTATGGAATTAATGTCTATTGAATGTAATGCAGGATAGCTGCCAGCTAATGTTTATAGATTGTACTATTGATTTTGAAAAGAGCAACTGTTGAGTTTCTTGCCGGCTCTTCTCAGCAGAACTGCCTTCCGAACCGGTGGTAGCTTTTTGTTCACATGTTCATTCGACGATTCAAAAGTGCTTATAATAATTGCCTATTTGAATAAAGAATATTTTGAATTTGAATTTGAATTTAACCAAGCACACGCATATCCTCACGATAAACTGACACCATGGAATTAAGAACAAACGACATGAGTCGTCATTTTAGCTTTTTTAAATGATATAGAAACAAATATTTTTTATGATATTTAAATCAAATCTATTAAAATAGATAATGCATTTTAATAGAACTTTATTTCAATATACTAAAATATTTTTTTTCTGATTACTATCGTATTTTCTACAAACAAACAAACGAGAGGTATAAAATTATTAGAAAGATTTTTATTTTGTCAAGCAAAAGAAGTATCAGTATTTAAGC